>JAJMHJ010000001.1:0-600000 GCA_030583035.1 Yamadazyma taylorii | reverse complement strand
AATTACCAGAAATACCTGAAGGTGGGGCCATGGTATTAAGAGACTCATTTTCTTGTTTATCAGCCCCATGGCTATCTTCTTTCTCTTCTTTAATAGTATCAGTATTGAGATTATTAGTATTGGTCTCTTTCTTGGTATTTTTATTAGGTCCCACCTTCTTAGGGGAGTCTGAAATATTACTACCTTTCCGTTTTCTCTTACCAGGTCCTCCTGTTGTATCATTCGGAGTTTCTGATGTCGGCGTTAATGGAGTTGAAAACTCTTTTTTGAAGTGGGACGGCGTAGGTGCTGATGCTCCTGATGTATTCCCTCCACCATTATTATTTGCAGAGCTTTGGCTAGTTACACTAGGCTTTCTACCTCTTTTTGAGGTAGACTCTTTTCTCTTTTTAGTTCCTCCTGGGGATGGTTTATTTCCAATAAGTGGAGACGGCCCTGTTCCCATAGCTGGTGATGGTCTAGTAGGGTTGCTTTGAGGGGTCTGTCCCACAGATGATGGTTGTGAATGAGCTTGTGCTTGGGCTTGTGCCTGAGCTTGGGCTTGTGCCTGAGCTTGTGCTTGTGCCTGAGCTTGTGCTTGTGCCTGAGCTTGAGCCTGAACCTGGGCTTGAGCCTGTAAAGGTATTTGCAGCTGTTGCAGCTGCTGCATTTGTTGAATTTGTTGTTGCTGTGGTGGTAACATTCCAGCCGTCAACGAAGCCAATGCATTTGGATCCGCTGAACCACTGTTCCTCGCAATATCTAACCTTTTCTTGTTTTGCTTCTCTAATAACATTAATTGCATCTGATAATCTTGAAGAGCATTTATATTTCTATTGGTAGATTGATTAGGAGGTCCAGTACCATTTGGATTAGGATTATTGATCCCATTATGATTATCGGGACCACCAGGTTTAGGTGGACCATTGTTCATTCCATTATTCATCCCATTGACTCTCATAACAGGTCCATTAACAGGAGGTCCTTGTGGGGTTTGCATTGGATTAACACCAGGTTGTTGGAACGGAGTAGGGGCTTGAGATCCAGGTCCTCCATTCATCATTGGTTGAGATGGTGGATAGGGTCCTGGATGACTATTAGAACCAGGTCTTGGTGGACCATGATCAGGACCAGGACCACCAGGATTAGGAGATCCATGAAGTTGATTTTGACGTTGGGGTGAACCATTATCACCTTGTTTAATCCCTACACCTTGTGATTGCTGTCTCAAATTATTCATTTGATTTTGAGCATGTTGTTGAAACCTATTTTGCCCCAGTTGACGTTGTTGTAACAAAAACATTTGTTGTTGTATGGTTAAATTATTAGGGTTAGCACCAGTCATATTGGCAAATATATGTTGCTGTTGTTGAGGGTCCATCAGATTAAACCCTTGTTGTTGTTGTTGCTGCTGCTGTTGTTGCTGCTGCTTCATCATTAGCTGCATCATTAACCTTTGCTGCTGTTGTTGTTGATCCATACCTGGAGGCTGTTGACCCTGATGAGGTTGAGGTTGAGGCTGAGATTGGCGAGGCCCTTGACCTTGAGGTATCTGTTGATTAGGTTGTTGGACTTGATTAGGATGAAAATTGTTAAATTGAGGATTAGCAAGGAGGTTTTGTTGTTGATTTAAATTCGAATTTTGAAACTCTTGTTGTTGTCTTTGTTTCATCAACTGTAACTGATAATATTGATTAGCCAATTGAGAATTCCCCCGATTATTTTTAGATTGATAAACATCCCAAAATACTTGCCACCATTCAAATAAAAATCCTTGAGGAGCATCAATCGCTACTCTCAGAATTGGCAATTTATGATCTCTGAAAAATTGTTGAACTCCAGGACTTTGAGGAATAGGTCCTAAATTAGGTCCATGGCCAGTATTTTGACCAGGGGCAGCCCCTATCAGACCATTCCGATTACTATTACCAACATTCATATGAGGTGAACTATTATTTGAAGTATTCCCATTATCTATAGTAGAAGGAATATCTGCTTCATTTATAAATAATTTGGCAGTTTGAGGTAATCGACTTTTAACAAGGAAATCATATATATAAGCATTCAATAATTGTTTAGCATTACCAGCTTGAGTGTCTGATATTGCATGATTATTGTCTAGCATTTTATCACCTTTACCCATATGGGGTGTTCCATGCTGACTCATAATTATAGGATATGGGATATGGGATATGGGTTATTATACAATTAATAAATAACAGTATACCAGAACTCTTGGTGTTTTTAGTTTGTGTCTGCTTCTTAACTAATAACCGATACCACGATATGTTCTCTCTTACTGCTTGCAATATAATATCCAAGGATCTCTTTCAGGAAACGTCCAATATAATATATAAAATGAAAAATATCAACCAGAAAGAAGAAAAAAAAAAAAGGGTACAGACCACTAAAAGGGTTCAATGAACTACCCGGAAAGTTAGACAAGCCAATGGAAACTTGGGGAATCTACTTCAGTACACAGGCAAATAAATAAAAAAAAGGGTCTTGAGTTAGTCTTTTACACATTCACCGACGACCTACCCCAAATGTATTTAACTTTACTTGAAGCTTTTTGTTGCCAAAACTATAAAGGACTTTTAGTGAGAGTGAGAACGAGAAACTGTGAGGGACCGTGAGAGAGCGAGAGAGTCAATGAAAGAATGCGGTCCCTCTCTGTATGGGCACATTCGAAGATACTGCGGTTGTCGGAGCACGAGACATGGGGAGAGTAGAAGGATCAGAGGAAGAGGTCAATGAATATTTCAATGGATATTTTTAGAGTTGAATATAGTCATTACCCAGGGGGTAATAAGACCAACGATGAGAATTTGAACCTATTATAGCCAATTAATTGCTTAATATAAAGTTAAGTGTTAACTTGAGGGTGACAGAGTTGAAAAGTAAGCGTGTCCCTACCATTGGTCGAAGAGGTAGTTGATTTCCTTATTGGGAAAGGAAGTTGCACATTGAATAGGTCGTCAGGGCCTCTTTGTCCCTATAACATTTAAAGTCCCCACAGGCGAGCACTGGGGCGGACGAACTGTTCGACATCCCCGAATGTTAACAAACTGACCGGACGAAACCTGGAACTGCCGGTGGCTAGAGCACGAGACTCTATCCAGGACTTAAGCGAATGTCATCATAGAGACTGGCTCATTAGCTCGCTAACCCGTTTACCAAACCGTTTACCTCATTGGTTCTTATGAATATATGAATTACTACACACACCAATAAATATACAAATTGACCATGTTTTTATACAACCAAAACAACTACAACAAAAAATTAACAAAACATTAACAAATTAAACCGATTTGAATAAAACATTTTTAAACAAAGTCTCTTCTATTAAATAACTTTTACTTCACTTTACAGCACTTTTAACCAAGGAATGACCAATCAAATATTAAATACAATCACAACTATCAACGATCCAAAAATTACAATCAAAACTTTTTAGTTTATTCACAAATTCCTTCTTTTAATAACCTCCCATGTTTTCCCGTTCTATGCTAAAACCATAAATATACAACAAGGACATAAAACTATTATAAAACACAATATGATATAAAACACACAAACCACCAACGAACACCACCAATGAATATCTCTTAACAAACACCACCAACCAAATAATTAAAAAAAAAACACAAAACACAGAGATCTTGCAAGGTATGCCAATAGTCCACAGCACCAGCACCAATAGCCAATAGCACAATAGCACAACAGTACAACAGTACAATAGCACAACAGTACAACAGCACAACAGCACAACAGTACAACAGTACAACAGTACCACAGTACCACAGTACAACAGTACAATAGCCAACAGCACAACAGCACAATAGCACCACCATCACCAAGACCACCACCACCACCAAATACTACCAAGACCAACAACATCACCAAACACTACTATCACCACCATAAATACCTAACCCCACACAGTAGCATCACTATTAAACCCTTGACCACTACTAGTAGATCCCCAAATATTAGGACCAATCTTACCTTGAGTCAGATTATAATTATTCAAAAGTTGATTGGTGGAAAGTGATTGTAACCCTTCATTCAGGTTAAAAGGTTCAAAGATCATAGGTGGCGGATTATAACCTACCCCTAATGAACTGGAGTAAACATCATTAGCACCTCCAGATACTTGATTCAACAACATCGAATTATAATCATCATATCCAATATTACCACCCATAGTTTGAGGATATTGACCAGAAGTCTGAGACACTTGGGGTGAAATTTGTGAGACATTTTGTGCTTGAACTTGAGCAGCTTGCATTTGGGCTTGAACTTGGGCTTGAACTTGAGCTTGGACTTGAGCAGCAGCTTGTGTAGATTGTCCTTGATTATATTGATGGTGATTTGATGATTGATGTTGAGTTCGAGCATGATTACCAGGAAGTGTCATTTGTTGTTGAACTCCATGTGGGTTTGTATACATCCCAGCCCCTAACATATTATTATTATTGTTATTATTATATTTACGACCACCTCCATTATAAGGTTTACGTTTATTGACCGTATAAACACTGGAAGGTTGATTTTGAATTTCCACCAATGTTTTATCAATGAGGTCCATTTGATCAACAAATGGTTCACATATCACTTGACGTTTTGGGTATTCCGTCATGATGTTATGGTTATGCAAATACAAAAGGAATGGACAAGAACCAGGGGTTTATAAATGGGAAAATGGCTAGAACGGCCTTATAAACTGTCAACAGTAAGTAACAGTGTGTACCCACTTGCAGAATCAAATAGCGATGATGAACAAAAAATTTTCGGGATTTGCTGAGATCTCGAGACTCGAAAATTTCAATTGTTGATCCTAGACACATCGATAAGATCCAAGATGAGACATGAATTTACGATATAGAGATCGAGGTTGAAAGGATGTGGGAGGTGAATGTAGAGATATGTGGGTGTAGAGACAGATGTAGAGATATATAGTGTATACGATTCTAATAAGAACTTATAGCCATCTCGATTCGAAAACCAACACACAATTGTTCGTAACGTTTTATTATCAGTATATTTACAACCCTATATCCTTTAGATCTGTTACTATCTAGCCAGACCTTTTGATACTTAACGAGTAGTTTTCTTCTTTTGTTTAATTTCAGCATCAGTGGTAGGATGTAATTTGATTTGAGTAGGGTAATCAGGTCTATTACCTTGATGACCTTGAGCCCAATCATAACTTAAAGCATAAGCAAAAATATTACCAGATTTATTAAATGCTGAACATGTGATAGAATAATTTAATTCAGGGAAACTCTTCAATCTTTGTCTAGCATCTTTATCCCAAAAACAAAAAGTTCCATCGGATCCAGCCGTGCTAAAAGTTCCATAAATAGGATGGAATTCAATTGAATTCACCGAATAAATATGTGATTCTGAACTTGGTCTTAATGCTGTGGTGGTAGAATTTGGAGTTTTTCTATGACATCTAAATGAAAATCCATATTTATTTTGCTCAGCTTCATCAATATAAACAAAAGCACATCTTCCTTCAATTGATCCAATAGCATATCCATTTCCTTGAGGATAACAACTTATGGTTCTAGTTTGCCATTTTAATGGGGACATGGATGTCTTAAATATTTGTTGGGGATTATTTAAATCAATTACACATACATGTCTTTCAGCACATCCAACCACTAATAATTTTTGCGATGAGTCCATTGCATAACATCTTTCTGGTAAATTTATAGTGGAAACTGGTTGTGGGGATCTCATATCCCAATATTTCAAAGTTTTATCCCATGATGCCGATACAACCACTTGTGTATTAGTAGGTCCACATTCAACGTATCTAACAGTTCTAACAGGAGCATCATGAATTCCTATTTGTTGAGCTTGCTGAGTCGCTATATCAAATATTTTTACTTGTTTATCAGCTCCTCCACTTACTACTCGTTGTCCATCAATTGAAAATCTGGCACTGAATACTGGTCCTTCATGTTCATACAATGCTCTTCCTTGATTATTCCCACTGGTTGGATCGATTTCATAAATCCGAACCTTTTTATCCCAACTAGCTGCTGCTAACAAATCTTGTTGAGGAGAGAATGCTAAGTCTGAAACTGAATCTTCGGGGGGATTATTTACAGCAATATCATTGATCAATTCTTGACCGGTGGCAGTACTACCAGTTCCTGTTCCGGCTGCTGTACCTGTTGGTCTACCTAAAAATCCTGACATGGTTATAATTTATTTTGACCTAATGGAATAGATTTTTTTTTTCTCTTCACTGTTTTTACCAGTCGTTGATTTTCATTCTCATTCATAAAAAGGGTGCGCGCGAACACGACTAGAGCATCAATCATTGAAGTGTTATCATTTGAGTGGGTGAACTCGATAAAGGAATGTCCTATTATAGGCCTCAAAAAGAGGTTCAATTGGAGTTTAATGACGATAATGAGATTCCGACTCTTCGATATAATCATCAAGACAAGCCTCGTGAGCTAAATAAAGCTACATCCAAGAAAAAGTATGAGGATAATACCTTTATTGATTGGTATATGGAAACCATGCTGATCCCAAGAGATCATTCATCTCTTTATAAGAAATGGATTTGCATTATTTTAACATCAATCATCTCAGGATATGTGGTTACGCTAATTGACTTATCCTCTGTGTGGCTCAATGATCTTCGAAAGGGTTTATGTCTAAGTAAGTTAGATAAATGGTCTTTACTTAGTCCATATCTGACATGCCCTACTGATTATTGGAAGAATTGGTCAGAAATAATTTTTGATTCAAAGTCTTTCTTCAGTGGAGTTTTTGTTGATTTTCCTTTTTATGTAATCTTTGGATCTTTCTGGGTAATATTAGCGGTTTATATATCTCAAAAAGATCTTTCTATTCAACAATCAGGGATTCCTGAAGTTAAAGAAATCATTCAAGGATTTAATTATGATTTAGATAATTATTTAGGACTTCGAACGCTTTTATTAAAGATTTTCGGGTTGACTTTGGTGGTAAGTAGTGGTCTTTGGCTAGGCAAAGAGGGACCTTTAGTTCATGTGGCTTGTTGTATTATTAATGTGTTATATAATTTTGTATTTGGTAAAACTAAATCTAATGAAGCAGTTAGAAGAGAGTTGTTAAGTGCTGCAACTGCTACCGGGATTTCATTAGCATTCAACTCTCCAATCGGTGGAGTATTATTTGTATTAGAATGTATTCCTAGTTATTTTATTCCTACTAAAATCATGTGGAATTCTTTTATTAGTGCTACTGTTAGTTTAGTCATTCTTGTGGGATTTAAATTATTCGCTGAAGGAGATGATTTTAATGAAAAAGATTTATTTTCAGTGGAATTTGGGAATTTTAGTTGGTTAATGTTAGAATTAATTCCTTTTGTAGGATTGGGTCTTTTAGGGGCTTTATATGGTCACTATTTCATTAAATTATATTCAAAATTCCAATCAAAAAATTTTAGAAAATCCATTCAATTCAGATTATGTACATTGTTAAAGATCAATCCTGAAAAGGGGAATTATGTGGAAATATTAACCATATTTATTTTAACTTGTTTATTGAATTTCCCTGTTACTATAACCAGATTGCCTCTTAATGCCCTTTTGAAGATTCTTTTCACGGACTGTTCTAAAGAAGGTAATGAAACAATTGACAATTCTACAGATTTTATGTGTCATCCATCGGATATAATTAATTTTATTAAATTATTTTATATTGCTTTTCAAGCATTTTTATTAAGTTCTTATACATTTGGGACCATTTTACCTGGTGGAGTATTAATGCCATCATTAGTTATTGGGGCTGTATGTGGAAGATTTGTTGGTATAATTTCGAAATTCATTCAAAGCTCATTATTTGGAAATTTATCAACATGTACCCAAAGTTCATGTTTAGTATCCCCATCTGCTTATGCAGTCATTGGAGCTGGTGCTTTTATGACTGGTATTACTAAACTTGCCATGTGTGTGGTGGTAATATTATTTGAATTAACTGGAGCCGTTACTTATGTTTTACCAATCATGATTTCAGTTATGGTTCTGAAGTTCTTTAATGATTATTTATGTAATGAAAATATTTATGATGCTTGGTTAAAATATAGTTTTAATCATTTTGCCAATTCTGATTTAATGAAATATAATAGTGGGAAAGGTAGCGGATTGTGTAACTTTTCTAATTCTACTCCCAAAGTTAGATCTAAATTACCAGAAATAACGGTCTCAAAAGTAATGATTCCAGTCTCAGAAACGAAATGTTTGTATTTGATTCCTGATGAACAATATCCCTATACTTTAAGATCACTTGAACAATTTTTGCATACAGATAACCATGAAGGGTATCCATTATTGGCAAGTCCTAATAATCCTATTTCTTTAGGGTATATATATAAACTGATGCTCGATACAACTTTATCTGAAGCATCATTCAATGAAGATTCTATAATTAGTTTCCAAATGGCTGATTTATCCACAGAGTTATTATCACAACAAATGAATTATGAACAAAAAGTTGAAGCTAGTAAGCTTGTTAGACTTGAAGTAATTCCGGAGAAACCGTTTATAATCATGAATGATCAGACCTCATTCACGTTGCTTCTTGATACATTTGAAAAGATGTATTTAAATTACGCAGTTATCACTGATTCCACTACAAATACTACTAATGTCATGTCGGGGTTTATAGATCGATTTTTAATTTCTAAGCTTATAGATGAAGGGTTTAGTTCTTTACAAGATGAACAAGAGACTAATGATCATTATTTGCAGCAATTTGATATTGAGGCAGGGGACGATAGTAATGGTCACTTATTAGGAGAAATGAGGGAACGTCATAGTATAGAGTTAATTACATAGCTATGTATAGAATATCAATCGCACCATTGTATTCAACACTCTCATCAGTATCGCTTCTCATCAGTATCGCTTCTCACCAGTATCACTTCTCATCACTATCTCATCAGTATCATTTCTCAGTTTGTACTGATTGCGAAATATTCTTTATGAACAGTCCAATGAATAAACCACCTAAAACTACGCTTCTATTCAAAAATGTTCCAACGAATACCACTAATTGGTTGGTAGGTATTGACACCAAATTCTTCAACATCAACCAGCTACTCAAAGGAATTAAGCTTATACCCAATGGAATCCATTTTATCCATTACTCGTTACCATCACAAACTACTGGGTCTACTACCTCAGCATTAGAAACAAGTATACGATATGGTCGATGGATTGAATGTTGTGATCATTTAATCGTATTTGTATGGGACTCTGAGGCTGAAAAGTTTGATATCTTGGATGGGAAATCTGAACAAGAATCCTTAAACTATTCTAAACATACCATGGATGTTGGTGATGTTTATCCATTCACGATTCCGTACCCAGAGAATGAAGACCTTTGGAAATCAATTTGTAATTATGTGGACATCGAAGTTATTCAAGAGTTTATACCGTATAATAGTGAACATTACTCTAATGAAATCAATACTATCACCCCTTCAAAAGAAGAAAATATGGTATTGATGGAGAAATTACTGCAACACCAGGCCAACAGATCTAATGGATCTATGGACGTTCAAGATCAAAGTCATGACGAGTTGAGGTATACAATTATCCAATTTCTTGCTAACAGGGACACCGATAAACTGCCCACTAAATCTCCGGTGCCAGTAGAGCAAATAAGTAATGATTACTTGGATAAGTCTTGGTATATTAATAAATTATACGGCCATGATTTTGAACTTTTATTAGGGGAATTACAAGTAGCATTCACCTTATTTATAATCCTTGGAAACTTTTGCTCGGGATTACAATGGATTAACATACTTAAATTATTACTGATGGGGAAGTCATTTATGAATTCTAATAAATCCTTCAGTTTGAATTTTTTGAAAGCATTTGAGGCTCAATTACAGGTATTACCGGAAGAGTATATTGGTGATAATATTTCATTGAATAGTGCTGTTGATACCAAGACATTTATAAGTATCATGGAGAATTTTATAAAAGATATATTTCCTGAGGAACAATGGAATCAAGGTGATTGTTGTGGGAAGATGAAATTAGATGGATTTATTAATCAGAAATGGGGTCAGGTGATGGCTACAATCCATCGGAAATTCAATATTGATATTAGAAAACTAAGGAATAGTCAATTTGATGATGATCAATTTGAAGTTTTTGATTTAAATGATTATGATCAAGACGATGAAGATGTACCTGCGATAGTATGAATAATGTCTATAATATATACAAGTAATCTACAGTCTATATAAGTCGAGCCCCTATCTTGGAAATTGGTATCTTAACCTCTTGATTTTCGATTTTAATGGTACTAATTGTCCCTTCTCATATGATAGACCCTTCTTTAGAAGATCAATATATTCCAATCTTACCTGTTCCTTATCATCTTGGGTCATTGCTTGCCATTTAATCGATAAATTGGCTCTCTTTTGTTTAGTATCATCACCAGTTTCCAGATTATAATGCTTAGCAGCAAAATGGTTCCAGGCACTTGTATAAGAGATTTTATTAAAATCAAATGTCTCGGGAATCCTGCCAAACTTAAGAATATATTGATAATATTGTGCTTTTTCCTTGGCCTTTTCTTCTTTTTTTAATTTCATTTCATTCTTTCGAGACTGTTTAGCTACCTCTTTTTCTTCTTTAGCTTTAGCTCTTTCAAGTGACTTGGTTTGCTGTTTGTATAATAATAACTCATCTAGCTTCCTTTGATCAGCTTTAGTGATCCTGGTGGGTTTAGGTTTAGGTGACAGTTTTGGTCCATTAGACCATTCCATTATAACCAGTTGAATTTCTTCAAAGGATCTGGGGTTCGTATCAATATCTGGGAATGTTTGTTTAAGTTTTTCATGGATTTGTGGAATAGTCCAGTCAGTAGCGTAATACTTCCGGGGTATAGCAAACCACCCATAGTTAGTAAGAAGTCCATAATAACTATTAGGATCAACTTTAGTGCTATAGTTAACTACTGGAGGTATAGGACTATGTTTCCCGTTCTTGAAACCTCTATTAGCCAGCCATAACCTTGGTTGAATGGTCATAGACCCCAAACCCCTTTTAAATGTCCTATTAAGGACATCACCACCTCTACTACTAACAAGGGACAATCTACTTCCCATACCTTTTTATTGTATGATATTTCTAGTCGCAACCTTTTATCACCAGGATTTTTTTTAATCCATCGCTGCCAACGTTATCGCGCGGAACTTCGTCCCCTTGATAAAGATTTGATATCACAATTAGTTTTTTAAGACACAATTTTTTTTTCAGGTTCACAAGACATATATGGGTACATAGATTCCTGGTAGGAAGTTATAGTGATATATTTAGATTGTGGTTCTACTTAAAATCAAAACCCTCCTTTTTACCAATTTGTTCTGTTACTATCGGGAGACCGTGGTAGTTACCTTGCTTCCTTTTTAACTAATTTTGTGAGTGGCTCTCTTGTTTGAGATTTTCACTTGTGGTGAGTTTAACCATTGATCTTTCCCAATTTTTATAAGTAACAGCGATCCGGATAGCTGAAGAGCATATCATGAGTGCCTTACCACCCAATTCACCCATATTCACAGCTCTGCAACTAGTACCTGGGACTTCCACAGGTACAAATGCTGAAGCTACTTTATTACCGCAATTACCCGAAAAACCTACTGCATCTTCTGGTAGTATACAAATGTATATAATCCCTACGGAGAAGACGTTGTTTTTCCAGGGATTTGAACCACATGAATATTCAGAAAGACAACCAATTTTATTAAGGGGATGTTTGCTTTTAAGGGTCTTAAAACCAGCTAAAATTAAAGCAATCTCTTTGACATTTCAGGGAATTGAAAGAACTGAATGGCCTGAAGGGATTCCTCCTAAGAAAACAAACTTCTTTGAAGAAAATGATATTATAACTCACACTTGGCCATTTTATTCCATGTCAAATCCTATGAATTCTGTCAATGGTGGTGCCGATAATTATTGTGAATTACCTAAACATATTGACAGAGATGTGTCTCATTTAAGTTTAAATGATAGCTCAATACGGGCTCAATCTCCATCGATTAGTCAATTACATCCATCTAACACCAATAGCAATAATACGGCTGCTGGGTTATTTAGGAGTATGTCACCAGCAATAATGAGAGGTGGTACTTCTCCAAGTCTTAATCCAGTGGATTCATTTACTGATCTACAGACTGTTAATACTGGTGATAGCGATCCCGGGAAACCAGGGATCTTCCCTCCAGGTGACTATGTTTATAATTTTGAGCATCCTTTGCATCCGTCCTTACCAGAAACTAC
Source organism: Yamadazyma taylorii (assembly GCA_030583035.1). Taxonomy (NCBI): domain Eukaryota; kingdom Fungi; phylum Ascomycota; class Pichiomycetes; order Serinales; family Debaryomycetaceae; genus Yamadazyma; species Yamadazyma taylorii. Next base: position 587,707 of record JAJMHJ010000001.1, on the reverse strand, counting down.
CTCAGTGACTTTTGGTGAAGTAAATTATGGATTAGAAGCATCCGTTATACGAGCTGGAGCTTTTAAACTGAATTTGACTGGTAAGCTTCCCATTACTCTCGTCCGAACACCTTCAGAGCTTAATTTAGAAGAAAATGAACCAATCGTGATTACAAGAGATTGGGAAGATCAACTTAAATATGATATTGTTATTGGTGGTAAATCAATTATATTAGATTCTTATTTACCATTAGCATTTAGATTTGTTCCATTATGGGGAAAAGTTGCTCTTCACAGAATACGGGTCTACTTATCAGAGAATTTGGAATATTATTGTCAAAATAAAAAAGTTCATCGTACTGAACCACCAAAGAAATATTTATTATTAGAACATAAAGCTAAAAAGGGTAAAAGTCTACTTGCTAAAAAAGATGATGGTGAATATGGTGATGAAAATGATGAATTATTACCGAGAGAATTAGAATTTCAATTGTACGTTCCCCAAACTTTGAATGGTAGAGCTCATCATGTACTTCATCCAGATACTTCTTTTGATGATATTCAAGCTCATCATTGGATTAAACTTTGTCTTCGGATATCTAAAATGGATCCTAATAATCCTGGAAAGAGAAAGCATTATGAGATTCTGATTGATTCACCTATCCATGTGTTATCACCATTAGCTGCTCATGGAAATACTTTATTACCAGCATACGATGATCATTTACCCGAATCGAGTTTTTTACCAGAGTATACTCCATCATCTCCACCCTTATCACCAGGGGTTACAGCTGTTGATAATACTCAATCTATTGGTAAAATATTCTCAGTACTTACCGGTAACAGTCCAAGTTCCTCTCGAAGAAATAGTACTGCTAGTAAGGAAGTACAAGAAAATATTTCTCCTGAATTATTTCATCATATTAATAGTCCCACTAATAATGATGAGCCTATAGAAAGAGATCCAGATATGCATCTTGAAGCAAACATTTATAAACCCAATCCTAAAGATTGTAGATCTCAGCTTAATTCTCCACAAGCAATTCCTCATGCAGGTAGTTTTTCACCCATAAGCTCACCTAATATGAGACCAATTCATGTTCTTCGAAGGCCATCATTCAATCCACCTCCATTTACTGCTGATGTTCCCCCACCAGATTTGAGTGTACCACCACCTGCTTATGAAGAGGAGCCAAGTAGGGAACCATCTATTACTCCTATACCAACAAATAATTCTTCCAGTTCTGGATTGAGTAGTAGAGGTCGTTCAAGGGCTTCTTCTGGAATTAATCGAGCTAATGGAGGGCCAGGTGGAAATAGTGAACTTTCAATCAGAGATTTGTTAACTAACAGTTTTAGTGCTACTAGTCATAGAAATTCCATAGCTTCTAAAAAGAGTCAAAGTTCTGGCGAAACTGAAAAATCAAAAGAAAGTAATACTGATGACCCCAAAGATAAACTTCAAAGCTCTTCTGAGAATTTCACAACAAGTGGTCATAATATCAAGAAGGATATGAATCGTACCGATCTTGCTCATCCCGAGAACACGGACAATGGTGCTAATGATAATATGGGATCACAAGACAAAGAAGAAGATATTGTCAATTTGGCTCATTCTCCTGAATTAATTCCTCGTGCCGTCAGCCCAAGAAGGCATTTAAGTCCAATTGGGAGCCCTAGAGCAGGGTTTAGTCCCGCTAGAGGGGTTAGCCCAATAAGAGATACTTCTAGAACCTCCAGTTCGGCTGATGGTAATATAGACAGTCATTACCACGACAAACAAATTGATCTGGCATTCAACTTGGACTCAAACTCCAATTCTCGTTTGAATTTAAATGATAGAAATAGCTTTGATACCTCATCGTCACGTCGTACTTCAGTTATGTCTGATACTTCAGATGAATTACCGATGGGTCAAGATATTCCTTTATTAAATCTGTCCACTCAATCGTTATTAACCAGTAATCCTCCTAACACCAGGACTGCATCTATTGGATCAATCTTATTTGACCCATCTGGTGATAGTAATGGAGGATCCAGAAGACTTAGTTCTAATACTAGACCTACTATTAATGATTTTGTTGATGGTAGCGATTTAGGGGATGGATTCATGAAAGGAAATGGGAAATTATTGCAATTCAAAAATCCAAGACGTAGAAGAAATAAAGAATCCATTGGACCTTCAGAAGTTGACGTTCATGTAGAGCAAGATGAAGAAGCCATTGAACAAGATATGCCAGATCAAGAACATCACATATCTCAAGTTAAAGATAGATGTGTGGGAATACAAGATCTGAATCGTACAAGTTCTTCTGAAGAAAGTGATTTAACTATAAATGAGCCTAGTAATATCAAGAACCATGATCGTAAACAACATTCACAACCACAGCAGATACCAGGATTAAAAGTTGATTACATGATAGAATGATTCAAAATCCAGCGTATATTAAAATGAAAATATCATAATCACCGTTTTAACCAGGATTATTATTTTTTCATCTGCTTAACTTTTTCTTCAATTCCTATTTATATACAAATTATTCTTTTTAACTTAATAAATAAAAATTTTTTCTATACTTCAATTATGTTGTTTCAACAAGTTATACCCTTTCTCTTCATCAATATCACCCAAGTATTTATATAAAACTGCCAAATCTTTATTGGCGATTTCTTTATCTTCACAGGCTACATCATACCAGAATTTCCCAATATCACCTAAATATAAAAACCTACCATTTTTCTTTGCACTTTCAGTAGCTAATACTAAATCTTTTCTAGTTAATTTAGTAACAAATCCTCCATTATAATCATCATCAGATGGTAACTGATTTTCTGGATATACCCCAGGGATTGGACAATTATCAACAGAGGCCCATGCTTTACCAGTAGAAACGGCTACAAGCTTAGCATAATGATTAAGATCAAGGCCAAATGATTTAGCCAATTGGAAAGAATCAGCAACTGCTAAATTAGTTACTGCTAAAAGATAATTATTTGATAATTTCGCAGCTAAACCAGTTCCATGACGTTCACCACATGGAAAGATATTCTTCCCCATTTTTGTTAACAATGTTTGTAATGGAGATCCTAAAGCATCTATATTAGGTCTAGATAACATGAATGATAAAGTTCCCTTACGAGCACCAGCAACTCCACCACTCACAGGAGTATCGATAAAATCAAATGTAGGGATTTGTTGTTTAACATATTCATGAATTTTGATTGAAGTTGGAATATCAATAGTAGATGAATCCAAAAAGGTGGTGGGTTTATCAAATCCAGTGGTTTGATAGTTTTGAACTAACTCTTCAATGATAGCTCGAACATGGTGTCCTTCCGGTACCATGGTAATAATATAATCCAATTGTGATTCTACATTAGTAACAAATTCATCGATGTTATTCAATTGACTGATTTGACTTTTATTCTCCGGTTTGGATTGAATAATGGTATTGACACAAGCACCAGCCGCTTCTTTATTAACATCAAATACATAAAGTTGATCGCTTTTATCTAATTTTTCATAGACATGTCTAGCCATATGTTGGCCCATTTGACCTAAACCAATGAACCCATATTTAGTATGGAGAGCACCCACACTACTGAAGCTACGAATCGAAGTTCTAAACATTTTCTTTCTTTTTCTATTAAAGTTGATCAGTTAGAAAATGAAGAAAATCGGGATCCCCCACAATATTTATATGGGTGTTTATCCGTGGAAACCATAACTTGTATTGTGAAAAATTTAGAATCAATAGGGACCGAAATCGGTAACACACCCTTTCACCCACTATTTCAACCCCACATGAAATTGTTATCAACTGTAATACCAGTGCGGTATGCCATGTCCTTGTTTTCTGGCTCGGTCAGTTTTGGCCAAGTCGTTCCTGGCCAGGTCTCTTTTCCGCTCTGTACTTTTGCAACAACTTGAGCAGTCCTGGACATTACCTGCCCTGAGCATTACCAGCCCTGGCAAGTACTAGCGATTGATTCGGCAGAACGTTAGTCAGATACCGATCTCATCACTTATTTAACAATCACTTAAACCTAAACTAATTCCCAATTGATTACATATCTTGTTCAAATTCCAACTGTCCACCACGATGGCTGAATCGTCTCAAAGAACCAACAAGACCACATATGGACTTCCTAAACCTATTCCAGCTTATTATCCTCACGAAGGGTCTCCATTATATGCCAACAAGCAACTATATGAATCCATAGCCAATAGCTCCAAGACTCAAACTAATAAATTAGTATGTCAACCAAGATCAGGACTTTGCTTTAAAGTGCCAGCTAAAAGTATTTTTCGCTTAACTACACCAGAAGGTCCTCAGGTATGTGACTTGAATATATGGAATTTACATAATCCTAGAGAACGATTTTGGGCTGCTAGAACTAGACAATTGCATTCAGCTCATGTGTCAACATTTGATAGATTATGGTCAAATTTGCCGTACCTTAGACCTTTGGTTACAATAACTGGTGATACTCTTAATGCCAGACATGATGAATGGGGTGGTAGAGCTCATGATACGTTAGGAACTAGATGTGATCCATACGTAGATAAATTAATTAGTGGTGAAGATAATGATTTACATTGTCATTCTAATTTGACAAGAGCAGTTATGCCCCATGGATTAACGGAATTCGATGTTCATGACGTATTGAATGTGTTCCAAATCACTGGTCTTACTGAACAAGATCAATATTTCATGGAAGCATGCCCTGCTACCAAAGACGATTATTTTGAAATGTTTGCTGAACAAGATTTATTGGTGGCTATAAGTGCTTGTCCTGGTGGTGATTTATCCCAATGGGGGTGGGGTGAAGATAAAGATGATTTGGATGGATCTAAAATGGTTGATTGTTGTAGACCTATTGGGGTAGAAATTTATTCTATCGATAACGAGGATTCTGTACTAGCTAATTGGAATCCTCCAAAGGTTGTTGATTATAAAGGTAATCATGGCTTAAAAGGTCCATGATCTTCAATAGTCCTCATCCCTTCACCATCATTTGCTTCTTCCTTTGTTGTATATATTTACAAGGTAATTCTATAAAATGATAATACTATGAACATCCTTACACGGTACCGTCAATACATTCACCAACCCAATCACTAATTTCGTCATTAGTGATGAACCCCGCGATATCACTTCCTTTATATTTAAGCTTGTCTGGTAAGGGTTTGCTAGGATTCTGATCAACCATATGTCTAAGAAATTCAAAGCTGTGAATGAGATGTGGTTTTGATGGATCCACCGTCAACTCAAAATCCTCTAAAACTGCATTCTTACCCACAATGAATTGGATATTAAGCCCGTGGACTTCACTTTTAAATTCATGAATGAATTTGGGACCCCCTCCATACGTCCATTCCCATAACCTAAGTTGATCAGAGGTGTCTATTATCTCTTGCGGTAACTCTGTTTGCTCATCAATGGTAAAAATATTGACAAGTTTCAGATTAGATTCAACAAAATCACTGAGCCCAAACATATCATTATGGTCTTTTTCAGATTCTTGCATCTCTACCTGATGTCCATAACTGTGTCTGAATGCATCAGTCACCACTTGAATAAACTTCTCCGTATCCATTTGAATATTGGCTACTTTAGCCTTAACTGATTCAACAGAAGCGGTCGATTTAACCTGCCCATTCTTCTCTTCTGTAGTTGATAATAACTGCTTCAATATATCAAGCCTCAGGTTAAGTAACATAGTACCATGATGATATGATTTCCCCTTGGAAAGTTTATAAGCAGACCCACTAACTTTATAATTAATATTGTCAGGTTGAGTGTGAGTTACAATATCCCCTCTTGGATTTACTTCTATTTGATATCTAGCGAGTCCTGAATCATTGACGGCTTGACAGATCAATTCAACGAATTTAAACCTATCGAAATTAGCTTTGGTAGTCATAAACGAAAAGTTAACATTCCCAGTATCATGAACTACAGTTCCACCTCCAGATTTCCGGCGAAGTAACGGAATATGTAAGGAATTAAGTAATGCAACATTGGCTTCTTTCCAAGGATTTTGATTCTTCCCTATCACTACACACGGTGAATTAACATAAAACATTAATCTATCATAACTTTCAGTATTAGTATCGGAGATTGGCATCTTGTTGTATACAAAGTCTTCAATAGCCAAGTTCAAATAGGGACTATTTAGTTTGGATACAAATACAGTTGGAATCTTACCAGCCACCACTTCTTGTAAGCTTGTGGGATTGATGTGGACCAGAGACTCTGATTGAGCAAAATCATTTAATTGCTGTTGTTTCTTGGATATGACATCCGGTGATTCTTGATAATGTTGAAAGTCCTCAAGATTAAAGAGCTCATCATCAGGAGCATCGAGATCATCTCGAAATGGAATGTTAGTATTATGAATGCATCTGTGAGCTAGCATTGTAGGGGAGAATATTGTTACAGGTTTCAACCATTTCACTGGCGTGTTGATCACATTCTTTCTACCTAGTACCGTCAGTCGTATCATCAGTCGTATCATCTATATATTCGTTAGCATTAAAAACAACCATCCAACAGATGTAACAGTTGAATTTGAGCATCGCATTTTTTTCGCATCACCACAATCTTTAACCCATCGAAGTTGATTAACACCAGACATGAATAACAAGAACCAGTTAGAGAGACACTTGCTAACACGATGTCATACTGATGAGAGTCGTATAGATGAAATCCTTGAGGCAAGGTACACTTTCACCGGAGCCGTTAAACCTTCGTTGGTACTATTACCAACAGGAGGTGAATCTGAATCATCTAAACCCAAATCATTATTGCATCAAGACTCACAATTATCCAATGATAGACACATGAAGAAACGACAACTAAATACTAGAATACAAATGAAGAATTTCTTTAATGAGACCAAACGTAACCAGAGAAAACTCAAACTGTTGATGAAGTCACGGGATATTACCGATTGGAATGCTTTAGCTAATAAATATAATATTCCAACCATCGAAGAATTCATCCCTATTAATAGAGCCTGGCAAAGCTATATGCATCAACTATTATTTCCTGGGGTTGAACTGGTCAATGATAGACTTCCGGGCCGACAAATGACGCTTTCAAGGTTGGCAGGTGCAGACTTTATTGGGTGTCTTATGACCATAGTTAAGGCCAGAAATAAGGATTTAGTTGGTATCACAGGAATTGTAATTTATGATAATCAACATTCATTCGTCATATGTGTATCCCCTGATTCTAAGAAAAGTTCTGATATTGGCGGGGTACGATTTATACCCAAAAGACATACTTTATTCACATTTGATGTGAAGCTTCCATTCAAGGATATCCTGGAAGATAAAGAAGAATATATCCCATTCACATTACTCGGATCACGTTTTGAATATCGTTCAGTAGACAGGTCTACAAAAAAGTTTAAAAATCATAATGTTGAAGATATTGTATAAGGAGATCTCAACTTATGTATATATAGTATGTACGTATGTATGAATGTGTATGTCTGTGTATGTCTGTGTGTATTTATTTTGAAATTCACTCCAATGAATCTTTAATAGACCTTAACTGTAATATAAGTAATTCATCTTTTTCAGGATTCAAATTAGATATGATTTTCTCAATTTCTGCATTGAGTTGAGCTTTTTTAGATTGTTCCATGTTGACGTTATTACTTAATAGTTGGTTAATCTCAGTAATCAACCTAGATTTGTCAACGGAGTCAGGAAATTTTAATATTTCATCAGTTTCATTCAATATTCCATGAACACTACTATCATCTTTCGAATCGGGAACATCTTGATATTCCTGTTGTAGATTCTTTATAACATCTGGAAAGTCTCCATGATAAGTCTTTGTCCGGTTAGAAATGAATTGTTGCAAATCATCCAAAGAATCCAAAAGAGAACTTTTAGTAGAAGTAATTTTAGTATCCTTTATCTGAGCCTCATCTGCAGTGGACGTTTTCTTAAACCCAACAAAATTATTGACATCGTCTGATGGAACCATTGGTTTAGACAAGGAACCTAAAGTTTCATTAAGCTTGATCAATTCATAATAATTGTCGTAGATGATAGCTTTCCTTTCAGAATCATGAGAATTAAGATTAGTAGTAATGGAATTTCGAAGTTTTAAAATATCTTGTATAGGCGTATTTTTAATGAATTGTTCAAACTGTTCAGTGTCATCAAAGTTGATACCTCGTGTTAGTGATTCCTTCCGTGAAGACGATGTGTTAAAGGTGGAGGAATCTTGTGGGTTCAGGGTCGTTGATTGAACATCTTGTGAGTATGATTGTTGATCCTGTTCTGTGTCCTTATGTGTTTGTTGCTGTTGCTGTTCTTGTTGTTTCTGTTGCTGCTGCTGTTGTAAGTGGTAGAACTCCTGTAATGCTTTTCTCCGAGACAGTACATGTCTTACTCCAGAATGTGCATTGGATGGAGAATCAATACCTGGGGATGGAGGCGCCAGATCAACTTGAAATACTGGATTCTGTGGAGATGACGATTGGGTTTCATTTGAAGCCGGGAGTCGGGGTGATGATGTATTCAGTTCTGATGATGATGGGATTCGTTTATCTGGTTTCTCTCGTCTCAGGCTGGGTTTCTTATATGATAATACTTGTGACATGGATTTAGAAGATAAATGAATTGGTGGAAATAAACAGTTATGTGAGCGCAGGTATTTCGCGGTAGTTTGACGATGTGGAAGTTCTCACGGGTCCTCTATAGCTTGTCAGTATTATCATTGTATTGGGCAGCCGTAGGTCCTTATTAGCATATACCTCCATAACAGGTACTATAAAAGCCTCCATACACATCTCTACCCACACATTCACTCTCTCCAGCTACAGTCCCCCTATGTCATGTGATCATGAGTCTTTCGTATATTATCACTATGCTACTAACTATGCACCCAAGAATCAAAATAAACCAAATCATCCTCTTCTTCATCAATTACATTATCAGATCTATTGTTAAAGAATGAAAACGTTTGGTTCCCCAATAAGGATTTTATGTTAGAATTGGAGAACTCCGGCTGCTCATAATACTTCCCATAGCCAGCATCTAAAATACTTTGCCAGGTAGCTTTATACTTATCAAATGAATTGTTAACCATCTCTAATCTATCATCGTAGACAAGAACATCGCATAAAGCTCTTATATCATGAATAGCTAATTCAATGTTGGTGATTTTACTATTTACAATGAAATCAGTAATATTGCTCAAATCTACATATCCAGTATAATTGTATGGGTATGTTGATTGCAAAATATTGGTATTAGCAGATGGAGGTTGATGAGCGGTAGGATAAGATTTGGAAGCAACAAATCTCCATATAACCGTCAATAAACTATCAATGAATTCACTGTCTAACTCAGAGTCAGTAAACCAAGGGCCACCAGTAACATCTATAGATGGTTGTAAGTTGTATAACATATAAATCTTTCTTGTTGGGTGCTTGACTGATTTGATAGACTTGATATATCGTTGATTCTCCAACGATTTCAAACACCTGACCACGATATGCTGATGTAGGTTGGTCTTAGCCTTTATAGTTTTTGTCCAAATTCCTTCTCTACCAGATGCTTCAATATATGAATAAATCATAGCTTCATCATCATTCATGGAAAAGATTTTATTGGCTTCTGAAATAGAAATCGCTTGGAATTTTAATTGATCATCTTGTTTGATTAATTTAACAAGCTTATTGTTAACTAGTTCTTGAGCTATATTTAATAATTCAGCAAGATCTGATGAATGTGTTAACTTTAATAGTTCATCTTGTCCATATAATTTGGTACTTGATCCTTCTGTCATTTTTGTGTGCAAGCTCCGGGCTTCAGACGACAAGCCCTGAAGGGTTTGGTTAACCAAGCTCATTATAGTATTACAGATCTGGTATACCTTTGTGGTGATGTAGACTTCAACTGGAGTTGAGATGAGGTATGAATTGAGATCAGATGGCTTTGAGTCGTTTAGTTTGAACTTTTTTTTTTTCCTCACTACTTAAAATTTATGCGATGCCATCCCACATTTCGCACTCGTTATAGAATGTACATGGTTCACAATAATTTGTAGGGATAACCATCATGGACATTGAGGAAGGTGTTGAGGCATCCCCACCATTAGAGTCCAAAAAACCATTATTTAAAAAGAAAAACGTCAAGTCTTCTGCCGCTAGGAAGTCAAAGCCACTTGATGAAGATATAGAAACCCTCGAACACCAGAGTACTAATGGGATTACCCTGAAGAGAAAAACAAGACCATTTCAGACATTTCGAAACGGACCCACCTCAAAATCTACCAATAACATAAAGAAATGGAGTCCATCTATTCAGTCGAACTCCGAGGAAGAGATAACTGGGCAGACAGATGACCATACCAGTGACCAAAATTACAATGATATGATAGAATCACCAATATTGACTACCAATTATAATGAAGGAGATATTATAAGTATTGATGATATGGAAACTGTTGATGGTGATTCCATCAGAGAATCTCCTAAGGACCCCAAGAAGTATGTTCCACAACTTAGTGATGCCATAGAAAAGAAATTAAGTAAACGACAAACCTTGAACGAAATGGTTCATGAGTATGACGATAAAGATGAATACGATGACGATATTATTGACAATAATTATGCCACTATAGATCCAACTGCAGGAAATAATGAACTTGAATTGGACAGTGATGATGAGTTGGTTAATGGGGAAGTGTATAATTTACAGCCTGAAGACGACATCAATGTCACCAAACAGCTACATATTGATGATGACAAGTACGATGATCAATTAGGCGATAGTGATAGAGAAATCCATAATTCCGAAACCAATGATGTATTATTAAATTCACCAACTGCCACTCGACATCCAGGGCCTGGATTATCAATTGTTACTTCGTTGACACCGGAAGAAGAGATCACCAAGGTGGAGCTACTCATTGAACGCCTTCGGCTAGATAAATCCAAAATGGTTAATGAGGAATTTGCTATCAATAAACAATTTGAAGCCGTCAAAAGCCAATATCAACAAGTATTGAATAAATTGAATAGTAGTCTGTAATGAGTAATGAATAGTTTATGATAGTTTATGACGAATAGTTTTTAATTGTTACCAAACACGACTCTGATCTCACACCGCGCTTATTGTTGGTCGATTGCCCAATTGGTAATGACTCATGGACAACTTTTTTTCTATTTTTTTTTTTTTTTCATCAAATATATAAGAGCCATAAATTCCCTCTAGAGTAAGAATTTGGTCCTATTATGCTTAAATCACAAGTTTTTCTCCCAGTCAAACCTGCTGCTACAATTAAATTATTTTCTACATCAGCAATAAATAACATGAGTTCTGTGAAACATTTAGTTAACATTAGTCAATTGAGCAATAAAGAATTAGCTGCTTTAGTTAACAGAGGTGAAGCTTTTAAACAACAAGTTAAGACCGGGGCCCCAAGTCCCATGAAGCAATTCCAAAGATTATTAGGGAAAACTGTGACGTTACTTTTCTCTAAGAGAAGTACTAGAACTAGAATTAGTACTGAAGGAGCTTCATCATATTTCGGAGCTAATCCTATGTTTTTAGGTAAAGATGATATTCAACTTGGAACTAATGAAACCATATATGATACTACCAAAATCTTATCATCTATGAGTTCATGTATTTTTGCTAGAGTTAATAAGCATCAAGATATATTAGATTTATGTGAGACTTCATCAGTCCCTATTATTAATTCGTTATGTGATAAATATCATCCATTACAAGCCATAACTGATATAATGACTATTAAAGAAACATTTGGTACCACTGATGGGTTGAAGTTAACATGGATAGGTGACTCTAATAATGTCCTTAATGATTTAGCTATAGCTGCTATAAAATCAGGAATTTCTGTTTCAGTGGCTACCCCAGCAGCAGTTGAATATGATCCAATCATTAAACAACAGACTGAAGCATTAGCTAAAGACAACAATGTAACATTCGAGCTTACGAATGATCCAATTAAAGCATTGGATAATAGTAATATTGTTGTTACTGACACTTGGATTTCTATGGGAGAAGAAGCTGAAAAACAAGAAAAATTACAAAAATTTTCAAATTTTCAAATCACTAAACAATTGATTGATTCAAGTAACATCAATTCTAATTGGATATTTATGCATTGTTTACCAAGACACCCAGAAGAAGTGAGTGATGATGTATTTTATGGACAAAACTCGGTTGTGTTTCAAGAGGGTGAGAATAGATTGTATGCAGCAATGGCTGTGATTGAAGGGTTTGTAATTAATAAGGGTGATTTAACTAATGCCCTTGATGAGAGTATTGATTGAAGGTGATGGTGATGGTGATGGTGATAAGAGAACACTGATCACACTAGAAAGGTGTAAAGGTGTATTAAGTATGTGAATAGCCCTTGTGAATATATATAATCCGTGAAGATAATGCTGATTGTGTAGATGCTTTAAAACTAATAAGTATGTAATGAGAACGGTCTGGGTCGTGCTCTTCCCCTCTACGTTTCGTCCTGGTTCTTGTCTCTCTTATCTGTTCCTGATTATCCAACAGACGGTCAAGACGGACCTTCAAAACACCTACTGTGGCTTTGATTGTCCCATTTAATCCAAATACAATACAGTATTACTAAGCTATTCTACCATCAAGCTTCTTCCCCAACTGTCTTTCACAATCATATCGGTGATTACCTAGAGCCATTAACACCCGCGCCAGCGGTAATTACCTTTTTGGCCATGTAAGCGCTATCCCGCTAATGATCCTCGATTTCAAGGAAAAACTATAAAACCTCATAAGAATAACCAATATTCAATTAATCGACTAATTAATTGACTAATATAACTTATAACTCAATTGGATATCACCGAGTCTTCTAATAATCAATCATGTCTACTGTTTATGTTTCAGGATGTACTGGGTTCATTGCCCAACAAATTGTAAAAGACTTAATTGCTAAAGGCTATAAAGTCATTGGTAGTGTCAGATCTACTGATAAAGGAGATCAATTATCTAAAGATGTTAACAGTGATAACTTTAGTTATGAGATTGTTAAGGATATTGCCGAACCACAAGCTTTTGATGAATCTTTAAAGAAACACCCAGACATTAAATATTTCATGCATACAGCCTCGCCATTTCATTATAATACCACCGATATTGAAAAAGAATTATTAACTCCAGCTATTGAAGGGACTAAAAATGCATTAAAATCTATTAAAACTTATGGTCCTCAAATTAAATCTGTCGTTATTACATCATCATTTGCTGCAGTAGCTAGACCAGATGGGACTTATACCCCAACTGAAGACATTACTGAAAAAAGTTGGAATACTACCAGTTGGGAAGAAGCATTAACTAATGCCCCATTAGGATATAGGGCATCCAAAACTTTTGCTGAAAAAGCTGCTTGGGAATTTATGGAAAAAGAATCACCAAACTTTACTTTAAATACCGTTAACCCATCCTTTGTGTTTGGTCCACAAGCATTCCCTTCCACTATTAAAGATGTTTTAAATACTTCATCGGAAACATTGAATCAATTTTTACAATTTACTCCCGAATCTACTGTAGATAAAAAAGCTGGTGGATATACTGATGTTAGAGATGTTAGTAAAGCTCATATTTATGCCATTGAACATGATATTAAAGATTTCAGATTTTTATTGGTTACTGAAAGATGGTCTACCCAAACAATCTTAGATATTTTAAATGAAAATGTTGATGCTTTAAAGGGGAAATTACCAATTGGAGAACCAGGATCTGGGGCTGAAGCAATCAAGAAATTAGCTTCTGTTGATAATTCCAAGACTATTTCATTAATTGGTGAATGTATTCCATTAAAGCAATCAGTTGTTGATTCTATTAATCAACTTTTGGAATATAGAAAGGTTTAGGTATATAAGTAGTGAATAATGTATACAAATGGTTACATCCAGATGAGGTACATGTCACCATTATTATGACCCCATTATTACATACAGTCTGACACGCAAACATCACCTAAAGTGATATGACAGCAGCCAGTGTATTAGTTATCTTGATGGCACGACAAGTTACCGGTTTAAGTTATAAATTTACTGTACAATAAATTTTTTTAAGCCTGATTGATTGTGTTTTGATTTGAGCCCTCATTCAATTTATATATGCGCCCCTTTTGTCCTTCTTTGTTACAATTTGTTCCGTTGGCATAGAAAGTCCCTCTAGCATGAAGTGTCCCCTAAGTCATGCAAGATCTCTTTGATATACATTCCCATACCGTGTCTGATATAACTATAGCGCAACCCTTCATCATCTGTACTGTTTGCTATTGGCAATTATTGTCGATCCTCCAAAGAATAGATTCTGGCTGCAGCCTCTAAAAAATATTTAACTGTTCTGGTAAGGAGTTCTATTGTTAACCACATGGTCCATTGTACAATATGCACTATTGGTGCCGCCGCGTTACTCCTTGGTACCGTTGAACGAAAACCGCCATTCAGCTGCCTCATTACACAACAACCAGCAGAACAAAGACTTATGGCATTGATATGTGCCCTGATAAGGGGTGGATCTTATATAGCCCCAACTGACTCAAGACGACAAGAACATAGATAATCGAATTCTCGACACTTTATAATTTTTCCTCCCCCCCTTACATACTTCACTATAGATCTCCACAACCTACCATCCTCTAATAGTCTTTTAATGATATAGGAAAAGTCCATAGAAGACCGTACCTGTTCTATTTAGTTTCTATGTTTTTCCGCCCTAAACAGAATATTTTATCCGATAAGCAGCCCTGGTACAATTCCACATTTATTATTTGATTGCTGCTGTGAAAAATATTTCTTTTTCTCTTTCGTGTTCAGCCAAGTTTTAAGAGATGCAACTCTGACTTCTATGGTTTATTCGATATTTATTTAATAAATATTCGTGTTTTCGTAGCCTGTATTTTCTTGTATTCTTCACCACTTTGGTGTTTTTAACTTTGGTAGTTTTAAATCTATTCGACCGTGTGGGTGTGTTGCTGTATCGTTCCCTTTACCTTTGTCAGGTGACCTGATTTGATTCCCTTATATCACTAGACTATACTGGTAAACAACTTGCTCACTATGAAACTCCCCATCCCTTTTAACATGAACATCCCCAGGCTTTTGAAGACTCAAAAAATGCCATTGATGATGTTATTATTAACATTCACTGTGTCATCAATTTTCCTCCTTGAAATTCTTATCCATAATAAATATTTAAATACTGATGCCTCATTAAATATTTTATCACAATCTAAAAATATCATTTATCCTAGTAGTTTCAAACTTATTAAAAATGGACGAGACTTATTACAGCATTATAACATTTATTTTAATGAACGATTACCTCCAGATCAATTATCTCAATATAATGCTTTCAAATATAATGGTAAAACCGATTGGTTAAGTAATAAAGTATTAGAATCTAAGTATCATTCTAAGCAACTTGAAATCTTTGAACCAAGAGATAATGAACAAGATGAAGAAGGTCATGATTGTTCTAAAAATTCCAATAATCTTAATGTATTTATCAGTGATTATACTGAGTTTGATCCAGAATTAGATCATATGCTTCGAGTATTTAGACATCAACTTGTGAATGATACTAATTTTATGGAATTAAAACCGTTTTATAAAGAAGATATAGAAAATCAACTTAAAGCTGGTACAGCTCCAAGACATTGGTATAAATTTGCTGGTAGTTCTGTATGGCTTCAAGATTTAGGAGTTCATCTTATGATTTCAAGAGTATTATATTCAATTGTTGGGAATAAAAGAGGTCCAATTTTAAGTTTAACTTATGCACAAATTTATGATCATAATTGGCAAGAATTAAAAGATACTGAATTGATTGTACCTACTAAAAATGAAATAGATGAAATTGTTTATCAAAGTATACAATTCCCCAAATTCTTACCAATTCCATTTTTCCATGATATTAATGTTCTAAACAAAGTATTCTATGGAACTGAAGATCCAAGAATATTTCTTACTAGAAATGAAAAAGGTGAAGAAGAACCATTGATTATTTTTAATTCTCATCATAGAAAAATTTCTAAACAAGAAGATGTTGATAAAGAAAACATGAAGATTAAATTCAAGTTTTATAGATCAATGTTTTTAGCTTGGCCATTTAGATATCAAATGGGTAAAACTAATGTTGATGGATTATCTGATTCAAGATTCAATAATGTGTTATATAATAAAGTGGTTGAATTAAGAAGAAGTGATGTTCCAAGATTAGAGGTTCAAAAAAATTGGACCCCTCTTTTTAATTATCATGAACGGGAAAGATATGGGTATGATAAGTATATTTATTTTGTTTATAGATGGTCAAAGCTTGAAATTTTGAAATGTAATTTGGATAATTTTATTGAAGGTACTTCATCATGTGCATATGATTATAAACGAGAAATTGATTCCAGTAAATCTGAAGTTGGTCCTTTAAGAGGTGGTACCGAAATGATTAATATTAAAGATATTATTCCTCAAAATCAGCATCACAAATTTAATTTACCTAATAAAGAAATTTGGATTGGTTTTCCTAGAGCTCATCTTAAAGGCTGTGGTTGTGGTAGTGATATGTATAGACCTAATTTGGCGGTCATATCTAAAGAAGCGGATGACAAATATAAATTAACTCAATTATCTTCATTTACTTCTTTAGATATTGAGGTTTATGGTTGGACCAATTTCAAAATCCTTTGTGCTTCAAGAGATCCAAATGCTTTAATTCCAAATGGTATTTCTGGTTGGAAGTTTCATAATGGTCAAGATTATATGACCCTTTCATTATCAGTAGCTGATGCTACTAATCATATCATTCACATTCAAGGGTTATTAACTGCTCTTTTGCAATCAACTGACATCCTTAAGTTAGATTCCACTAATGGTTTTAATGATGTTATAGTTGATTGTGCAATGGATTCTTCTGATCACTTCTGTAAAGATTACGGTAAAGAAATGGCTTTGGCTGGTAAAATCCCTCCACCTGAACCTGAATATTAGTTGTTTTTGTAGCTCTTGTTTCCTTTTGTTATGGAACTTTTTTTTTTGTATCCCTTAATAGGCTCTATGAGCTGTTATAATATAGAATATTAAATGTTATGTGTACTATTCATCTTAAATGGATTTGGCTGCAAATTCAGCTGTTGTGTTTCAATAGTCTTTCGCATTGTTTACCACATCTGTCTGTCTCTGTCTCTCACATCAATTCTGATTGTTGATGCTCATCGCAAATCTCTAATAATCGACCTCAACTTCATTCATTGGTTTAAATGGTTTTCAACTTGAATCCAAGAGCTTCTATTAATGAAGACCGTCTTCAATCTTTTTCCCATTATGGCCCGGTTACTTCTTTAAAATTCCTTGGGGATTTGATCTTATGTGGTTACGGACCAACTTTAAAAATTTTTCGGATCTTGAAAATTGATGAAAAGTTTCAAATCAAATTAATAGCTGAAAGACAAATCTTCAAAAGAAATAAAATCCACTGGATAGCTACCAGTATTTGTGGTCAGAAGCTATTTGTTGCTGGGGGTAGGTCATTCGCTGTGTTAACACTTGCAAACCATGCTCAATCTGATTCTTCATGTTCTCTCCATATTGAGTTCAAATGTGAAAAAGCTATTAATGAATGGATTGTTTGTGGAGAATTTTTGAATGACGTAACTTTATTAATTCTTACTTCACATAATATTATCTATAAAGTTGATATAACTGAAGAATCAACTGGACATTTCTCTTTGGTATCAAAGATTGATTGTAATGAAAAATCAATATTATATAGTGGATCAATCCAAATTGATTTTGAATCTCAAAAAGCCATTGTGGCTGCTGGAACTGTAATGAGTGGTGTAATTATATGGGATGGTCTCACTGGTAAAATCCTCCATAATCTAACTGATCATAAAGGATCGATTTTTGGGGCCAAAATTGACCCCAGTTTTAAATATATTATTTCATGTTCTGATGATAGATCAATCAAATTATATGATTTTACTAGCGGAGAAGTATTAGCACTGGGTTGGGGGCATGGATCTAGAATATGGAACTTACAATTCTTACTGAATTCAGATTCCTCTCTGTTAAAAATCTTAAGTACTGGTGAAGATTGTACTACTAGAATATGGAGTTATGTAGATAATTCCCCAGATTTAGAACCTTGTGGAGTCATTGATAATTGTCATTCTGGTAAACATGTATGGAGTTGTGATGTTGACAATGATACCTTCAAGTTAATTGTCACTGGTGGTAATGATGGTACGGTAAGACTCCATGATATAAATGAATTTGAATCTGATTTTGCATGTCCCGTTGCCTATAGTTTACAGCATATATCTGAAAATTCGGATATTACTTTTAGTCAACCAGAAGTTATAAAACATTTTGTGGAAATAAAACTGTTGAATTATTTAATATGTTTAACTTCATTTGGTCAATTATTCGGGCTCGATCAACTCACTAATAAATGGCAACGTATACATTTGACTGATGAATCTAAGCCGTTAGAATCCCTCTTTAAAAGTTTTGCCATTATGAAAAATATTCCTAACACTAATTATGTTGCCATTTGCTCTATAAATGGGGACGTTTTACTTCTCAAGTTTGATAAGTCTAGCTTAACTCCTATAGATCATAAATGGATATTAGCTGAAAGTTTGAATGGTAATAAAATCACAAACATGTTGATTACTTTTGATAATGTGCACTTCAATGGTCAAGTCTATATTTTATTAGATAGCCCTAACCCTAAAGTTCCCCTTATTGTTCATTGTTTCAACAGTAAATCTGATTCTTCATCAGAAGCATCTATTGACAATATTGACACTATTGAATTATCCCATCTGTTAATGCTCGATAAACCTGTTCAAAACGGATTCATGTCCACATATTTGACCTATGATTCTACCAATAATTGGTTAATTGTCTGTTCACGGTTTGTAGGTATAATGGTTTATGATCTTACTAACCCATCTGCTGGAAAGTATTTCAGAAAAGTCACAGATGGTGATACCATTACTGCTGTTAAGGTAATAAACCCATCTTTAAATAATATTCAATTATTGGTAATTGTACGAGATGGGATATATGCGTTTATGACCTTATGTTTAGATTCTGACTTTAAACTCCAAGTCACTCACCAAAATCGTATCTTTAGAGGTTTTGTTGAAGGGGGTTATTTACATGGAGATGACTTGATTTTGTATGGATTTAGATCGGTTTACTTCTACGTATGGAATGAAACTAAACAATTGGAAATCATGAAAGTAGCATGTGGTGGATCTCATCGAGCTTGGAAATTCATGACCTATAATAATGATTCCATGTATAAATTCATCTACATTAGTAAATCAGAATTGGTATTCAAAGTGGTGAATAACCGATTTTATGAGGATTATGGGTTGATTAATAATGGGACTCATGGACGAGAAATTAGAGATGTGGCTGTATCGCCTAAAGTAAATGATCAAGATAATTCAAGGTATATTTTCAGTGCTTCTGAAGATACAATTGTCCGAGTAGGAAAATTATTTGCTAATGGATCAATCAAATATTACTGGGGTATGAATTATCATGTTTCTGGGTTGCAAAAAATCAAATTTTTAAATGCGAACTTTATTGCTAGTTCGGCTGCAAATGAAGAATTTTTTATTTGGAAATTAACAGATAATCAATTAATTAATAATGATATCCCACTGGTGTCCCTCTATTCAGTGTTGAAATCCACTTCAGATATTCCAGATTTAAGAGTTATGGATTTTGATTCTATTCAAGTTTCTCAACTGAAGTTTTTAATCGTCATGGTTTATTCTGATTCTCATATAAGGGTATGGGAATTTGATATAATAGCTAAAAAATTCACCAAATTAATTGATGATTCTTATACTACATGTTGTATTTTAAACAGTAAGATCCTTAGAATGAATAACTGTTATTACTTGTTAATATCTGCTACCGATGGACATATCACCATTTGGGATATTAATGACAAATTACCATTACCATCAATTGAATCAATTACCGTAAATGATAACAAAATTAATAATGATAGTTTGAATGTTGATGATAATAAACTTAACCTGCCTATAATTAGACAACAATTACATCAAAGTGGTATAAAGGGACTTCACATTAACCAAACATCTGATGATTGTATAAAGATTATTACTGGTGGTGATGATAATGCCTTAATATTATCAAGCCTTCAACATTCGAAAACCAATGGCTTGACCTGGGAATTAAATTCATTCATAGAAGATGGTGCTTCCTCAACTATAACATCTATTTGTGGGGATGATGATCAACATACAATATTGGTCACTTCAGTTGATCAAATTGTTAGATTATGGGGATATTCTAATAATCAATTAAATCTTTTATCAGCTAAATATACCACCGTGGCAGACCCAGGATGTGGGGATATCTGTAATATTAATAATTCCAACTTATATATATTGGCAGGGGTTGGACTTAGTGTATGGAAATTTTAATCATTCCTTTAATAATTAATCATATTTATTTATTAAATATTCTATACACAAAATTTAAACTAAATTCAGCAATACTACAACCTCTAAATAGATAATAATCTCAAGTTAAATATGGTATCATTAATACTTTGCTCTTCATCAATGATAACTTTATTAGAATCAGACCCTTCAGAATAACTATTAATTGGTCTTTTAGTAGATTTGACCAACATATCATCTTGAGTTTTAAGCATAGATTCAAAATCAATTGTATCTTTAACTAATTTATATTCTACTTGGATTTCATCGGTGGTATTTAACCCAGCCTTTTTACGTAATCTTTGAATACGATTGATTAATTCTCTAGCTAATCCTTCGGTTTGTAATTCTGGATATAAATTAATATCTAAAATGATTAAAACATCATGAGATGATCTAGATTCACGACCTTCGGTAGCTTTGTTTTCAGGTAATCCTCTACGAACTTGTAAATCTTCTTTAACTAATTCAATACCATCAACAATTAATTTACCAGATTCAGCAAATTTTTGAACCTCATCAGATGAAACATTTGGTAAAGCAGCTTTAACTTTTTTAGCATCTTTCTTTAATTTTTTCCCTAAAATTGGCCAGTCAGCTACTACAGTATATTCAACTCCATATTTAGCTTCATCTGATGTTATAACAATATTTCTAACATTCAATTCTTCAGTAATATATCCTTTTAATGATTCAACATCTTTTAAATAATCAGGGTCAGAATGTAAAATAACTAATTCTTTCAATGGAGTTTTTAAAGAAATAGTCTTCTTTTCTCTAATGTTACGACCTAAATCAATAACTTTTTGCATTCTTGAAACTGCAAGTTCGATTTGTTCATTAAATAATTCGGTTCTTACAGTTGGATAACTTAAAAGATGAATGGAGCTAACATCATCCCATTTAGGATTAACACAAAGTCCTGCTAAATATTCATCAGAAAAATATGGTTTAATTTTTTGATAAATTCCATCAGCCAAATAAGGAGTAAAAGGAGCCATGGCTCTTGATAAAGTTAATAACCCTTCTACTAAAGTATTAAGACCCATTCTAGTATCTTCGACCCCTTCACCGGTATAACCTTTAATACGACGACGATTAAAACGAATATACCAATTGGTTAAATCATCAATTAAAGCCAATAATTTTGGAACCACAGTATATAATCTGTAAGCTTTCATTTCAGCATGAATAAATTCAATTAATGATTGAATAGATGCTAATAACCATTTATCCATAACATTATTAGAAATTAATTTAGGATCATAAATAAAATCAAATCCATTATCTTTTTTGAAAATATCAGCGGAATCTTTAAAAAATTTGTATGAATTATACCAAGGTAATAACACACTAGAAACAACATCTTTAACCCCTTCTTCTCTAAATTTCAAAGTTTCAGCTCTTAAAACTGGAGAATTAATTAAATATAATCTTAAAGCATCAGCTCCATATTGATCTAAAATAATAGTTGGGTCTGGATAATTCTTTAACCGTTTGGACATTTTTTTACCATCGGCAGCTAAAACAATACCAGTAACAATAACATTTTGAAATGGAGCAGTTTTAAATAAATGAGTACCTAAAATGGTTAAAGTATAAAACCAACCTCTAGTTTGATCTAATCCTTCAGCAATAAAATTACCTGGGAATGAATCGAGGAAACTATCTTTAAATTCCATAGGATAATGTTTAGAAGCATAAGGCATAGCTCCAGATTCAAGCCAACAATCAAACACTTCTTCAATTCTTCTTAAATTACCCTTTCCACGTTTAGAAGGAATAATAATATCATCAATACTTTCACGATGAAGATCAGTAATATCATCACGACCAGATAATTGTTTTAATTCTTCAATAGAACCAACACAAACAATTTCTTCATAATCATCACTAACCCATAAAGGAATAGGAGTCCCCCAATAACGATTTCTTGAAACATTCCAATCTCTAGCATTAGCAATCCAATTAGAAAATCTTTTTTCTTTAACATGATTTGGAACCCAATTAGTCTTTTCAATATTTTCTAACATTTCTGGTACAATATCAGTTACTCTAACAAACCAAGCAGGAACAGTTCTGTATAATAAAGGAGTTTCAGATCTCCAACAGAACGGATAAGAATGCTTAATTTGAGAATTAACTAATAAATTACCCTTTTCAGTTAAATGTTTTATAATGGCTTTATCGGCATCTTTAACATACATACCAGCAAAATCTTTAACTTCATCATTGAATTTCCCATTATCATCAACTGGGTTTGGTGGTTGTCTTTTTTCATTAATAATTCCTGCTTTAGTAGTAGCATCAAAATCTACTTCCCCAAAAGCTGGAGCTTGATGAACAATACCAGTACCAGAATCATCGGTAACAAAATCAGCAGCAATAACTTTGAATCCATAGTCTTCAAATCTATCAACAAAATAATCAAATAATGGAACATATTTAGTTCCAGCTAAATCTTGACCTTTTATTTTTTCAACAATTTTAAACTTAGCAGAAGCAGGTTTTTTATATAATGTTTTCAATAAACTTTCTAATAAGATAAAATATTTCTGTTTTTCTTCATCAAAAATTTTAACATATTCAAAGTCTGGATGAACACATAAAGCGATGTTAGAAGGTAAAGTCCAAGGAGTAGTAGTCCAAGCCACTAAAAAGGTATCTGGTTGATCAACAATTTGGAACGCAACAGTTACAGCAGGATCGTTAACATCTTTATAATTTTGTTGAGCTTCAAAATTAGATAAAGGAGTAGTTAATCCTGTAGAATAAGGCATAACTCTTAACCCTCTATAAACAGCATCTTTTTCAAAAAGTTGTTTAAAAACCCACCAAACAGATTCCATAAATTCAGGGTATAAGGTTTTATAATCATTATCCATATCAATCCATCTACCAAGTCTAGAAATAGTTTGACGCCATTCAGTAGCATATCTCATAACAATAGATCTACATTCGGCATTATATTTATCAATTCCAAGATTCATAACGTCTTGTTTCCCAGTAATTCCTAATTTTTTATCAATTTCATATTCAACTGGTAATCCATGAGTATCCCATCCGAATCTTCTTTCTACATAATGTCCATTCATAGAGGCGTAACGAGGCATAATATCTTTAACAGTAGAAGTTAAAAGATGTCCATAATGTGGAGTTCCTGTAGCAAATGGGGGACCATCATAAAATGAGAATGGTGGAAGATCTCTGGTGATCTCTAATTGTCTTTGGAAAGTATTTAACTCTTCCCATTGTTGTTTTAACTTCTCTTCTTCTTTAGGGAAGTTATAAAACAGAGTGTTACCTTCAGACATATTTTATTGATTCTTTAAAGAAAGATCTTTTTTTTTTTTTCACTTTTTTTTTTTCCTTTTCTCTCTGAGTCAATCGACACATTAATATAAAAATTTTTTGCGAGACATTTCCAAATTAGTCATGGATAATGAGAATTTGCAGCTATAAGAATAGCTGATAATAGTATAACAGGAGTATTTTATAGAGCTGTAGAGAGAAGCCCTAATGGATTCTATGTGATCTATATGATCTATATTAAGTATATGAACCAAAAATGACATAAATATTTACAAATAATTACCTCTGATATCTTCAAATCTTTCTGGTGTGGTGTACCACCAAACAACTCTTATACCAAACACTAAATGGCACTGATAACGTTAAATATTCCTTTGCTGTTAATGATTTGCCAGCACTCAATACATCTTTACTTATCACATATCCTCTTAAACATATCAATGCTATAACACTAGCAAAAAATGCTACCCCTGCAAAAATAGAACAATTCTGAAATTGGGTTGGTGATACTTCTGGTTTAGTTAATGCAAATCCTATAATAGGAGACATAATACATGCAATTCCAAATAGACAAAATACTAAGGAAAACATATTACTAGATTTTTCCATATGAAATCCTATATTGTTTAAAATCACTGCTGCAAAAGATGAAAATTGAGATCCAATGGTTGACCCCATTAATAAACATAATACAATCACAGTTGCATAATTTCTAGCAGGAATCCACATTCCTAATGTTAGAATACATGAAATGGTATAACATATAATTGTTACTGAAAATGGTCCAAACCTATCACATAAAATCCCCACTATTGGTCTTCCTATAAGGGCACCCACTTGAACCATAGCAGCTGCTATGGTTGATTGATGTTCATTATATCCTAATGAAGTAGTAAAATCAGACATGCAATATAAACATACTACATATCCAAAGGCTGTTAACATTAAATATAAGATGGTTAAATAACTTCCTGGACATTTTAATAAATCAATATCGATCAATTTATAAGTAATAAATTTTTGTTGATGTTTTACTTTAAATAAAATTGTAGCAATAGCTAATAATCCACAATTAATAATTGCTTGAGCTCGTAATCCCCATTGAATACTATCTATTTGAATAATTTTTTGGATTCCTAATACATATACAAAACTTAATCCAACTGCTGAAGCTCCAACTCCTTGTGACATAGAAAGCATTCTATCTTTAAATCTATATTTCCCATCTAAAGATTCTTTATTAACAAACCAATATGGTAAGACTGAAAATGATACCACTCCTACAAATACCAATCCAAATGATTGTAATACTCCTTGACATACATATAATTGCCAAATTCTATG
Organism: Yamadazyma taylorii; assembly: GCA_030583035.1. NCBI lineage: Eukaryota > Fungi > Ascomycota > Pichiomycetes > Serinales > Debaryomycetaceae > Yamadazyma > Yamadazyma taylorii. The sequence goes on along the minus strand of JAJMHJ010000001.1, from coordinate 562,538 downwards.
GTATGAGGATACACTAGTTAATATTAATGCGGCAGTTTGAAGAAAATTACCCAATATTAAGGCATTTCTAATACCAATGAAGCCACTAATAATATTAGTAATTGGTGCAAATACTAATCCAACTCCAAACGTTAACCCTCCTACAGCCGCATATCCAATTCTAGATCCATTATCATAAGAATCATGTTTGATATAATAAGCAAGGTATATTGAGAAAGCAGCATTATTACCCCATGAACAAAATTGCATTAAAAATGCACAAACTAACATAACCCAAGAGTATCCTTCATTATAAACGTCGTTGTAGTTTTTTGTTGATGATTCATTTGGAGATGGTTCTGCTTGTGTCACTGACTCTGGTTTGGGTTCTAAGTGGGTTCTATCAACCATTTCATTAATGGTAGTTGATGATGAAGTTGATGGAACTGGTGAAACTGGTGGAACTAATGGAACTGACATGTACTGGTAACTTGGTCTTGATTATATTAAAACTGGTCTATTTATATATGTTCATTTTATCTGATACAGTGTCTAGGGTCCATTGGCCTTTATTAGTCAGATTCTGACAAATATTTTTGACAGTTTCCTAATTGAGAACAGTCGGCTTGAGGTTGCAAAAATCCCCGTTTTTCTGCCCTGTTCCGTGGCTATTATCAGCACCATTAACAATTATATTTAATTAGATGACCAATGAGTATGTGTAATAGGGAACACTTAGCTATTTGATTGGTGGTGGTTGGTGGTGATTGCTAGCACCATTGCTTCTCATGGTTATATTGTAGTAGTAGGTTACTAATTATAGTTCGATGAACAGGTGCACCTTCACAGTGAATCATGCGATGGAATTGACTTTTGGTTGTGTCATTTAACCAATTCATCTCTACCTCTATGGGCTTCTCTGTACAATTGACCTTCAAAGTGTTATGTCCTTAAAGTATTATGTCCTTAAAGTATTACCTTCATATACCTCCTTAGGGCCGTCTATTAGTATGTCGCTATATCAATATATCAAAAAGCCTTCCAATTGAACATATGAGTCAATGGCTCCATTAGCCCGATATAGAGGGCTCAGTAAAGATAGGACCATGACTCTAAATCTAATAAACATGTAAAACTATAGATGACGTCTCTATATAGTCAGATAATATCACTTACTTCAGTGTTGATGACATGCAAAACCAGACTGTAAACCCTTCTCATTTGTAGAGAAGGCACTGTCTTAATCAATCCTAATTATACGAAACTTCAGCTTCCTTTCTCCAACACATTCCTAGCTTCAACTACACCTATTGACACACTAATAACAATTCTAATTTGAAGCAATACCGTTAAGCGTTTATGTTTAACTCAACGGTTTGCGGCTGACTGGCTGGTTGCAATTGGTAACATGTAAATTGGTTTGTCTAATTACTACGAAAGTCATGTATATAACTATGAAAATATAATCTCGTCTGTCGGGAAGTGGGTTTTGGTTTTTCAGAAACCATTGTCATTGACCGTAATTCTGTTATGTCTACTGCATCTTGGATTTTTGAGGTGCAAAAAAATCCCACGTTTCTCGCAGGTTTGCGTATTATTTTGCAGCTATTTGAGGAATTGCAATATTCACATTTTGTCATTCATATAATCGGAGTCAATACCTATTGTCTATATACCGATATATTAGACCAGTCCCCTTTCCACTATAAATAGGGGCTAGAGAGAAATGAAAATAGGGGATTCTCTTTGATTTCTCTCTCCTGTGAATTCGTTCATAAATTATTATATAAACTCCAGTGAATTCCCAATCCCAGTGAATTCCCAATCCCAGTGAATTTCCAATCCCAGTGAATCCCCAATTGTATTTTGAGTAAACAAATTTCAGTAATGAGAATCAATTCAATACTTGGGAGCCTATTATTAATTGGTGGTAATTACGATGATGTTGCTGTCCCTGAACAAGCAGCTACTGAACAATATAATATCATCAATTTCTTAGGAGGAGCTGCTCCTTATAAACAATATGAAGGGTTTGGAATTTCTCCTGACACCCCAGAAACTTGTACAGTTGAACAAGTTCAAGTAGTTGCAAGACACGGGGAAAGATTTCCTAGTGATTCTGGGTATGAATACAATGCTACCATTAATTCTTTGAAAAGTCAAAACTTGAATGGAAGTTTAGCATTTATTAAGGATTATCAATTTTTTGTTACTAATCCTGATAATTTTGAACAAGAAACTACATTACAAAATACCGATAGTATCTTTTCTGGAAGCCTTAGTGCTATGAGAGATGGGAAAACTTTTAGAGAAAAGTATGGGCATTTATATAACTCATCAGAAATCATTCCAGTTTTCAGTGCTAATTCCGATAGATGTTATGATACAGGAGTTAATTTTATGAAAGGATTTTTAGGATATTCATATGATGAAACCATGATTAAATATAACATTATTAGTGAAAATGCTACTTCTGGAGCCAATTCTTTAACCCCTGAAAAAAGTTGTGATAATTTTGATCATCATGCTTTTAAAACTAGTGATAAATTGAATAGTTATTTAGATGATTTTAAACAAAGAATGGCTAGCAATGGGAATCCTAATTTAAATATTACCGTTGATGATATGGATAATTTGTTTGACACTTGTGCTTATGAATTGAATGTTAAAGGATATAGTGAGTTTTGTAAACTATTCACTAGTGAAGAACTTATTAAACGGGAATATAAAGATGATGTTGATTTATATTATAACTATGGTCCTGCTAGTAAATATGGTACCACTATTGGATCAGTATTTGTTAAAGCTGCTGTCAAATTATTACAAGATGATGAAGATGAACAAGAACAACATGATAATAAAATTTGGCTTGCTTTTACCCATGATCATGATGTAGTTAACTATTATTCTGGGTTGGGGATTTTTAATCAAACCATTGATTTAGATAAAGAAGCAGTTCAATTTGGTCATAGTTTCGGTAAAGCCAAAATCGTTCCACAATCTACAAGAGTTATCTTAGAGAAATTAAACTGCGGTGGTGATAAATACGTTAGATTTATCATTAATGATTCAGTGGTACCAATGAAATGTCAATATGGACCAGGATTTTCTTGTTCATTAACAGACTTCTTAGATATGATGAAGCCAATCACTGAGTTAGATTTTAATGGTGCATGTAATACTACTGGACCCAATGAAATTAGTTTTTATTGGGATTATGATCAAGTATCATATAATGCCTCATTACACCCATAAGCAATAGTATATTGTGTAGTTTATTTAGTGCTCTTGATTTTAATAGAAGTTTTTTTAGTGTTTTTTAGTTGGTGCGGCAACGCATATGAAATAACTCTCAAAACCTTAAGATCATGAAATTACTTAAAGCTTAAAATTGATGAAACTTCGAAAAATAATTCGATAAATCTTCTGTTTAAAGAAGATGATTGAATATTCAGCATTCAAATCACTGGTATTGAAATGTTTTAAAAATGGAGTGGTTCCTAACAAGATCTTAATCGCATTATCTGGAGGAGTAGATTCAGTATGTTTAACTTATTTATTAAGTAAATATCGAGATTTATATGATTCGAATTTACAAATTCATTCAGTTACAATTGATCATGGATATAGACAAGGGTCAGCTGATGAAGCTAAATCAGTAGGTGATCTTGTTACTAAATGGGGGGTTCAACATTATGTCATTCCATTAGATTATAAAAATCGATCGGTTCATCTGATTACCAATTTTGAAGAAGTAGCTAGAACTATGAGATATCAAGCATTTCAAACTTTAGGAAAAGATTTACTGGTTAATCATTTATTTGTAGCACATAATTATAATGATCAATTGGAGACTTGTATGCAAAGAATAAGACTGCAATCTACCGTATTTGGGTTAAAAGGATTAAAATATCGGTCATTACTTCCACTTCCTCCTACTGAACCTTTTAGTAGTAGAACTCCAGTTGAAGTAATTAGACCTTTATTAGATTTTACCAAAACAGAAATCATTAATACTTGTGTTGAAAACAATATCAAATGGTTTGAAGATTATACTAATAAAGATATTTTTTTGACTGATCGAAATCTTTTCCGATATTTTCTTAATGAATATATTCCAAAACGATTAGAGCAAGATCCTAATTCTGATTTAAAATGCATATCAGAAGAAATGATTTCTGATACTCTTAAAAAGGCAGATCTGTTGACTACTTACATTCAAACTCAAGTAGATAAACTTCGAAAACAGTTAATTGCTAATAAAAATATGAGGATTTTCCATAATACTGGAACTATCCAATTAGAAATTCCTAAACATATTTTAAGAGATAATAGTGATTTGGTGATTTCAAGGTTATTGTTTCAAACATTATTCCCAATTTCAAGTGCCAATAATTATTTCTTTTCTTTCTCAAAAGTATTAAATAATCTTGTTCCTAAACTTAAGGCTACGGCTGAATCGCATAATCCAGGACCAAAGAAGTTAACTTATCTTCATGTATTATTTCAAATCAAGTCATTAGACGAAACTGTATCAATTAAATTAACTAGACAACCAATAGCTAAAACTGATTTGCCATCATTAACTAAAAGAGTTCGAGTTACGGACCAATTCACCGATTGGATTTTATTTGATGGGAGATTTTGGTTAAGATTCAAATCACTTAATAATGAAAGTCTGGATTTAACCATTATCCCATACTTCCCAAAAGCTCATGAAAATATTCTTAAATCTCAATATAATTCTACCAAAATCCCTCGTTATTTAGCTCAATTGACTCCTTTAGTGTTATCGAATACAGGGCCGGCTTCACTCCCAACGATGGGTATAATAAGCCCCGATTTACAGATCGAATGGAAACTAAAGGATAATGCTTTGACTGCTATATAAACCTATATAGACCATTATATATATACATATACTCATAGATTACCAACAAACTCAAACTGTGTCTGTCAGTTACACTATGGACGGTGCGCGAAAATTTGATGATTGAAAGAACAATATCAATTTACATACACATAAAATAACTTAGGGCTAAATTGAACAAGTAAAAACTTTCTAGGGGGGTTTTTGACTTAATACCGTGAGAGACAGGCCAACATATAATTAAAATCATACTATGCCACCAGTTTCTACGGGTCCTGATTATCTCCTTCAGCCGATGGGGACACCCATGACTTCTGGTGCAGGTGCAAGTGTCCAACCATTAACACCTAGAACTTTTAAAGCATCAAAAGCAAGAAATGTTAATCTTCTGACCCAGCATCTTAAGATTGGGCATCAAAGAGTTAGTCTTGGTGTGGACCTTTCTAAGAATAAAATTGATGGGTTAACAGAAATCACAGTAATCCCTACCATTGATCATTTAAAAACCATAAAATTAGATTGTAGAGAAATGAAAATAAATGAAATCCTTGTAAATAACAGACAAGCTAATTTTATCTATAATGATATGTTATACATTAATGATGAAGAATATTTTGAAAATTGTATTTCTGATAATAAAATCAATATCTTTGATATGTATAATAAAAATTTGACTATTCATCAACATCATATTTTAAGACAGAAATTAAATTATATATTTGGTGAAGTTAATGAAGATCCTAGAAATCCTCATAATGATATCAACCATGGGAATACTGAAGAGCTAACCATTATTTTACCTGAAAACTTAAAGTTTCAATTGACCGATATAAATTCAGTTCAAACTCCTTCAAGTCATCCTAATACTATATCACCAATGCATTTTAAGTCAAGAAATACTCAGAATGAATTTTATACTCCCATCCAAATAAAAATTGAATATGAAGTAATAAATCCTAAAAATGGTGTGAACTTTGTTACTGAATTGGATCTGACTCCTAATGAACGGTGGCATGCTTATACCACTAATTCTTCTTATAATATTTCTACATCATCTTGGGTTCCTTGTATTGATAATTTATGGGAAAGAAATTCATGGACGGTTGAAGTCAACGTTCCTAGGACTGTTAAAGATATTGGTCGTTCGGTCATCATTGGAACAAAAGAAGCTATAGAATCAAGAAAACAAGAATATAGACGACTTAAAAGAGAAGAGCGGAACAGAAATCGATCATTTCCTCCACGTAAACCGAGCAATGCCGATACTAATGATGGTAATCATCCAAGGGATGAGGATGGCAATGATGATTTGGATGAAGATGAGGGTGATGTCAATGATGGTAATGATGATGATGATGACGACGATGACGACGATGAAGATGAAGATGATGACGATGAAATTCCTCGTAGTTTGACCGTTTGTACCGGTGATTATGTTGAAACAAAGGAAACTCCCCATCCCACCGATTTATCTAAAAAGACTGTACTGTGGTCTATATTTAATCCTGTTTGTGCTCATAGTTTAGGTTGGGGTGTGGGATGTTTTGATAGCATTGACCTTCCGGAAGAAGAAAATGATATTGATGATATTGGGCTTGATGATAGTCTGAAAGAAATTAGCTGCCCTGTGAAAATCTATTGTTTACCTGATCAACAAGAACTTGCCAAAAATACTTGTATATTCACAAGAAAGGCTATAAATTATTTTCTGAAAGAATTTGGTTCATTCCCTTTCAATTCATATTCTGTATTATTCGTTCATGGATGTTTCCACCCTATGAACAATTTTGCTGGTTTATCAATAGTAAATGATAGTTTATTATATCCACCAAATTTAATTGAACCTGTTTTTTCCACTACTGAAACATTGGTGGAAGCTATAGCAGCTCAATGGTCTGGGATTAATATTGCTCCTCAACAATTTAATGATATTTGGTGTACAATTGGTATAGCAAGATTTATGGTCTTTCAATTTTTGAAAATTCTTATGGGAGCAAATGAACTTCGTTTCAAGTTAAAATCATATATGAATGATACTGTAAGATTAGATCAAGGTAAAAAGCCAATTGCTTTAACATTCTTTAGATTCCCGGTTTCTGAAGATGATCTTTCTTTTATTCGTCTTAAAAGCCCTTTAGTATTGTCCATACTCGATAAGCGAATGACCAAGACTGATAAATCCTTTGGTCTTTCTAGAGTTTTACCTAAATTATTTTTACAAGCAATGTCAGGAGATTTAGTCAATAACACTTTGACTACTCAACATTTTCAATATATTTGTGAGAAGGTTAATAGAAATAGATTGGAATCGTTTTTTAAACAATGGGTATTTGGGGTAGGGACACCCATTTTCAATGTTTCTCAAAGGTTTAATAGAAAACGGGGGATGATTGAAGTAGTTGTTAGACAAGCACAATCGCAAGAGTCTAGGAAAGTGCCGATCACTAAAGATAGTTTTCTGGAATCTTCAATTGCCCTTTTGGATAATGAACCTTCATTTCCAGTTCAAAGTGTATTTTCTGGTCCTATGACAATAAGAGTTCATGAAGCTGATGGGACACCATATGAGCATATTGTAGAGCTTAAAGATGGTGCTGTGAAACTTGATATTAATTATAATTCAAAATTTAGAAGAATGAAAAAACATAAGGAGGATGCTGCTGAAGGTGGGACTTATAGTAGATTTGGAGATGTTCTACAATCTCCTCAAGATTTAGCGAAATGGAATTTCACTGAATGGGGGCCAATCGATGATGAAGAATTATATAATAATGCATTTGAATGGATTCGTATTGATACTGATTTTGAATGGATTGCTAAAATCAATGTCAGACAACCCGATTATATGTATGCATCACAACTTCAGTATGACAGAGATGTGGAAGCCCAATATGAAGCAATTCGGTTTTTTGGAAGACAAGAGAAACCTATTTTGCCATATTGTACTACATTGACCAGAACCTTAATGGATTCTCGTTATTATTATGGTGTGAGAGCAGCTGCTGCTCGGGCTTTAGCAGAATTTTCTAGAGAAGATAATAATTTTATTGGTGTAGAATATTTGATTAAGGCTTATAAAGAATTATTTTGTTTTCCAAATAGTACTATACCAAAAGCTAATGATTTTAGTGATGTTCCAATGTTTTTACTTCAAAGAGAATTTCCTAAAATTTTTTCTTCTATTAGAAATGAAGCTGGTGATGTACCACTTCCAGTCAAGGACCTTTTACTAAATTTAGTTATTTATAATGAAAATTCCAATAATAATTTCCAAGATTGTTTATATGTCTGTGGGTTAATTGAGGCTTTAACGTCTTCTGTCATAAATACCAATGCCACCATCAAAAGAAATCCTTTAGACACCAGTAGTAAGGATGAATTAGATCCTAAATCTCGTGAATTTCTTGAAGGTGTTATTTCTGAAATTGATAGGCAACAAAAACTTGATGAATGGGTTCCTTCTTATCATTATGTTCTTTCAACTACATGCGTGAAAATGAAGGTTCGTTTAGCCATATTGGGACTCTTGGATTTATCTTTTGAAGAATTGTTGAATTTGACGACCTCACGTTATAGTAATGATGTTCGTATTGAGGCATTTAGAGGATTGTTTATCCTTGGAGGTTTAAAGAATCAAGGGATAATGCACTATTTCTTGAATACCTGCTTGTTAGAATATAATGATGTCGGATTTAGATCCAGATTGGTTGCTATACTTGTTGATTCTGTGTGTTTTGCTGGTGTGTATGGAACTGGGTCCATATTAGACGATCCTGAATTTAAAACCCTAGAAAAATATATTGATGATAGATCAACCTCTAGTCTGAATGGATCCAATCTTGTTGTAATTGAAGGGGAAAATTCAAAATCTTCGGATGCCAGACGTGATCAACATGCCAGAGCTTCTTTGAAAGGAACAATTCAATTACTTCGAAGAGATTATGAAATTGGAAGAGGATTAAAACGAGTATTCTGGGAACTTCTTCATTCTTCATTGATTAGTATCTTTGATAAGAGAAATTTATTTTGTATCTGTCAAGTTTTATATAAAGAAGTTGATTCTTTTATCGTGGATATTCCTGTTCCAAGTGTTCCGCTACATGAATTAAATAAGAAGATTGTTCTGAGATATCTAGGTGAAGGTAAAGTACTTATTCATAGAGAAGGAAGATTTAAAATCCAATTAGCTTCTAGAATCACTCTTAACAAAAATAAGTCAACTAAACACCCTGATAAACCCCGTTTAAAATTAAAACTCGCATCTGGTTCAGGTTCAGGCTCCGGTACAGGCACCCCTACTGTTGAATCGGCTACACCAAATCCTGCTGTGAAAAGTTCAAAGTCTACTCCTACAATTAACGTTACTAAAGACAAAAGCTCCATCAGAAAACCTTTAGTTACAAGAACCGGAATTAATAAAAGCATTGTTAAATTAAAGATCAATAAACTGAAACTTAAAGGTTTAAATCTCGATAAGCCAAAAGTCAAATCAAATAATGTCAGAAGTAAAAATGGCGTCATTGTTAGTGGAACTATGATCTCTATTCCTATTAAACAGAAACCAATGAGATATATTAGAATTTCACTTAAAGAGAAGACAGTTTTATGTTCAAAAGAACCTTTCGAAGATAAGAATGATGTTGTTGAAATTGCTGATGATGTTCAACCAGCTAGTGGAGAAGGTGAGCTTATTGCTGAAGAGAAACCACCAACGCTTAAATTGAATTTAAATAATGGAAGTACTGAGTCCAAATTTGGTCCTGAAAAGAATGGAATTAGTAAGAGACATCTAGAGGAGAGTTCTGAAGCTACTCCAAAACGAGTAAAATTTGAGTCGAATCAAAAGGAAGCAAATGATGTAGACGAATCCGGTAGTGCTAAATCTGGAAATGAACCAGATGAGAGTTCCAATGATAATACTGAAGAACAACAACAACAAGAAGAAGAAGATAACAAAACGGATGAATCCTCAATGAATAATAACAACAATTCTCAACTGGAGTCAAAGTCTTCTAGTAAGCAAGAAAAAAATGGTGGAGGTCCCGACGAATCTGAAAAGCCCAAACCAAAACTTAAATTAAAATTAAACCTCAAGTAAATATGTATTTTTATTTTCTGTATAATATAAATTTTGCACTATATAAATTTGATGCGAATAGTTTGTGAAATTCAGCGCAGGAACCCGAACCGCTTCGATTAGAGATATTTTACTCAATCTCCTAATTGCATTACAGTGAATGATCAAAAGATAATTGAAAGATTCGTCATCAGTTGAACCACATCCTCGACCCTTAATACTTGATAATTGTTCTTCACCTATAGTTCCAAGTTGGGTTATGTCTTTTAATAACCATCTAAATTTTGGAGTGTCTAAATCCACCCCCACTACCTCCACCACCAATACCAATTCCCTTTCTGCTTCCAACAGTATCATCGATCCCAGTAAAGATGAAAGTAGTAAATCTGATAGTATAAGTATGGGTGCAGGTTCTAGCAGTGACTTGAATGCCAATTCGTCTGTTGGCAAATCTCAGCTACTTCATGGAATGTTACTGAAGTCATCTACTGACAAGGAGTCTCCTAAATTTATAGCAAGTCCAACATTAAGTGAAGCAGCTCCAACAGTGGTCACATATAATGATGATAATGTTTCACCTAATGGGAATTCATCCCAACCTTCTTCAAATCGTAAAGAATTGATTGGACTATTTGATAAATTTGATTTGTTGGATAAAAAGGATAATTCTGCCGATACCCCATCGTCAAAAGATGAAGAAGTAGAAGATAAGTTTGAAAAGTATAAACAATTGAAAGGTAATAACGATATTTCTGATTCCAAAAATGAACTGGGAGGTGTTGCTATAGATAATAATCATGATGGAGATTCTGTTGCTGAGGTTGTTGAAGAAAAGCACTTGAGTTCAGCAGGGACATCACCAAAGGATCATAAAATTGATCAAAATGATAGACATAGCAATGATCAGAATAAACCTGATGATACGGGTGATTCTACTACTGCCAGTAACCTTATAGATTTAAATCCTAGTCAGGAGACTATTCACCAAACCAATACCTCAAAAGAATCACCATCAGAAATATCACCACCAGAAAGCTCACAAGTCTCTTCTCAACCAATTCCCCATGAACAATTACAGTCCGACCGTTCGAACACAAGTATCAATAATAATAGTCAATCTATTCCTTTGTCTAATATTGATAATGAGGGTGGGGAAGATGGCATTGGTCAATTTGAAGATGAAACATCAGCTGTGGAAAAGTATCAGCTAACACAAGAAGAAATCAATAAACATAAAGTTGCCAATCCAGTTCAAAATATTTCATTGGCCAAGAGACCAGATTTTAACAATAGATCGATCAGTCAAGTTAATGTCAATCCAGCAGACCAATATGAACAATCACATAAACCATTTGATTTCCATATTTTCCTAGAACAACTTAAGAAAAAAAGTGCTGATCCAATTGTTCGTTATATTAGATCATTTCTTGTTTCTTTTAGTAGACAAAGTCATACATTTACATTACAACAAAAATCTAAAATTGTTCGTGATTTTAAAGCTTTTATGAATGGAAAGTTTTCATTATATGAACCATTTGCCTCAATGGATGAAACTGATTTAGAAAATTCAAGAGAAGGGTTGGAAAAGTTGATTATGAATCGAGTTTATATTCATTGTTTTTCTCCTGAATTAATTAAAACCCCTATAAATAATCAAGGATTAGTTAAAAAAGATATCGAAGAAGATAAAAGTTTTTCAAAACAATTAGAAAAATTTAGTTGGGTACATGGGAATCATCTTGATGTTGATCTTGATAAACTTATTAATCTTAAAGCTAAAACTAGTGATGAAGATCTTAATTTTATGCAATTTGCCATAAAAGAATTTAAAAAAATCAATGAATACAGAGCTCCAAGAGATAAAATTATATGTATTCTTAATGCTTGTAAAATAATATTTGGATTTTTAAAGGTTAATAATCAAGAGACTAATGCAGATGCATTTATTCCTATTCTAATTTTAATCATAATTAAAGCTAAAATTGATAATTTAATTAGTAATATTCATTATATTGAAAACTTCCGGGGTTTGGAGTGGTTGAATCATGGAGAAACTAGTTATTATTTGTCATCATTACAAGGAGCAGTTAATTTTATAGATAATCTTTCCTTTGAAGATTTATCTATTGAGAAAGAAGAATATGATGCACATATTGAAGCTTGGGAAGCGAATGAAAGAATTCGTAGAGAACAAGAGGCTACAGAGAATATTCCTATTCAACAACCTCAACCTAAATCTCAACATAGTGGTTATCAGGATGGTTCTGTTATGTCCCCGTCATCAGTTTTAATGACTAGTGCTGAAATGTTTACTAAATCAATTTCTAACTTTTTATCTCCATCTCCTCAAGGTACTCCACCAGCTTCCGAATCTATAAACCAAGTTAATCAATCCCTGGAAAATTCTCAATCTGGTAACGCTGATGAATCTAAAAAAATATCTGAAACTTATTCTCACTTGAAAGAAATCTTTCCAAATGTTGACAAAGCCGTATTGAAAGATATCGTGTTTTTAAATAAGGGAGATATGGATTCTAGTCTTGATGGTTGCTTACAAATAGTAAGTGAATAGTCAGTGGGAAGATGGAGAATAGTTGGTAATAGAGTGTATACTAGTTTGTATGTTGTAATGTATTTTTGATATAGAATAAATTCGATTTTGACAGTTTTTTGTTTTTTTTCTAAATGGTTGCGAAAATTGAAATTGAAACAGAATAATATTTTGGGGCATTTCATAGAATGTTACCACAATAATCACCATAATGTTGTTCGTATAAGATTTCACATAGACTTTCTTCCTGGTTGTGTTTGACGATTTTGTTTGTAATGTATCAATACCAGCAGATTCAGATCATCTTACTTGCCTAAGGTTTAATGATATGTGATGAAACAGGAGAATTTGAGACAGACACATGTTACACCCACTAACTAATGCGATAAGTGGATATCTAGCATCAAATACTAATTGATACTGATTTCGAAATGCATAAGATGGTATCAATGTTTTAACAGAGGTAGACTAAGTCATGTGTAAGTTTAGAAACCCACATTCAATGTAAGTGCTGAGACTTACTCTCAATGTAAATGTGAAACATAGTTAATTGGTTTAGATGCTTCTCGGCCGTTTTACATTTCTTAAATTTTTTTTTTAATCCTAATCATGTATTATCTAAACAATAAACACATTACATAAGTTGCTTGGGAAAAACTATAAAAGGATAACCTTTCAATAGCGAAAAAATTATATATCCAGGTCACCATAAAAAGTTACCTGATTATTCATTTCATCGAAGGCAATTTGTCCGAGTGGTTAAGGAGAAAGATTAGAAATCTTTTGGGCTTTGCCCGCGCAGGTTCGAATCCTGCAGTTGTCGTCATATATTTTTTTCTTACCTTCAAGAATCTTTTTTTTTTGTTTTGCACCCAAAACAACCACAAGAATAAATCATATAATTATATATAAAACATATATATATACAGTATATAAACCTATCATTGACATGTCCACGTAGATATACAATCATCAGACTCACTGATGAAATTGTTGTCACTATTATTAAAATCAGCCCAGTAAAACGTCTTACAGTCTTTGTTTTGATAAATATTTTCACAACTCCAATGATATTTACCAAAATTGGAATCATCAGGATTTTTATAAGCTCTACGCAAACACATGGGGATTTTACATTTACACTTAGGAGTGTTATCTGTGAAATCTTTAGGAAAATATCGAAATGTTAAATTAAATCTAGCCAGACCACAGATCGGATTTAATTGTAACGGTTTTTTCATAGAATTCACAGAATGTTTGAATAGTTCTTGACATCCAGGATGCATAAGCAACAAGGTGTTATGAGGTAAATGAATGGAATAAATTATGTTAGGATATAAATGTCTTCTTAATCTAAATTCCCTAGTAGATCCAACCGAAAATGAAGCCACAAAATTTTGAGGTCCCATTCCTTGAAGTCTATCACTATGCCAATCGAGATTATTTGATAACAGAGAAAAATAATTAACCACACAAGCTGACACATGATATTCTGGCCTTTGAAACGGAAGTTTAGGATATCTAGGAATAATTTCAGTGTTTATATAATTATCAATGGTTTTAGATGTTTCTATTAACACGTCATTAAAGGAGTAAATGTCAGCTTTTTGACCGTTATAATAAGCATTATCATGGTTGAAACCGTCAGGAAAATAAAGAAGTCCCAGGTCATGATTTGATTTACATAATTTTTCAAATAAATAAAATTCTTTCGGTTTAAACATATGCGTATTATCCATCAAATTAGTCAACACTTTATTTGATAATTCTTGAGGAAGAAAGTTCTTATGTAGTGAAATGTATGGATATAGGAGTTCTTTAACTTGTGATTCATCATAGATAGAAATAACTTTTGTTGATTTCTTCCCCAGGGAGTTAGCTGCAGAGAAAGTAGGGTTTATGGGGTGCTTAACATGGGATGGGTCATTAGATCCTTGTGGGGTTAATTTCTGGCGTTTGGCAAACATAGATGTCACAGTAGATTGGTACTTAGCCAGTCGTTTTTTAGATACCGATCTCTCAAATGATTCATCAAGTAAGGCTCTAGTGTTAACCATAGATCCATCACATACCAATAATAGTTGCATCAAAGAATCTTTATCGGCATCTTTATACTCTTCACTCAACAACTCACACTTTTCTTGTATACTCTTCATAGACTAATTAGACATATGTCTTTAACAGTTACGCGTTTCTATTTTTACTTTTGATGCTGCAAAAGTGCAGAAGGGCAGAAGGCCCAAACCGATTTTGGGGTGCGATGTTTCATAGGGTGGTTTCAGCAGCAACCGGAGCCCGACCCCTGCGCCTAGGTATAATGACCGTCTAACACAATCACTATCATTTCATCTCTTGCACCACTCATCAACTCTAACGTTTCATTGGATTGGGGATGCAAATGATTCCCTTACGCACAATAGTAGACAATTAATTAACCCTTTAGATCCTACATTGTTCCAGACCTTCTATTAACATGGTCGTAAAGAATTCGACAGCAAGTATTGCACACAACCCCCTTCGCGGGACCCATCTCACCAGGGGGACATGGGGATGTCTGAAAGAAGAATTTTTTCTTTTGACAGTTAACCCGTTAGATCCTAACGATAGCTTATTTTCGGTCGCTTTCCAACTCATTCAAAGACTTATTCAATATCCATAATAAGTCTAGCTAATACGGTCTTAACGGTTTATTGGCTCTAAGTTTATCTCCAACAAGGCCGTTTTTGGAACTTAAATTTTTAGCATCAACTATCCATTAGATCCGGATAGGAAGTTAATGGGTGATTTGTGATCTTGGAAACACCCCATATAACAAAATAGAGTATAACACAATATCACCTACACTATAATGGGAGCTGACGAAGAACAGGCTAATCCATCATTTAACCTTACAGAACCTACACCCAAAGTGGAGAAGAAGGAATTTATTAGTGATACTGGGGATGATCAAAATGAACAGTCAGTAGATTCAAAAGTAAGGACACAACAACAACAACAACAACATAATAGTAACGATGATGATGGAAACTCTAGTGATGAAAATGATGAACATCATAATAGTGATGATAAAGTCGATATATATAGCGGAGAAGGTGACGATACGGTAGATGGATCATTTCAAAACAATGGTAAAGATGAAGACTTTGATACCATTAGTTCCCAACCAAAACCTCAAGGAAACATGGAATTGTCTCCTCGTAGATCAGCAGAATTGACTGGAAGATCAAGTTACACTTTTAGTGAAGCTGGAAGTGGTTATGATCAAGATACTAATGAATGTTCGGAATTCTGTCTTGATTGTTGGTCATGTTTTGGGTTATTTGATGCTTGTTGTCCATCTGATGCCGATGGGTGTATTACATCAACTGCTGTTTTTCTTGGTAATGTGTGCTTTAGTTGTTGTAGATGCAAATAAGTTCTTGGTAGAGGGAAAAATTGCTTTTTGCAAACATCTTCTGATCGGTTGTTTATTTAGTTACATCCATTAGATTTGGTTCACATATATATTTGTATAGGTAATAATGAACGTCTCATAAAGTTTTAGATAATCTTGCTATCATTTGCAGCCATAATCACTTTTTTTCTTCCCTCAAAATTAATTTATTTCTGTGGTCGAAAAAAAAAAATTGAGGCTTGATTTTTGTTTTTCGGTTTTTGCAACCTTGAGAATACCAGTTGCAGCCATTTCACAAAATGGATTCTGATAAAGAAAGAGATATTAGAAGAGTAGTAACTACTAGTGCTTTAATACCTCCATTAAATAAGAACGATGAACGGTCTTTTAAGGTTGGTTCCCAGGAAGTAACTGGAAAAAGTGGAGGAATTGGGGGAAGAATTTATAGATCTAAATCCTCTTCAATGCCTGGATTAAGTTATGTAGACTCAACAATATCGTCCACTGGTTTGGAAGAGCAGAATGATAAGGAAATAAATATAGAATCTAATAAAGGTTCACAAGTATTAGAATCTAGTGTGTTTGGGCCGCCATTCGATTCATCTTTTCATCCTTCATCCTCTCCCAAGAATTTGAATTCTGGTAAAACTGATAGTGTGTTTAACGGAACTTTAATCCTGACAGCATCTCCAACTCAAGCTTATAGGCATCCAACAGTTATTAGAAGAGCTAAAAGCAAATTGGAGAGTCCAACCTCTTTTGATACACTTGATTCCAATAATTTTCAAGTGAGCGATGCTTATAGAATTCAAGCTATATCACCAATGTCTGAAGATTTAGCTGCTGGGATTACACAAGGATCAGGCATTGATAAAGCAATGATTGGGACTGAAAAAGATGATAACGACTCCCAGGCACTTCATGGAAAAGCTGAACCAGAAGAATTATTCTCGGTTCCATCAGGAGTAAGCATTCTTGAACCTTTAAGAGGTAATCAGATGAAGAAAACCAATTCGGTTTTCAGAGAGCAACATAGTGGAATGGTTCCAAATACTGCTAACGATGAAACTTACAAATATGATAGTCAGCATGAAATGCCATTCTCTGATCCAGATCCTTTTGATGACGAGGATCAAATAGAAATGAAATCCATCTCTTTAGTCAAATCAAACTCTCAAATTCTGAGAAGAGGTTGGGTCTACATTATTATTTTAGCAGTATTATTATCTGTAGCTATATGTGGATATGTTCCCACAATATTTTTCTTGATCAAAGGGACTAAAAGTCTGGTATTAAACTACTTCAGTTCCTTAAATCCCAATCTGAGGGATGAATTATTTAACACATTAGATTCTAAGTTTCATGTTAATAAGCCACGTCAAGTGGACCATGATGATAATTTCAACTTATTACAGAACCATAATAATAGTGAAATAATTTTTAAAGGGATTAGTTATTCCCCATTAAATTCCATGGAACCTCAATGTGGCTCGTCCCCTAAAGATATTGAACTTGACTTAAAGGTCTTATCACAAGTTACTACAAGAGTAAGAAATTATGGAATGCAATGTAATCAAAGTGAATATATATTAGATGCTATTGGTAAATTAGGATTAAATATGTCATTGACCATGGGAGTTTGGATTGGATCTAATGATACTATTAATAATCAACAATTAGATTTAATGAAACAAATGTTGCAGAAATACCCCAGGAATTTATTCCATTCAGTATTAATAGGTAATGAAGTACTTTTCAGGGAAGATAAATCAGAACAAGAATTAATAGATATTATTAAAGATGTTAAATCATTTACTCGAGGAATGGGATATAACGATTTACCTATAGGTACCTCAGAAATTGGGTCATTAATAACTGAAGAATTATTGGATGCTTGTGATTTGATTGGTGCAAATATTCATCCATTTTTTGGCGGAGTTGATGTAACAATGGCAACAAATTGGACATATGAATTCTTGAAATATCAAATTGAACCATTGAACAAACGAACAAACACTCCAATATTAATAACTGAAGTCGGTTGGCCATATGCGGGTGGTAAGTATAAAGGTTCGATTGCTAATTCTACCAATTTCCAAAGATTCTTGAGTGATTGGATTTGTGGATCTTCAATGAATAATAATGATAGTTATGAATGGTATTATTTTGAAGCATTTGATGAACCATGGAAAGCTGTATTTTTTGAAGGAAATAATAAATGGGAAACTGAATGGGGGATTTTTGATCAAAATAGAAATATGAAACCTTATGTTAAATTCCCCACATGTTTAAATTAAAAACAAAACAAAAAAGAAAAAAAAAAAAATAAAATCTATAATTTATAAATTTCATATAGTAACCATAAATAAAATATACTAAAACAACCAAATGAAATAGTAATATTTACAATAACCCATAAATCAGGATAAAGGACTGGTGGATCAATATAAGCATCAACCACGTGATAGATCAATACTGCCAAATAACTTGATATAAATATAAAATTCCAGAACCAAGATTTTGGTTGAAATAATAAATTATTTTTCAAATTAAACCCACCAATTAACCAATTTATCAAACATAACATAACCGTGTATTGTAAAACAAGACCATCTTTTTTCAACAATGGATACAAGCTAAAAGTAGCAATATTATTAATCCATTGAATGATTGATATATAATAATTATCATTCAAACAATATAATAAAGTACTAGGAATCAAAGGTACTAACACGGTTTTTTCATGAACCTGAAATGAGAAAAGAAAAAACCCCCAAGCAGATGCAGCAAATCCATATACTAAACATAAATATACTGAATTATTGGTTGAAGTTTTTGAAAATTTTGAATTGAAAATGTTTTTATAAAAAATCATAGTACAAGGAGGTAAAATTGATATCAATGTTAGTAATAAAGAAAATTTAGTCAATTGATCAATGGAAAATAATTGTTTATATTTGATTACAATATTCGAAGCACACCAAAAATTCCCCACTTTATCTTCAAATAAACCTCTACCAAAAGGAAATACTCTAATTAAAATCTGATTTAAATTCTTACCAATCTCTTTAGTAGTACTTAAACTTAAAAATGGGGATAAAATTACTAATATCGATATCATTATGGTTAAACTAATAGAAATAAGTTTTGTAAAATGAAATTTTGTAATTAAATAAGTCCATCTTTTTGGACTGAAGTCATAATAATTATTAAATAGTTTGGATAAAATGAAAAAGAAAATAAATGGAGCATAGTATAATGCCATTTGTTTAAAAAATATGGCACTTATAAACCAAATGGAGCTTAAAATATAATTTCCCTTTAATAAATCAACTAATGAATATAAGAAAAATCCAATCATAACAGAATTGAATTGGAAATGTCCATGATCAATTAAGATTAATCCTGGCTGACACATAATTATACAAGTAATAATAATTTGATCAATTCTACTAATATTCAATTTTTTACCCATAAATGTAATGAATCCTAATAAAGCTGGGGAATAAATTATTAATTCACTTATTAAACTAGAAAATCTCATATAATTTTTTAAATCTATAGATTCTAATCCACGAGATGAACCAAGTTTAAACCATTCAGAATTAATCAAACTACCAAGTTTCCCAAACAAATACAGATGATAAGCTGTTAATGGAGGATAATCTAATCCCCAATATTGAAGATCAAAGAAATACCATTGATTTATTGGTAGATTGATAGTCAATTCCATCCAATGTCTTTGGGCTTCAAAATCTCCATTAATAGGTTTTTCACCCATCCCCAGATATGATCCTAACCCTACAGCACTTCTAATGATTATAGCACTAATTATTAAAATATATCTAGCGGCCCATTGGTGAGGAGCTTTTTGAAAATTATGAAGGATATCAAATATTGGGGCATGGGCAAATGCACTAACTCGGGAATTGATTCCTTTATTACCCGTTCTCTTATTACCCGTTGTAGCTGTTTTACTTTTTATAGGTTTTTTAGCCATTGTATCTATCTAGTGTTACTGTTGGTGATTATCAACAACCAAAATTAATCGTTCACCATCGCTGCGAATTAATGGAGTTGTAATGCGAAAGCAGAGTGGTTTAATTATTGCAAAAATTAGCAGCGTAATAATCTTTCTCCTGCCTGTTGATTCGTTTACCAGTTCTCTTTCACAGTTGTCTGTATAAATCATGGAAACTTATTAATAAGGATGATAACCTGTACAACAGGGAAGCATTGATAGGTATGCCTTTTTTTTAATCCGGCCAATGGATTCACATATAAACACGTAACTGTCAATATCTCTACAAGTTTGAGGCAATTTGTCCGAGTGGTTAAGGAGAAAGATTAGAAATCTTTTGGGCTTTGCCCGCGCAGGTTCGAATCCTGCAGTTGTCGTCATAAAACATATTTTTTTTTGTCTTATTTTATTTTAGCAGCAATGGTGCGACATGTAACTTTGCCTCTTTTACCTAATAACTTTAACCAATTTATTAATCAATTTGCCATTTTCATGACTTCTCCGTTATAATGGTTCGTCTGCCCACCAACACGTTAATAATTACCAAAGTGTCCAATGAGATCCTTGAAGACCCCACGCCATTAATGAAGTTCTTAGCGGATCACCAAAAGAATTGTGAATTGATTTCATTAAACCGATTTGGTAGAATTTTATTAATCTGTGATACTTTTCAAGGATCAGAAGAGATTTTTCAACTTTTAAAACACTCATCCGATTGGAACCAACTTTATATAACCTATAGTATTCAAGACAATGAGATATCAATGGGATACGAAGTCAATGAACGGATGGATTATCTTGAATTACCATCAGAGGATGGTAGTAAACGATTTCTTATATCACCACCATTATCACCACCACCCGAATGGGATCATTGGCATAAAGTAGAAGATCCTCCACACCATCAACCTACTCCAAATCCAGAAGAATTGTCTCATTTATTGTGGGAGAGATTAGGTGGGGTGGACAGTAGTGAAGTACGAAAATTGAGTCCTAATAATCCACATAAGAGAGACTTAAACATTGAACCGCAAGTTTTATTTGAAGATGTAGAGAATGAAGTCCCGGTGATTGTTTTAGATAAATCTAATAATTCATCATCTGATTCATTACCTGAACCTACCAAACCCATTTGTAAAACATCGTTACCACCAATATAACAATCTCCATCCCCATTGATTATGTCGTATACTGATCGCCGCGACATTTGATTATCATAATCGAAAAAAAAAAAATATTTTTCAGATGAGATGGCCTGCTACTCTTCTTTTTTTTTTTTTTTTTTTTGTTAGTGTGTATCAATATTAAGTATCTATAGGTCATCCGATCATTTCAGTAGATCATACACAATAGAATAATGGCCAGAACAAGATCAAAGGGACCAGCATCCCCTAAAACACCACTCTCAGATAAAATCAAAAAGATCAAGACCAAAACTGATGTTGAACCATCACCTAGTATTAATAAAGTTCAAAAGGGTAAAGTAGGAAAGAATTCTACCAAATCATCCGGAAAAGGTTCAAATGCTAAACAAAATAAAAATGCCGTAGAACCTTCAACCGTGGAACCTGCTAGAATAGATAATAAAGTAGCCACTGGTGCTATTAATGAATTGAAAAAATATCTTGAAAAAGAAGATAAACCTAATAAACTGGAATTATTTGATGAAGAAGATAATCAAGATGTTTATTTACAACTCACCACCAAAAAATATTATTCATCTAAACCAAACTTTAAACCTAAAGTTATCAGATTATCTAATTCAATTTTCCAAAGAGATTCAACCGAAGAATTCAAAACTTGTTTAATAGTTAGAGATCAATTAATTACATCAGAATCTCAAGTTGAATCAATTGAAAATGAAGGGATTTCTACTTTAAAGAAAATCTTGACCTTAAAAGATATTAAAACTGAATATAAGGCTTTTGAAAAGAGAAGACAATTATATAATGATTATGATTTATTCTTAGTAGATGATGCTATATTAAATTCTATTCCTCATACATTAGGTAAGGTATTTTATAATAATGGGAATAAAAAAATCCCATTACCAATAAGAGTGACCTCCACATCATCCCCTAAAGAATTTTCTATTAATACTTTTAAAAATCAATTAGACAAATGTTTAACTAGTACATTCTTTTTACCTCCAGTTGGGGTTAATGTTTCTGTTAAATTTGGAGTAATAAATAAATGTTCTATTGATGAATTGGTGGAAAATTTACAAGATGTATTAAAAGTTTTTGATTTCAATTCTTTAAGATCAATTATGATCAAGACTTTAAATTCTCCTGCATTACCATTATTTTATAATGATAAGATCTATGATGATTCTGATATAGTAGAAGATGTTAATACTAATAAGAAATCTGCTACTAGTAATGATGATAAATTATCTGCATTTGAAAGAGGGTTATTAGAAATTGGAGATGCTGATGAAGTGTCTAAGGTTGTTGGTAACAAGTTGAAACAAAAACTTAAAAAGCAAAGTTCAAATTAATATAGTTCAAGTTTTATTACTTTGCCCTTTTTACTATAGTTATGCTACATAGTTAATGAATAGAAATCTTTGAAATTAAATGATTCTTCTCTACTCTGCTCTGCTCTGGTCTCAAATGTGCTAAAAATTTAAAATTTGTGAAAGGCCGCGATAAAATAACCTTCTAGTGCTGCTTTTGATCCATCTTAGTTATTAATGTGGGTACTTCGATATGAAGACAACAATGGAAAATGTATGTAGTCCAATTTCTATCTTGTGATCCTTATTAACATATCTTAAGGCTTCTACTAACATTCCAATAGTTTTAATCCGAAATTTGTACCAGAATCAATCGTATGAAATAGGCAGAGATTGTGATGAATCTGATGGTATTTCTATCAAGATTAATAAAGATTACATATCAAGAAAGCATCTAACTATCACAGTAGATCATAGCCAGTTGTATGATGTTGAATCCAGGTCTTCATTGAATATCACCTTTAAAACTAGAGCTAGTACTATCATAAATGGGGTTAAATATAAACTAGGTAAAGGTGAGAATCAATTCTCAAAACAGTTCTCTGATGATAATCAGTTGAACATGACTTTTAAGAATGAAGAACAGAAAATAACAATCACATGGGTACCTGTTAACATATTTCCTATCGATACAGAGTCTCAATTAGTCCTGGCTGTTAATGATGATGGTATTGATGTTCGTATATCTAAATCATTAGCCCTGGCAAATTTACTTGTCATTGGTAATGATTCTAACATACCTATAGAAATAGGAACTATGGCTATGATCAATAATATCCCCTTACGAACTATAGGCTGGGTCAATTATGTAAAAAAGAATCCGCTGGATTTATTCTCCCAAGCTGACCTGTCTATATGTCATGATAATTATTTCCTCGATACTACTAATTGTAAGCTACTTCAAACATATATTTTCTTCTTAACTAGTTTAAATGAAGATTTGGGGAAACTAATTGAAAATCATGGTGGTCAATACAAGCAGGTTGATTTTAGTTCCCTCAATGATACCAATACATTCGATTCTTTCATGTCAGAAATCATACGACCTTTATCAGTTGATAAAGGAACCAAGCCTGTGATATTTGATAATTCGGCATCCGAAATCATTCTGCAATTTGCTTCAAAATTTGAAATAGGTGTTGCAAACAGTCAAGGTTTATATCAATCTATTAAAAATCAACATGTAAATTTCCCCGTTCCAGAAAATAGAAAAAGAGAAGCTGATTCAGAGGAACCGATTATTTCTCAAATGTCAGAACAACGTCATGAAGAAACTCCTGTGGTAGGTAGTAGTGATAATGACGCTTCCCAATCACAATCACAATGGCGAAGACGGAAGAGACATAAAAAAGTTGATAACTTAGCGTTCATGGTTCCTCTGTTACCGGAAGAACAAGACCAATCTCAGCACCAAGACGTGGCTCAAGATAAACAACAAGAAGTAAATTCTGCTCATTCTAAACCACAGCAAACTTTTTCGGATTCAGCAAAGGTTGTGGGAGATAATTCAGTAGAAACTCACAATAATATCGATTCACCATTACCTCCTTTGAACCATGTGATTAGTAGTCCAATTCCTTCATCTGAGAAGGAAGACAGTCAACCCAATCAAAAACACAATCCCCCAATTCATAAACCTCAGAACATTGATGATAAATCTATAAAGGACCAACAAGATTCAAACCACCATAGAAAACGACAAAAGATATCAGCAGCTGATTACCTTCAAATTGAAGACTTGGAATTTCATGCTGATGAGACTGATATGAACCACAAGCAAACACCCCATATTAAGAGGGAAGATGACGTTAACTCTTTTCTTTATGAAGCTATAAAAGAAAATAAGAAAACCAAAGAAGAAAAAGTGAAGCAAGAACTTGAAGAGAATGATAATGAGATTGACTCAGAAATGCTGCATTTAGCTATAGTGGAAACGGTCGATTTACCAATCCGAGTAAAACCACCTGAACCTACGAATCCATTATATCAAGGGCGTAAGAACTTTAAAAAGTTTAAGAAGAATATGAGGTTGAAGTCTGCAGTAACTAGAACATTTGTAGAAGTTGGTGAAGTATCTCATGGGAAGTCACTTGATGAATTTGAGAAGAACGCTTTCTCTGATGATGACTATAGTGATGATTCTCAAGTTGATATCGACAAATCTGTATTTAATTCAAGTATTAATGAAAATGAAAATTCCCAACCTATAATCAATTCACAATTAGAGATCCCAGAGAATGAATTGTTTGTGTCTAACCAATCCCAATCTCAAGTGAACGAACTTCCCTCAAACAAGCCAGTTCCTATGAAAAACAACAATAGAAAATTGAGACAGTCTGATGATAATGATCACATTAATTCTAATACCATGGCAGCTAATGAAGAGGATATGGATGCTGTTAATGATAATGATGATGACGACGATGATGCTGATATAGATGACATGCCAAAATTTGCATTTACAGAAACCTAAATACCTAAATAACCCTAATGCCGCATAATCCCATAGATCTAAAATATGTAGTATGTATCCGTAGATAATCTTTTGAAACCAAATCAATTGATCTCTTGAAATCTCCTCCTATACATTGTTCATTATCTCCAGTAAAACAATCAACTACTTGGTCAGGCCTAGGCACTTCTCGAGTTGCTGAACAATTAAGGTAAATTTGATTATTAAATTGACTATAATGTTCCATAAAATTACCATTTCTAGGAAGAGATGTAACAATATCATCTTTGTGAATAACCCGAAAGTATTTTCTAGAGAATTCGTTATGAATAACAGGTTTATTACTGCCCATAACATCATCAACCCAGTTTACTAGAGGCTCATTACCAACCAAGGGTTGTCCCATAGTAACGAGAGTCATATTATCATAGCCCAAATCTAAATAATATAATCCCAATAATAATGCCACCGACCCTCCTAATGAATGACCTAAAATTAATAATTCATATTCTTCATCATTATTCTCTTCATGAGAGCGTAATTCATTTCTAACGTATCGATCAATTTTCTTTAACACATTTAAATAATAATCATAAAACCCTCTATGAACTCTACAAGAAGGCCCGCAATCTCTTAACGTCACTCCTGCATTGATATACGGTACCATATCTACTTTGATATCGGTATAGGAATCAAATAAGGATTTGGTACCTCTTAAGGAGATTATTATCGTCTTCTTAGATACTCCATTATTCAGATTATAATTGAAAATATTGGAATAGGTAGTAGCAATATATCCGCACACAGAATCACTGTCATACCATTGATATACCAACAGGACATTAGGAAATCGAGTTTCACAACTAAGATCACATTGAAAGGGTTCCTCTAGTCGAGATGTGGCTGAAATGCAATACGATATATCAATTAGGTGTGAATAAGTGAAAAAGTTGCTGTAAACAGCAGACTCTACTGGTATTGGGTTTGGTTGAACCATAGGTGCCATCAGGGTAGCAAACAGTTCAATGATATTACATCTAGCACAATTGGAAAACGTTAGCAATAGGTTTAATAGTAAACATAAGAACATCTTTTATGGAATCCTTGATGGAGTCCTTATATGCTATGTATGGGATTACCTTAGTTTGAAATTACCTTGTCTGTAAAACTTGGTTTGTTATCACTGATAAGATAAGTTTCTATTTATTTGGTGCGATTATCCTCCCCACCCTCCCCACAAAAAAACTCCGACCACCGATGCCATCAGTTTACACTAGTTATCACTTCCTGGTTTTGATTCGAATAAATATACCTCTTGTCTCCGTAGTAATGGTGGTCCAAGTCTACTAATATTTGTATAGTCAATACAAGCAGAGCCATAATTATAAGTAATATGACGGGAATAATAATTCTGGAAGAGAACATAGATGACTTGCTCTTATGTAGTTTAACCCTTCTAATGGATCTGGTTCTACGATAATTGATGAACCAAATGACCAGTAAACAGAGAAGTATATTAACAAATGATATTATGGCAACTCCTTTGTTATACAAATTTTGTAATGCTCCAGCTGTTTTATAGAGTTTAACCATAGCTGCTTGGCCCTTTTTAGGTATTTCCACAAGAAAGACTCGTCTTATTGAACTTATAATATTCCTCCCCACCCGAAAGTGACTTAGTAATGAATCGACTTCTTGATTAGCTTCTTGTAGCTTTGACAATGTCTTTGAAGTTTCCTTACCAACTGAAAGAAGATAGCTATGAAGCTTGCTGTCTATGTCCCCAAACAGATGCTCTAACCCATTCAACAATTGATTTAGAAAGCTAGAAATATCATCCTGACTTGTGGTCAATGACAGGTATTGTTGCAAAGCATTGAATTCTATTTGATGGAATAGTTGATTAACTTGCTGAGACAATTTTATATTTTCCACTAATTGTTGATGTACTTCCAGATCTAATTCATCCCTATAACCGAGTTGATTATTTAAATCATCAAGCTTTTTCTTTACTTGGTCCACTGCAATTCCAACCACATCAATGATTTCTTCACATTCTTCCGATACAGACTCTTTTAAGGATATCATCAGCTCTGGGATATTTATATCCTGAAAGGTTTCTTGTAAGTTCCGAAGTTCTAAGTTTAAGAAGTTCACGTTGACTGCAATTTCGTTAAAATCATCTGCTGTTTGGGTTTTTAATGATAACAAAAGATCCAAGGCTTCTTTGAAAGTATCTTTTATTACCATCTCTGATTCCTTAACTTCATCACTCAAATGCTTATGGATACCATTAACATCCGTTGATAAATGTTTCATGGAATCTAAAAGCATAGAAAGCTTGCCTTGAAAATCCTTTACGAATTTATCAGAAACCACTGAAGATCTAGCTACCTCTGAGTTTAAATGGATGAACACTTTGGTGATGTTTCCGTAAAGATTCAATATTTCATCCTTCTCGTGAGGAATTGACTCTTCATGACAGATTTTTCGAATATCTCTATAATTACCACTGAACATGGTCCAATACTGAGGAATTTTTTCAATCGATACAATACATTGGTCGATTTGACCTTCATCATAAAGATTATTGCAAGTCATCGGTGGTGTTAGTTTGAAAGATTCCATTTCACATATTGTGAGCTTTAATGCCAGATACTTTCTATCTGTTGATGTTAACGATTGTAATCCATTGTCTCTACATTGATGTATTATTTCTGTAAGGGCAATCCTTAGACACTGTGAATGAGGGTCCATTACTCTGAATGCTTCTAAGTCATTGAGTGAATGTTCAAGATCGCTGTTTACCTCGTCATATAGGTCCATATGAAGTTGTGCTGTGCTCATCACAAGCATCCAAATGGCTGCAAAAACCATATTCAAGTGTGGGTTCATTTTATGTAACTACTCTTTTGCCTTTTGTCTTATAGGCAAACAAGGCAACTATATCGGTTATGGGAACTCTAATTTATCATATTCCGTCAAGAAACCATTAACCATATTTATGATATCCCCGTAGGTTCATGTGGTTTCTCCAATATCTCTGCTGAAACAAATCTGAAACTTATGCAAAAGCCGCGACCAAATCTTTTTTTTTTTTTTTTTTTTCGTCTTTACTTTTTTAATTCTTGACATTATAAATCACAGACATGAAGAACGCAAGACTGTTGGGTCACTATATTGGAAGAAGATTCCAAAGTAGTAAACCTTTAATACTGTTCATTCCAAATGAAGATTTATATGTTTTCGAAGGAGAAAAGTTATCCCAAGAAGAAAACCGAGCTGCTATTCCAAAGAGACCTAATTTTAATAATATACCAAAAGTTCATCATGAAATGTTAGGTCCTGAGTTCATAGCTGATTTGGTCATTAAACCTGGTAACAAAGATGTTATTGTTACCAGCTTGGCTCAAAATTCTCCATTTGGTGGTGAACCCTCCTATAAAGTTATACCTAAAGATGTATCTAAACCTCCTACAACAGTTGAATTACTTTACAGTGAAATTTCTAGAAAATATATTCAAGTGTTTAATAATCAAATCTCCCAGTTAAATCCTTTAAAGGAATCATCTATTCTCCCTACATTAGGCACGGTGGTAGCAAAAGATATTGAAGATCGAATAAATGATTATAAAACAATTAATAATATTAATGATATATTTACTATTGAAACCCTACAAGATATTGGGGATTTCCTTCATGTATTTGAAAATACTAGAAAAGTATCTCTAGGAGAAGTTGATACTGCTAATGCAGCATCATTAGTAACTTTGGAGAATTTCTGTATTTACAATGTAAGAATATTAGGAGCTGATGAAGATGAAAAATTCAATGCTTTAATCACTTTCATAAAGGATAACTTTTCCTTATTCACAGTTCAAGGATTGAGAAGACTTGTAGAAACATTAATCGAAAAATTGAGTGTGATCACTAATCCTAAAATCATTGACCTTTGTTGTAATTTAGTGATAGAAGAAATGTTTATTAACTATTCCAATATGCTTTTCCAATTAGATCCTGTTCATTTAGATAGACTAGCCGGTATTCTTTCTGTTGATAAAAATATTAATTATGCTACAAGAATTTTATCAGCTCTTATTGAATCTCGGAATATTGCTCCTTCTGATTCAACAGTTGAAAAATTTTTAACTGCATGTGCTGATGTTAGCAACGGAAATCAAGAAACTTTTATAAGAGATTCTTCAATATTAAAATCAGTATTTTTTTCAAGAGACATGTCTACCAATGTAGGTAAACTTATTTTAGATAATGGAATCAGAACTATTTATGAATTAGAGAATTTTGTAAAATTATCGGCTACTGATGGAGAAAATGTTAATACTTTACAAATACTAGGGAATGAAATTATAGGAAAACTGTTGGAATTGCAACAGAATACCAATGAATCAGATACTCTTAAAAGCATGAGAGTTATTCAAGTCATTGACAAGTTAAATTCTAAAGGATACCAGTTGGATAAGGCTTATTTGTCAGAAGTCTTCAAGAGTTTAAACGATGATAAAAATCATCAATTTGTAGATAAATTATAATGTACATAGGGTAATTTATACATAGATATAGATAGTCATTAAAATAAAAGTCATTAATGGTCAACAGTTCTTCCTAGATCACGAAGCTGAATTCTTTCTCTCTCCAAGTAACTTGAATTCACAGATACCTGATCATCATTAAAAGGACTATGTCGTATCCAACTGGTAGTATTACTTTGTTGAGATTGATTATGACGATCTCGATCAGCATAATTACTATAAAATCCATTGGTATAAACATAGAATCCATCGTCACTTACAGAATCATTGGAAGAAACAATTTCTAAATTCCTCCTGACTCTCATATCATCATTAGCATAAAAATATTCTTCATTTAAATGTCTTCTGGAAAATATTGATCTTCTCATAAAACAGACCAATGTAACAACAACTGCTAAACATATAATAGGAATAATTTGAAGCCATCCAAGATAGCTTAGATGAGGCATGAAAAGTAAAATATCTGATAATAATCCTAATAAAGTCAATATACAAGATATTAATGCAAAAACTAATTGGAAATTAAGAAATGGAGTGATATCAGATTTCCTAGTAATGAGTTCATGATCATCGGAATTTTCTTCTAATTTCGAATCCTGACGATTATCAAGGTCTGTGTTATCATTGATGGCATTGATTTGTGACTCCTTCTTTGCAATAATCCGCTTCATCTTGATTTCCTGAATCCATAAAATGATAATATAAACATAAGATACTAATACAAGGATTCCTGATAAACCAAGTGCTATAACATGAACTACTAGAAGTTTCGAAATACTAGTTCTAGCATCAGAAGGTAATTCAACACCCCCATTTTCATTATTATTTAATAATCCTCCACCTGGTGGGTATCCAATTTTTGGAGTTGTACATGAATCACTTTTATAATCACATATTCCAAATACCCCAAACGTTACATTATTATGACGAGCGAAGGAAAGATTATAGCCAATATTCTTACCGGTGATAGGAACAGAAATAACCGGTAGAACTTGGATCACAACACTGACCAGGCATAGTGCTGCTACGATCAAAAGTCCTTTATTCATACAGTAGAATATTTGAATTAGATTTGAAGTTTGTTTCACTACTCACTTCTCACGTCTCACAATATTTAACTCTCGCATAGTTTGACTATCTCACTGAAAAAAGATCTGATAAGAGTCTATGAATAAATACTAGAGTGACTGTCGATGATCAAAGCATGCACCACATGAACTTCATTAATACCTAAAATCCATATCCCTATAGATCATTACTATTACTCCTGTAAAATATCCATGGAGCTGTGATGTTCTTGTCTACCACCCTCCTTCAATATCGGATTCCCTTCTCTCAGCTATTCACGTGATGTCACCTCACAAGTACTGGCAAGAACAGACAGGACCTTTTTTTTTTGCTCCATTATATGAAATTTTTCAAGTTTAACTTAATTGTTCCTATAGCAATAACGTTGATATCCATAATTCTAGCCTTTTTGAAGTTTAGACCTCAATCCCTCAATATAATTTACAAGTCACCCTTGAGCACAAAGTCAATTAAAACAATACCCCATACAATGACATCACAACCTCATGATTATGCTAAAGAATTAGAAATCGCTTCATTGGCAGTTAAGAGAGCCAGCAAATTAACCAAAGCCTTAAGTGATACAATTGCCGCTACCAGATCTACCGGGTCACAAACAAAAGATGATAAATCACCGGTCACAGTTGGAGACTACGCTAGTCAAGCCTTAATTAATCATGCCATTAAAATAAATTTCCCTCAAGATGAAATTGTAGGAGAAGAAGATTCTGAAACTCTTAAAAATGGCTCTGAAGAAGCAAATAGACTTAGTTCTAGAATTTTGGAAATTATTAAAGATGTTCAAGAACAAACCAAAAGCTCTAGTGAAAAACTTGGGGAACTTGATGATTTAAATTCAATTTATGACAGTATAGATTTAGGTAATTCGAATGGTGGATCCAAAGGAAGATTTTGGGCATTAGATCCAATTGATGGAACTAAAGGATTCTTGCGTGGAGATCAATTTGCTGTTTGTCTTGCGTTGATTGAAGATGGTCAAGTTAAGGTCGGAGTTATTGGATGTCCTAATCTTCCTGAAATTATAGTATCTAATGAAAATATGTCTGGTACTAAAGGAGGATTATATTCAGCTGTAAAAGGGTATGGATCTTTTTATAGTCCATTATTCGAATCTGATGATTTCACTCCTCTTTCAAATCAACAACCAATAACTATGAATAAAGAATCAACAGTTGATAAATTAAAAGTAGTAGAAGGAGTTGAAAAGGGCCATTCATCTCATTCGGATCAATCACAAATCAAATCCATGTTAGGATTCAATCCTGATACAGTTCAAGCCCAAACTATAAATCTCGATTCACAAGTTAAATATTGTGTATTAGCTAAGGGACAAGCTGATATTTATTTAAGATTACCAGTAAGTGAAACTTATAGAGAAAAGATTTGGGATCATGCTGCTGGAAATATTTTAATCTATGAAGCCGGTGGAAGAGTTGGTGATATTAATGGTGATGTTTTAAATTTTGGTTACGGAAGACATTTACCATCTAAAGGAGTAATTGCTGCAAATGAACTTATTTTTGATAAGGTAATTTCTTCAGTGAAATCTGTAATAAATAAATAAATTAATAAGTTATATAAATATCTTACAATATATTAAGGTCTCTTTTTATTAGACACTTACTATGTACCTAATTACTATTTACAAGTTATTATAATCAAGATCAATCACTAAACTCCACCACATAATAATTTTGTTTACCGGTTCTAACCAAAAGTAATTTATCATCAACTAAATGGTTTTCTCTATCAAATAAAATTAAATCATCAGGATCATCAAGTTGATCTCTTTCAATTCCAATATACACCCCACCAGATTTTATTAAATTTCTAGTTTCACTTCTAGATTTATTCATGACTTTTGCAAGTAAAGTACTTAATCTTAATTCTTTATAATCTAATTCTTTACGACTAAATTTAACTAATATACCTGAACTTCTAAAAGCATTCAATAATCTATCAGCCGATATTTCATCATTGAATGGTTGATCAGGAGTTGGAAATAAGAAAGACGTAATGTAAGCCATCTTATCACCACTTCCAACTCCATGAACCAAATCAGTTACTTCACGGGCAAGAACCCTTTGAGCAATTCTCCAACCAGGATCCTCTTCATGTTTAGGAATAATTTCACCTTCTATTACTGATGATGGAAGTAAAGTAAAACATCTTAATAATCTAACAACCATATCATCTGGTACATTTATGAAGAATTGATATAATTGGAAAGGACTAGTTTCTTGTTCATTAATGAAAACAGCATTACCAGCAGACTTCCCAAACTTTGCCCCAGACGGAGTAGTTAATAAAGGAACTGTCATTCCATAAGCTGGTAATTCCTTATCATTTTTATTCTTTTTAAAACTTCTTTGTAATCTTGAAATTAAATCAATCCCAGCCGTAATATTACCCCATTGATCATTACCACCAATTTGCATATTCACCTTATTATGTTTAAACATATGCCAAAAATCATAAGCCTGAAGTACTTGATAAGTAAATTCATTAAATCCCAAACCATTTTGGGATTCTAATCTTGACAGAATTGAATCTCTATTTAACATTTGAGAGATCCGGATATGTTTACCAAAAGTTCCTAAAAAATCTAACATCTTGATAGAGCTCCACCAACTAGCATTATTCAAAGACTCTGATTTCCCCACCTCTTTAATAGGATAGTTTCTAGATTTAGCATATGCAATCCCTCTTTCCATAAATGTTTCCATCTGATGTTGAATCTTTAAGACGTTATCTTCTCGTTCCTTTTGTTCAAGTTGAGTTCTCTCTGAGTCTCTACCACTTGGGTCTCCAACCATCCCAGTAGCCCCACCTACCAATGTAACAACATCATGTCCTCTTAACATGAAGTGTAATAATACCATTAATGGTAAAAGGTTTCCTAAATGTAATGATTTAGCAGTAGGGTCTGCTCCACAATATAATTTAAATTTGTCATTTACACCTGGATTCGTAAGGTTATAGATCTCATCATTAGTTATAGACTCAACAAGGAATCGAGATTGTAAGTGTCCTATTAATGATACTTCAAAATCTGGTTTATAGGCTTCGGGTTTTGTAAGTGTTTCAAGTTTTGGAACAATTGTAATTGTTTCTGGTAATTCTCTATCGGTTTGTAATGATGATGTCTCATTAGATTGGAATCTAACCATTTTCATCTTTGCCCAAGAGGCATGAGTGAATCTCGTGCTGCCCTTGAGACTCAATCCTATCAATCTTGATGTTAGCATGACAGTATAGCCGCAAGCCGTTTTGACTGTTCTAAGTTATCCAATGCCTTTAAAACTGGGTCTTGAAAGACTCAACTTGATGTAGAATGAGACAGACAAAGAAGAATGAAAAGAAAAAAAAAGCGAGCGAGCGAGTGAGTGAGTGAGTGAGAAACCATCTCTTCTACAAGATCCCAGGCATCTAGTTATCAAATAAGATCAAACATGTCTAATAGTCCCAAAGACGTTTCCAGCAAGGTCCTTGGAGCCTCTGGGATGTCTAAGAAGAGACGTAGAAGAAAGAATAATAAGAAGAATGGAAACTCTTTAAACGAAAGCCCTATTGCCAATGCCCTCATAGATCAAAGTCCTTCTCGAAGCGATGAGACCATAACAGAAAGACCATTACCATCAGCCGGTAAAAAATTGAAGTTTGATGAGGATGAGGATGATTATGATAATAAAGGTATGAATAGTGCCATAGCTGAAGCATCTTTAGTCGCTCCTGAACTGACACAAAAAATTGAAACAAGTGCAAACAAAGAAATGAGTGATAATGAAATTACTCAACCACCCAAGGATCAACAGAAAAATGGAACCATTTCAAAGAAATCCCATCAACCTTATCAGAAGAAGAAACTTGTACCTAAGACTTCTAAATTTATTGACAGAGATTCCAGTGATGAAGAAGAAGGAAATGATCAACATACAACTGAAGGATTTCATCGGAGTATTAATTTAAATAGAACACAACTTGCAAATCGAGCAGAAAAGTTATTACAAGTCAGAGAAACTTTACCAGTATATCAGCATAAGGATGAAATCATACAATATTATAAGAACAATCAAGTAGTAGTGATAATCGGAGAAACTGGTTCAGGTAAATCAACACAAATCCCCCAATTCTTAATGAATGAGAATAAACGGCAAATTGCCGTGACTCAACCACGTAGAGTTGCTGCTGCTTCTTTAGCTCAAAGAGTCAGTGAAGAATATGGATGTAAGTTAGGAGAACAAGTAGGGTATCAAGTTCGATTCGCTAATATGACCAATCCATCAATGACTAAATTAAAATACCTTACAGATGGGATGTTATTAAGAGAAATTATGATTGATAATAAGTTGAGTAAATACTCATGTATTGTTATTGATGAAGCCCATGAAAGAACTATTTTAACTGATATGATTTTAGGGTTTTTAAAACAATTACTTTTAAATAAGTCCAGACCAGATTTAAAGATAATTGTTATGTCAGCTACTTTAAATGCCCAATTATTTAGTGATTATTTCCAAGCACCAATATTATATGTTGAAGGTAGAACCTATCCAGTGACTAAACATTATTTGAACGAGGTATCTGAAGATATAATTGATACTATGATTAGAGCTGTTGTTCAAATTAATTTATCGGAATCACAAGGGGATATTTTATGTTTTTTACCTGGTCAAGAAGAGATTGATAATGCAGTAAATATTTTAAAATCTTTAGCACCAGAATTACCAAGAGAAGCTCCTTTATTAGTACCTTTACCCCTTTATGCATCTTTGTCACCAAATCAACAACTGAAAATTTTTGAATCATTACCTAAACATAAAAGAAAAGTTATATTAGCTACTAACATTGCTGAGACTTCTATTACTGTTAGTGGAGTTCGATATGTTATAGATTCCGGTTTAAGAAAAGTTAAAGTGTGGAAACATCAATTAGGATTGTCCACATTATTAACCACTACCGTATCACAAGCTTCAGCTAAACAAAGAGCTGGTAGAGCTGGTAGAGAAGCTGCTGGTAAAGTATTTAGATTATACCTGGAAGATGTTTTCCTTAACAAATTACCTAAAG
Source organism: Yamadazyma taylorii (assembly GCA_030583035.1). Taxonomy (NCBI): domain Eukaryota; kingdom Fungi; phylum Ascomycota; class Pichiomycetes; order Serinales; family Debaryomycetaceae; genus Yamadazyma; species Yamadazyma taylorii. Next base: position 526,967 of record JAJMHJ010000001.1, on the reverse strand, counting down.
AACAAGAATCGGAAATCATGAGAAATGATATAGTATTACCGGTTTTAAATCTTAAGAAAAATGGAGTTGATGATCTTTTAAATTGGCCATGGATAGAACATCCTGGTGATGACTTGGTATTGAGTGCATTAAGTACTTTATATTCATTAGGTGCATTAGACGATAATGGAAACATTACTAGATTAGGACATAAAATGGCAATCTTACCATTAACCCCACAACTTTCAGCTGTACTCCTTCATGCTCTTGAAGAAGGTGTATTAAAAGAAGTTATTGATATAGCTTCATGTTTATCAGTTGATAATCTTCTTTTAAATGTGACTGGTGGCGATGGAGAACAACGTGATGAAATTAATTTCAAAAGAAGAAATTATTGTCCTATGGGATGTCAATATGGTGATTTAATTGCATTCAAGGAATACTTAAATTATTTTGAAGAATTAATTGATACTAAAAGTGTTGAAGAAGCTAAAGATTGGTGTAAAGAATTACACTTCAACTATAAAGGATTTTTGAATGTCATTAAAATTCGAAAGCAATTAATGGATTATATGTTTTCTACCATTAGGCAAGATAATACTTTAACTGGTGATGAAAAAGATAGAGATCTTAAAAATTTAAAAGCTCAATTACAAGTAGATTTAGAACAAGAAGACTTACAACTTGTCGAACGACCATTAAATATTTCTGGGATACTTAAATCATTTTTAAAAGGGTTTATTACAAATGTTGCTATTGGGATGCCTGATAGATCGTTCAGAACTTGTGTTAATGGGCTGTTGATTAGCATTCATCCATCTTCAAACCTATTTGGAAAATCCAATTTAGATGCTATTATGTATATAGAATATGTCTATACTGCAAAGGGGTACGCTAGAACATGTTCAACTATCGAATTATCCTGGTTACAAGAAATGGCTCCGCATATTTTAGGTGGGTCGAAAATAAGCATAAACGAATAAACCATCAATTAGTAAATATTAGCATTAATAGATTTGTAAATATATAAAGGTTATTTTTTTTTTTTTTTTTGCAACTAATGGTGCGACTCAAAATCAATCATAACTCAGATAACAACCATCTCATGGAAGTCGAAGACCCTATACCACTTATACCCTGGGATGATCTGTCAGAGGAATTAGATCTCGATAATGCTGACTCAGAAAAAAGCCCTTCCTGTCTATCTTTGAAAGTCTATGGCTACTCTATTCTAATAGCCAGTTGGATGTTATTTGTGGTATCCATAAACTCAATCTTTGAAGTATGGAAATTTGTCATTTATCCATTATCAACACACAAAGAAACATTGAGTCTATATAACCATATGGATAAGTATTTTAGTATACTTGATAAGTATTTTATGAGATTTTGGGGTATGTATGTTGTTATTTGGTGGTGGTCGATCGTGTCATGGTGTGGATTGAAATTGTTTAGACACTCAAAAGGAATTCAAAGTTAGAACCCTTGTTTGTTATGTGCTTATGTGATTATGTGATTATATTATTATGTAGATATGTATTTACTAATGTATTTATAAACCTTTACTAATTTCAACTCCCATCTTCGCCTCTAGTTTTTGTCCATTCTCCTTGTCCTGTTTGTCTCCCCTTTGGTAAATGTTTTTGAATTAATGAAGGTTTAGTCTCTAAACCCTTCAGATGTTCTTGTTGATAAAGCAAGATACAATCATAGTAGAAAGTTTTAAACTTTTCCAGTTCCAGAATTGGTAAGGTATTGATAATCAGATAATAATAATTGACCATTAAACTATAAGCGATTACTTTAATAAAGGTTTCCACATGACGGACGTTTGAAACTATCAGGGCCTTATCAATTTGCTTATCCTTATTGGTGATATACTTATCACTCAAGTCAATTATGTATCCATCATTAAATCCTATAACCCAACTCATCTTCTTACCCCAATTATCACAATATAAATTAGGCTCATCAAATACTGCTTCACAAGGATCTAAATGAACCCATCTTTTCAAACTCTTGCTGTAATACTCACACCAAACATGATCCTCATTATTCCATACGTATCTAATTTTGGAAGTGGATCCCAAAACTGCTTGTAGAATAAGCATAAAGCAATTTACCCATTCGCCACATCTACCAGACTTGGTGGTTAACAATGATACCGGATTATTAATTCTAGGAAATTCTACATCGATTCCACAAGCGTTACACTTATACTTCTCAATAACCCCTATTTGATCAGGATTGACTAATGGTGGGCCAGTAGCTCCTTTAGGAATAATATTATCACCATCTAACTTACAGGTTGGACATGGAGGTTTATTGACCCATTTAAAAAAATCATGTTTGAAATATTTCAACAATTCTAACACTACAAAGTCTTCATACTCTAATTCACTTGACTTTTCTTGTGATTCTCTTTCATCTACACCAGCATAAATTTTAGCAAGATCAATGGTATCCAATACCGTATCTAAAGAAGATTCATTTTTGTACTTATTGAGAACTCCGGTGAGGCCTATAAATTTATTCAAGAATTGTTTATCTTTGTTGGATAACTTCGATTCCAATTGGGGTTTACGTTTGTTCAATTCTATTAAACATTGGAGTCGTTTTTTAGAATGCTCCACTATCAAAAGCTCTTTCACTCTGGGGTAATTTGATGTCATAATGATTTGATCTTAAAGAAAATGCGAACAAATTACCACCATAACGGGAAAGACCAAACCTAGTTAGAGAGAAATTGGGTGGCAGATAGCTCGTGACAAGATATTTTGATTGATGATATCGGTAGTGTTATGGTACTTAACAAGCTCAATTTCATTCACTCATTTCTCTATAGAACCCAAACTTATGGATATTCATAATTATGCTCAATTGCACATGCTGCAAAACCATCAATATTGGCCAACACTGGTTACTACTTAAAACGACTTTTAGCAGCAATGTGCGAAATTAAATAAATTTGCATCATCATGAGTTGTGAAGATGAACACTTTAGCCATAACCATCATGGCCATGGGCATGGAGATGGGCATGGGGACGGTGACCATGGTCATAGTCATGTAGCACCATTACCTACTAATGAAGTACAATCGTTATATTCTAAAATTGATACCCCACATGTAACGGCCCTTAATATGGCTAATGCCCCAGAAGATGCTGGGAAGTTATTTAAAAAACAGCAAGACAAATATCAATTAAAACCTGTAATTAAATCTGATTGTGACTCGCAAATGATCATTAATGTCCCATTTTTGAATGGTAGTGTAAAGTTATTTTCCATTACTTTAAGAACTAATGGTGATAAATATTGTCCTAAAACCATTAAATTATGGAAGAATGATCGATCAATTGATTTTGATAATGTTCAGGAAAAGAAGCCTACCTATAAACTTGAACATCCTCATATAGGAGTTAGATACAATGACGGGGATGATGATGAAGATGATGATCAAGCTATGCCTGATCTCTTACAAAATGATAATGAATTCATCGAACATTATCTACCCAGACACATTTTCACTGGAGTTCAACAATTAACTATATTCATTGAAGATATCCATAATAATGACCAAGAAGATGAATGCCATCTACATTATATTGATTTAAGAGGAGAGTTTACGGAATTAACTAAAGATCCAGTGATTACCATTTATGAACTGGCAGCCAATCCAGCTGATCACAAAAATGTCACTGCTGAAGAATCAGCTAATTTCTCTTTAGGTAATTAAATAGTCCTGGTATAAAGTTGTATAGGGTGATCAAGAAATAAATAGTCCTGGTATAAAGTTATATAGGGTGATCAACAGATATATATAACCTATAATGATCTGGATTAAAGGAAATCATCTGACACCGGGTAAAAGAAAAAGGCGCACTCAAGTCCGAACGCCCGAAATTGTCAGTTGTCGAGAAATTATATATATTGAATGTATAGGGACTTTTTTTTTTTTCTTCGTTCTTCTTCATACTTTAATACTATAATTTTACATTAATAATTATTAATTGAAGATTTTAAATTTAAAATGGTTAAATTAGTTTTAGTTAGACACGGACAATCAGTCTGGAATGAAAAAAACTTATTCACTGGATGGGTTGATTGTCGTTTATCCACTATTGGAGAACAAGAAGCTGTTAAAGCTGGTGAATTAATTAAAGAAGCCAACTTAAATGTCGATGTTTTATATACCTCTAAATTATCAAGAGCTATTCAAACCGCTAACCTTGCTTTAAGTTCAGCTGATCAATTATACGTTCCAGTTAAAAGATCATGGAGATTAAATGAAAGACATTATGGTGATTTACAAGGTAAAGATAAAGCTCAAACTTTAGAAATGTATGGTAAAGAACAATTCCAAACTTGGAGAAGATCTTTTGATGTCCCACCACCAGTTATTAGTGATGATTCTGAATTTTCTCAAGTTGGTGATATCAGATATAAAGATATGGATCCAGCTGTGTTACCAAAAACTGAATCATTAAAATTAGTTATTGATAGATTATTACCTTATTGGCAAGATGAAATTTCTAAAGAATTATTAGATGGTAAAACTGTTATGGTTGCTGCCCATGGTAATTCTTTAAGAGCTTTAGTTAAACATTTAGATAAAATCTCTGATGAAGAAATTTCTGGTTTAAACATTCCAACTGGTATTCCATTAGTTTATGAATTAGATGAAAAATTACAACCAACTAAGCCTGCTTATTATTTAGACCCTGAAGCTGCTGAAGCTGGTGCTGCTGCTGTAGCTGCTCAAGGTGCTAAAAAGTAATTTAGTTGTCTTAGTTTAAATATATAATCTTTCTAAATCTTTAGAGTGAGTAGTTGCGTCTCTGTCTCTCGGTACACGAACGTTTTGATCGCACTCTTCTGTGAAAAAAAACTTTATAGTAATAAACAACCCCAACGATGTCAGGAGCATTTGGTTCTAATAATAATTCAAGTGGTGGGATGTTTGGTGCCAATTCCAATGGAACCCAGAACACTTCTGGTGGATTTCTGTTTGGTGCAAACTCTGCTAATAATAATAATAACAACTCTGGTGGTGGTTTATTTGGTAACGCCAATTCTAACGCTAATACCAATCCTTCAACAACTGGTAGCTCTGGCTTATTTGGATCAGGGTCTAATAATAATTCTAATGCGTTTGGTAGTAGTTCTGGTGGTAATTCTGGGTTTTCATTCGGGTCTAAACCAGCTGGTTCATCTAATACTGATCAAAAACCTGCTTTTTCATTTGGATCTTCTGGGACCTCATCTTTGCAAAATAATACTGGTGGTGGTTTATTTGGGAGCAAACCTGAAGAGAAAAAGGATTCGACCACTGGTGGTGGTTTGTTCGGTGGACAATCCTCTATGAATAATACTTCTACTGCTACTCAACCTACATTTGGTGGTTCATCTACTGGCTCACTTGGTGGGTTTGGTACTGGTTCAACTACTACTAATGGTTCAAGTAATCTTTTTGGAAGCAAACCAGATGATAATAAACCAGCTGGTGGATTATTTGGAAGCAAACCAGAAGAAAAGAAAGATGATAAACCATCGACTGGATTCAGTTTTGGTGCAACTTCAAATAATTCTGGTGGTTTATTTGGTTCTAAACCAGAAGAAAAGAAAGATGACAAACCATCCACTTCTGGATTTAGTTTTGGAGGAGCCTCCAGTAATACTGGTGGTTTATTCGGATCTAAACCAGCAGAAAATAAAGACGATAAACCAGCAAGCGGATTCAGTCTTGGTGGATCCTCAAATAATTCAGGTGGTTTATTTGGAAGTAAACCTGAAGCGAAAACGGATGATAAACCTGCTAATGGGTTCTCATTTGGTGGAAGCTCAAATACTAGTGAAGGTTTATTCGGTAATAAAACTGAAGAAAAGAAAGATGACAAACCTGCAAGTGGATTCAGTCTTGGGGGGAATTCGGGTACTAGTGGAGGAGGATTATTTGGTAGTAAACCAGAAGAAAAGAAAGATGATAAACCAGCCGGTGGATTTTCATTTGGTAGTGGTAAACCCGAAGAAAAGAAGGATGATAAACCTGCTAGTGGATTCAGTCTTGGTGGAAGTTCAACTTCTACTGGAGGTGGATTATTTGGTAGTAAACCAGCAGACAAAAAAGATGATAAACCTTCCACTGGGTTTTCTTTTGGTAGTAAACCAGAAGAAAACAAGGATGATAAACCATCAACTGGATTCAGTCTTGGTGGGTCTTCTACTGGTTCTGGTGGTCTTTTCGGTACTAAACCAGAAGAAAAGAAAGATGATAAGCCGTCAACTGGATTTTCATTTGGTAGCAAACCAGAAGAAAAGAAAGATGATAAGCCAGCTAGTGGATTCAGTCTTGGAGGAAGCTCAGGAACTACTGGAGGTGGTTTATTTGGTAACAAGACAGAAGATAAAAAGGATGAAAAGAAAGATGAAAAGCCATCTGCTGGATTTTCATTTGGAGGCTCTAAACAACCCGAGAAAAAGGAAGAAACTTCCACCATCAACACTTTTGGAAAATCACAAGAGAATGGAAATAATACTGACGCCAAAGCCCCTAGTAAAGTCGAACCCATTAAATTAGAAGCATTAGAAGTATCTATAAACAATAAAACCATGGATGATTTAATAACAAAATGGTCCAAGCAATTAAATAATACCTCCACAATTTTTGAATCATATACTGGGAAAGTTAAACAATGGGATCAAGAATTAGTTCAAAGTGGAGAAGAAATATCTAAATTACACCAAGATACTTTAGAAGCAGAAAATTTACAAAATAGAATTGATCAACATTTGGTATTTGTTGAAAGTCAACAAGATGAACTTGATAAATTATTAGATAATTATGAACAACAAGCGGAATCGTTATTGAACAATATTGAAAACAGTAATGGTAAAAATGATAACATACTAAATAATAGTGGTAATAATAGTAGTAATATGATTAATAATGCTACCACATCTAATGGATTAAGTGTTACTGATAAATTAAGAGAACGAGCTTATCATAATGCTGAATTACTCGATGAAAGATTAGATAATATGGGAGAGAATTTATCGTTATTAATCAATGAAATTAATTCTGTTAGTGATGTTTTTAATAAGAATTTATTAAAAGATTTCCAAGATCCTAAATCTACTGATAAAGATGAAAATTCTATTGAAGAAATTTTAAAATTATTAAATTTACATTTAGAAAATTTGAAATATGTAGAAAAGTCAGAAGATGTATTAAAACAAAAGCTTTCACAAATTGAATCTAAAAAGAAGGCTCTTTAATGGTAAAAAGTAGTCATTGTTAGGGTATTACCTTTAATTAATATACGATAGCACTATGTAATATTTAGAGTTTGAGAGAATGTGCGCGTTGGTCTCCGCTTTTAAAAATCATATGTCTGAGATTAATATAAATTTCAATTTATCTACCAGTTGGACAAGTATCAATTATCACAATAAGTAATTTTATATCATCATGGGACCACCAATTTTACAAATGCTAGGACTTTTGTTCGATCCAGACGTTTCTAAAAAAATGATCTTACAATTAGCCTATAAACAAATGAGTGCCATTGGATTTGCTAGAATCTTATCAGCTTTATTAAGTTCAAGTATTGTAGGAATTTCAAGCATTATTAAAATCCCCCAAATCAAAAAGATTCTTAATCCTAAGTTATTAGATAAAAGAATTAACGTATCTAAAGGATTATCATTACCAGGAATTGGTTTAGAAGCTCTTAATTATTTAATTCATGTCACTTATAATAAACAGCATAAAAATCTGTTTATGGGATATGGAGAAGCTTTATTATTAGGATTACAAGACGTGGTATTAATCTTATTGATTGAATATTATAACACAAGAGCTAAATTGAAAGATGCTAATGTTGAAGGAGCTGATGCCATTAACAAATCTTTAAAAGCTTTAGCTGAACCTATTTTAGTGTTAGCAGGAATTGTTTTCTCAATTAGTAAATTATTACCAGAAGTTATTGTTGACGGATTACAAATCCTTAGTATTCCTCTTTCAATTGCTTCTAAGATCCCACAAATTAAAAAGAATTATGATTTAAAATCAACTGCTCATTTGTCTAATGTAACTGTTGGAGCAAATGTTTTAGGATCATTATCAAGAGTTTACACGACTGTTCAAGATTTTAATAGATTAGGTAGAGATAAGGTCTTACTCACTGGTTATGTAAGTTCTTTGGTACTTAACTCAGTATTGGCTGGTCAATGCTATTATTATGGTAAACAAAAGGTAGTAGAGGATGATAAAAAGTCTGAATAATATACAGGGTAGGCTTCTCTCTCTCTCTCTCTTTTAATATATATGTGTGTTGTCTGTGATATGGTGATGTCTGTTATCTGACTCACAAGAATCTCGAGTGATCGTATGTCGAAAAATCTCACTCTCAAAAAAATTTCTATCGTATAAACTAACAATGGTTCATCAAGCAGAATACTTACCCTCTACAGGGACCTCTATTGGATCTGTTTTACAAGGAGGTTATAACCATCCTCTTTCTAGAGAATGGCAACACGTTCGTCAACTCACAAAGAGTATGTTTATATTCCCATTATTTATTTCTGATGATCCAGATGAAGAAACCAAGATGGAAGCTTTACCAGGAATCAAAAGATTTGGCACCAATAAAATCGTACCATATGTAGATGGGTTGGTTAAAAAAGGATTAAGAGCCGTTATATTATTCGGTGTTGTTAAAGAAGAAGATAAAGATCCATTTGGAACAGTAGCTGATGATCCTGATGGACCAGTTATTAAAACCATTAAATTATTAAAACAAAATTTCCCTGATTTGTTTATAATGTGTGATGTATGTCTTTGTGAATATACTAGTCATGGACATTGTGGAGTATTACTTGAAGATGGGACTTTAAATAGAGAACAAAGTGCTTTAAGACTTGGGAAAGTTGCTGTTAATTATGCTAAAGCTGGTGCAAATGCAGTAGCTCCATCTGATATGGTAGATGGTAGAGTTAAAGATATTAAATTGGGATTGATTAATGAACACTTGGCTCATAAATGTTTATTAATGTCATATTCTGCTAAATTTTCTGGTTGTTTATATGGACCATTTAGAGATACCGTCGGAAGTGCCCCAAGTCATGGTGATAGAAGAACTTATCAATTACCAACTGGAGGAGCTGGATTAGCTCGTAGAGCTTTAAAGAGAGATATGGATGAAGGGACTGATGCAATTATTGTTAAACCTTCAACCTTTTATTTGGATGTATTAAAAGATGCTTCTGAAATTTGTGGTGATTATCCTGTTTGTGCTTATCATGTAAGTGGTGAATATGCTATGTTACATGCAGCTGCTGAAAAGGGGGTAGTAGATTTAAAAGCTATTGCTTTTGAAAGTCATTATGGGTTATTAAGAGCTGGGGCTAGGCTAATTATTTCTTATTTCACCCCGGATTTCTTAGATTGGTTAGATGAATAATTAAAATCTATATTAATCATGAGAAATTTATTGTACATAGTTATAGTTCAACTCCGTATGTTTTTTTTAAAAATATTTATATTTATGCAATAATAGGTTCATGTGTAGATGAATGTGATTCAGATTCAGGCTGTTGTTGAGGTGGATGTGACTCGTGCTCTTGAGGATTCTGATCGGGGACTTGTGGCATTGAAACTGGACTTTCGATCTTATCTGAAGGAGCATTAGGTAATTTAATATTCTTACCATTGATTTCTTGATTTAATTTATCAAATTCTTCATCAACTTCTAATTCTTCACTATTACTTAATCCATTAGTAGATCCTAATAAATCCGACACTTCATCTACTTTGATTCTCTCGTCTTCTAGATCATCAATAACTTTATCGATTTTATCAATACTCATTTCATTATTTAAAGATTGTAAAACTTTATTACCTTCAGTCAATCCATATATTACATCTTTTTCAATTAATTTATATTCGATAGTCCCAATTAAATTCTCTAGATTATCAAGTTGTTGATAAGTCTTATCAATTACTGATTGTTGATGCTTTTTAGATCTTAAATAAAATTTGGCTCGTTCTTGATTTCCCTTTTGTAATGCTTCTTTAGCTAAATGATTTTGTCTAGTGATCACTATATTAATTCTCTTTTGATATTGTTTCAACTTATCTCGTTGTTGTTTCATTTGGAAAATAGCTTTATCCTGAGGGGTTATCTTTGGAGTTGAAGGTTGTTGTCCCATGTTAGTTAGATCTATAATAATGCTGATGATCACTCCTATGGATTGTAACTGAGGTCCTGATAGCTGATATCCTTATAACTGATATCCTTCTTCTCACTATTATCTTTCGCAAACTCTAAATGTCGTTGGTCTCATGTGTCGTTTGCTGACATAAGTAGCATTTGACATAATTCTCATCTTATCGCGAAGGTTTTTTGTGGTGAACAAAAATAATTACTGCAAATTGATAGAAAGTAAATATTGGTTATTTAACTTAATTGAGGCTTGAAATCCTACCCATTACAAAGAAAGAACTGAATTTTTCACCCACTAAACTAGGAAAATTAATAGCAAGAGCCTATTTTTTTTTTCTTTTTTGCTTTCGCTTATACACTAAGTCTTGACCCTCCCCGTACGCAAACGGAAAAAAGTACACTTCTCCATTGTGTTTGATCTCTCCCTCACAATTGATCTCGTCCAACTCAGTGTGACCCTTTAAAAAATATTCACAATTTCAAGATTCGATTGAATTTTTTTTTTCTTTAGTTCATTCACCTAACCAAGTCCGACGTTTATCTGATTCTATTGCTGGTTTAACTCATAGGATCCAGATTCATATCTTTTCCACCTGGTCCTCCAATCCTAGTCGTTAACTATTGCATTTATAGACTCAAGTTGTTCCAGCATTATTACTGTTAATATTCATAGATATTCATTATAGAGACCCTTTTTACATTCGTTTTCCTTTTTTTTGATTTGATTTGATTTGAAGTAATAAGAACAAAATAGATGAAAAAAAATGTCACTGTCAGTATTTTTTGAATCTCCTTCGACATCTTCTCCAATCAAATCTGCTTCTAATGAACCAATAAAAACCACAACCAATTCAAAGAAAAGACATTCAGTGAATTCTCCTGATGGTAAAGGGTCAACATCAACCTCAGGAATATCTCCTCATAAACGATTTCATTTGAAAAATATGAGTCCTAATGTATCTAAAAAAACCATATATTTAAATTCTACTCCCAAGGAAGAAGATAAACGTAAATCCATTAAAAGACCTGTTTTAAAAAGACCAATAGCCAATAAAAGATCACAGAGTTCAATAATAGGACATAAGAAACCATCATTAACATTATCACCATCAAAATTGTCGTTACGTAGGACTAATTCATTTAATGATAATGCTATTAATAATTCTAATCTATTAAACAATAACAGTTCTAGTTCAGATAGATTTATTCCTTCAAGACATAATTCAATAACTGGTAAACTAGAAATTAATAATATTATCCCACATCCAAATGCTTCACCACAAACTCATATAAAAGCTCAAACTTCAAAAATTTATCAAAAGCATGTGGCAGAAGCATGTGGATTAGAAATGAATTCAAGAATTTTACAATATCAACCATTACCACCAGAAAGAAAAAACCCTATTAATCTTTTCAGTTCATCTACAAATAAACATCATGATAATAATTCCAATAATAAATCAATTAGTCCGGCCATTGCATTTGCTAGAGCTAAGAAAGTTCCAACTGCCCCTGAAAGAGTATTAGATGCTCCTGGATTGGTGGATGATTTTTATCTTAATTTATTAGCATGGTCACTGACTAACTTATTAGCTATTGGATTAGAAGATACCGTATATGTATGGAATGCATCAACTGGATCAGTAGGATTATTATGTGAATTACCTAATAAAACTATGGTAACTTCATTAAAATGGTCAGATGATGGATCATATATTTCAATAGGGAAAGATGATGGATTCATTGAAATTTGGGATATTGAAACAAATACAAAATTAAGAACGTTAAATTGTAATAATCATTTAACTAGAGTAGCTTCACAAGCTTGGAATCAACATATATTAACTAGTGGATCAAGAATTGGAAATATTTATCATTCAGATGTTAGAATTCCTCAACATTATAGTCAAAAATTTGAAGATATTCATCTGGCAGAAATTTGTGGAATTGAATATAAATCTGATGGTCAACAATTTTCTACTGGTGGTAATGATAATTTAGTATGTATTTGGGATGTTAGACAAGCTATAACTAATAATCAACCATTGTTTACCAAGAGAACTCATAAAGCTGCCGTTAAATCTTTACTGTATTGTCCTTATCAAAATAATGTCTTAGCTACTGGTGGTGGTTCATCTGATAAAACTATTAATTTTTGGAATACCTCAACCGGTACAAGAATTAATTCTATTGAAACTGAATCTCAAATTTCTTCATTGAATTGGGGTTATTCTTCAGGTACTGGTATTGAAATTGTAGCTACTCATGGATTCCCAAATAATAATATATCATTATTTAATTATCCAACTTTACAGAAAACCGGTGAAATTACTCAAGCTCATGATACTAGAATTTTAAGTGGTTGTTTAAGCCCTGATAATTTAACTTTAGCCACAGTAGCTGGTGATGAAAATTTGAAGTTTTGGTCAATTTTTGACCTTACAAAAAATAGTAAGAAAGAAGTGGCTGATGATAATAATACGGATTTGAATGACGATACAAAAAGAATGAAAAAACTAATGAATTTACGTTGATAAACAATCTATAAAAAAACTATATACTTTCTCTAACTATTGAATATATTAATAATGTTAATTGTTTAGCAGCCATTTTTTTTCGATTGTTGCGATTTTTGCACATTCTGCACCAGCATGTCTCAATTCAGCCAATTGATGAGTTGGGATGCAGCAGAGGACATAAATTGCATAATTCAGCAACTAATAAAACAACGGTCAATTGGTCAATTATAACTCAATTAAACATTAGAGTTAAAGATTAGAGTCATGGAAGCTAACTAATTTCATATTCATACTTTAAAGCAATTCATATCGTAGATGTTACATTAAGATTATTTTTTAAAAATCTATTGTTATCGTGTACATACCAGCCAGTCCAATTCGCCAACGATCCTCACTCATTAACAAGCCATTATATTCCTGTCATTACATACCCACTTTTCAAAATAAATTAATTCAAAGGCAATTAAATATTGTAATACCTTTTGAATTTTTAACATTGGTAATTGTCTGATATTTTAGGTCCTTCGTTGTGAAAGTTGGTTAAAGTCTATAAAGCTTGTACTTGTATTCCTTTATAACTTTACTTAAATCCGTGTTAGCTTTTTTTTTCCTTTCTTTCTTCCTTCCTTTGTTTCTGTTATTGTTATTATTGACGTTGATATCATGTCTACAGATGGAGAATTCACCAGAACCCAAATATTTGGGACTATCTTTGAGATAACAAACAGATACACTGATCTTAACCCTGTTGGGATGGGAGCATTTGGATTAGTTTGTTCAGCCATTGATAAATTAACTGGACAAAATGTAGCAGTTAAAAAAATCATGAAACCATTTCTGACTTCAGTATTAGCTAAAAGAACTTATAGAGAATTGAAATTATTAAAACATTTAAGACATGAAAATTTGATTACTTTAGATGATATATTTTTATCACCATTAGAAGATATTTATTTTGTAACTGAATTAGGAGGGACTGATTTACATAGACTTTTAAGTTCAAGACCATTAGAAAAACAATTCATTCAATACTTTACTTATCAAATTTTAAGAGGATTGAAATATGTTCATTCAGCAGGAGTAATCCATAGAGATTTAAAACCTTCAAATATTTTAATTAATGAAAATTGCGATTTAAAAATTTGTGATTTTGGATTAGCAAGAGTTCAAGATCCTCAAATGACTGGGTATGTATCTACTAGATATTATAGAGCTCCAGAAATCATGTTAACTTGGCAAAAATATGATACTGAGGTGGATCTATGGTCAGTTGGTTGTATCTTATCAGAAATGATTGAAGGTAAACCTTTATTCCCTGGTAAAGATCATGTTCATCAATTTTCCATTATAACTGAATTATTAGGATCTCCACCACCTGATGTTATTGAAACTATTTGTTCTGAAAATACTTTGAGATTTGTTCAGTCTTTACCTCATAGAGATCCTATTCCTTTTACTGAAAGATTTGCTCATTGTACTCATGTTGAACCTGAAGCTATTGATTTATTAGCTAAAATGTTAATATTTGATCCTAAAAAGAGAATTAACGCTGCTGATGCTTTATCTCATCCTTATATGGAACCTTATCATGATCCAACTGATGAACCTGCTTGTGAATCAAAATTTGATTGGAGTTTCAATGATGCTGATTTACCAGTTGATACTTGGAGAGTTATGATGTATAGTGAAATTTTAGACTTTCATCAATTAGTTGGTGGCAACGGCCCTCAACCTGAACAAGTGGCTCAAATCCAACATGATGGTATACAAGCACCTTCCAATTCTCAACATCAACAACAGAGTGTAGAATAATAGGTTTAGTTTACGTCCGGTTTTATTAATGAATTGATGTTTTTTTTTTTTGTTTTTTTAAAATCCCTTCCGTGATGACTTTGCTGCTCAATGATGCTAATGTGTTTATTGTTATTTTTATTGTTAAATTTATTCTACTTTTACTTTTACTTTTACTTTTATTGGCCAAATCGTTATGTCCTGATTGGCTTTTGATTCTTATTTATATATTGCTACCTAAAGCTGAGAACCCATTAGTGGCTATGATTAGTTGGTCAAGTTGTTTTTTTTTTTTCAGCTTAGATATGAACTATGATGAGAGTTTTTATTTTGACTCTTGTGTAAAAACTTTAATATACAAATGTAAAATTCAATGTTAATGGGTAGAGCTTTTAAAGCTCGCTTCCCCGGCTCTCATAAAATGAGATCGCGACCCACCAAAACAAATTTGAATTGAATCACCACTATGTCAACTTCAAATAATAACACAGAGGAATTTATTAAAGAGGTTGGTGATGGCTTATCGATAAAATTGGAATATGTATATAAAACAGATACCGAAGTTGAATGTATTTTGACATTTTTTAATAAACTGAAAACTCCAATAGCCATCAATTCATCAAATTCTACTATAAACAATCCTAAATCAAGACACAACACAAACCAAACAACCGATATAACTAACAAAGACAACACAGAACACCCAGAGAACAATTCTAAAGAAGAGGAGCAACAAGGAACTAATGGATGGTTTTCAGGAATTTGGGGGAATAAAACCAATGGATCAACTGGTCAAAAGGACCCTAAAAATGATGTTTGTCATTTGTTCTTAGGATATCTCCAATTGTTTGGATATGTAAGTTTAAATTATAAGTTTGCATTGGACGATAGAAGTAATATTTCTACCCTGGATAAAGCCCCACCGAACTCATCCTGGTGGGTCAATGGGGATTATTTGGATACCTATAATGAAGGAGCTGATGATTTATATGATAGAAATGATAAGTTAGATACAGTACCATTCATATTTGATCATTTACAAGATCAGATGATAATTGGAGGTAAACTCGGAGGAGTAAATGATTTAGTTGTAGAAGATGAACATAATTCTAAATTAACCATCGACCTGAATCAACGTTATTTACTTCAAGATATGATATATGATTTTAATAGTTATAAACAACCAAGTAAAGAAAATGTTAATAATGATGGTAAATTACCTTTAAAAGATTTAACTGATTCAATTGTTCCATTTTATTCTACTAGTCAATCACTTTTATTTTCTGATTTATCAATAAATCCTAAATCTTCCAAGAGTTATAAATTTACATTCCCCAATGTTAAAGATTTACCTCCTAGTTATAATACCTCACTGACAGGTCTTACTGGGGAACAAGGGTTAATTAGTATCAGATATCTGTTAATTCTTGGATTTCTGAAATTGGATAAAAATGAATTTAATCAATTATCACCAGTATCTATTTATTATCCATTCAATGTAACAGGAAGTAGAAAAGGCAGAGATGAAAGGTGGTTACAACCAAATTATTTACAACAAGTGACCATTGATAAATCATGGAAAGTTAATGTTTTCCAAGACTTCAAAAAAACCAGAAATAATAGTATTCTTCTGGAAAAGAGTGAACGAGAAGCAGAACATCAACAGGATCAATCAATTGAAGATATTCAAGAAACCAAAAAAATGTTTGTTGAAGATTTAAAAAAATTGATTGAGTCAGATTTACATGCGATTCCTAAAATATCAATGGGTGATAGAAAGAAAAGCATTTCTAGTATTTATGATCCTGATGATAATGATGATGGACTTATTCCTCAATTACCAAACCACATGAAGAACCAATTTCAAATCATTGTAAATAATAACAAATTATGTTTTCTTAAAATTTCTAAACCATATTTCCATATAGGGGATGATTTAGGATTCCATGTTGAATTGAATAATCAATCCCACAATGAACATGATAAATATCCTGATAAAGTGGTCGGATTATCGGTTCATTTAGAAGCTCATGAAATATTTCATCCAGAGGGGGAAAAACCTTATACTAATATTTATAAAGTTACTCCCGATGCAAAGTTTAATTCATTTGCAACTTCAATGTTGGAATCCCGAACTCATAATCCCAATAATAATGATTCATTTATCAATGGGTATTTGAATATCCCTAATTTTATAACCCAACAATTCCAATGTTCAAACTTAATGGATTTGAAATATTTTGTAGTATTCAAATTCAATTTGGTTCAATTTGACAAAGAAGGTGAATCTAAAATTGTGAGTTCAGAACCATCATCTACTACAAATGATTCAAATTTATCTCTGGATCAAACCCATGAAATGGACCCACCAATTAATGGTGATTTATCTGAACAGAATACCCAATTACTAAACAATCTACATCTTGAAAACAACGACTCTAATGATACACAAGTTGATGAACTGGCTCAGAAATTAAGTGGGTTATCTGAATCATATGAATTTATTAATAAGTATAAATTTAATAATGTTGGTACTGATTTTAGATTTAGACTACCAGTTTCTATACTTCCATAATAATATGAACCTGTCATGGCATGTCATATCTCATTATATCTCATCATCGTGTTTTCAAATAGACTATGGGAGGGGAGGAGGTTTTGATAATAGGACCCACGATTAACGGCTGTATATATTGATATACATACACAAGAAAACATATTCAACACTTCTGGTTGCAAACATCTCCTGCATAAAAACCCACTCTCACCGTGAGCGTCCCCCAAAAGGTTGTAAAAATTTCCTAAATTAGTAATGGTAGATGCAAACGCATCGGCATTTAATAAAATTTCCTATTTAGGAATAGTAATTAAACCGGTATTGTAATAATTGCAAAATATAGACATTTGGTGGTAATGGGAATAAACAAATAACAGTAAATGTTTCCTAGAACAGTACATTACCCCCTCGTTACCTAATATAAAACAAACTTCAAATCCCCTGAATTCAAAACTTTTCATTTCACCGTCGTATTAGTGTTGGACAATATTTTATTATTATTATTTTTTGTTTTCTAGTAGTAAAGACGGTATAATAAAAGATATGAAACTTTTTACGTTCGTTACTTGGTGTTTATCATTCATAGTGTTAGTCAATTCCCAATTGGTTAATCCAGCTTTAGTAGATTTGGACAAGGAATTGGTTGAAAGAGATGGAAACTCAACCGATCTTCTTGATGATTTTGATATTCCAGATTTTCTTTCTGACATTGATTTTGAAAAAATTGCTGGATGGGCTGACAGTTTATTAAAAAATGGAGGTGGTGATATTGTTGAAAGTCTTTTAGTAGGGTTGAAAAATACTCAACTCCTTCCAGAAGCTATCGTTTATATTGTTACTCATAATTGGACTTTAAATATTATTGATGAATCCCTTCCAATTCTTATAGATCTCGCTGGGTCAGTTAATACCACTACTTTATTTGTTGCTTTAGATAGATCAGGAATTGTTTATTCAATAATTAAAGGAGCTCTTTCAGATGAACAATTCTTACCATCTGTATTAGAAATTGTTAAAAAATCCCTTTCAGGAGTTGATCTTTCTCATCTTTTCGATGAAGCGGTTGATTTAGTTACTAGAGATGATATTGTTGAAAAATATCAACCTAATGACAATTTTGCCTTGGTCCAAAAAAGAGATAACATTGAAGACTTATTAACTACAATCTTAACAGAAGTTTCAGATTCTGGTTTAATATCTAGTACTGTTAATACCCTCGTAGCAGACCCTCAATTTCAAGATGCTGCTGCTCTTCTTCTTCAAGGAGCCTTTGAAAATATTGGTTCTATTATATCTGATACTGATTTTTCTGCTTTGGCTCCAGTTATTAGTTCCTTATGGAAATCTGGTTTATTACAAGATACTATTGCAAAAGCATTGAGTGATGGTGATTTATTAGATCTTGTTCTTAAAGATATCGGTGCTTTATTCCAACTGAAGAAGATCAAAAGAGAAGATTTAATTAAAGACGTTGAAGATGTTTTATCAATGTCTGCTTCATCAACTAATGGATCTATGATGTCTACTACTTCGATGGTATCTGAAGAAACTAGTACATCTGTTGCTTCTGTCACTGCTAGTCAGTATAACTCTGAAGATGATGCTGTCATTTCTAATATCAATAGATGGTCATTAGGATTAGGTTTAATGGCCCCTGTTTTGTTGATGTAAAACTATACCCCCCGCTCAATTAGATTTTTAAAAGGTTAATGTATATTTATTTCGTTTGTGTGTGTATCTGTTTCTTATCTCTCTTTAAAAAGGGTGCGACCGTGAGATTACAATAATTTATAAGCCATCGAGGTCTTTTTTTTTTTCTTAATCTCATCCATTCCAAATTCTATTGAAGGAAATTTGGTTTTAAAATCAACATGCAATCATTTAAAATGGATTTCCCCAGCGACGATGAAGATGCTTTAACTGATAGAGAAGTGGACTTACAATCACCACAATATTTAGTAGCAGATGCTGACGCACAAGAAAGTGATGAAGATTTATTATCTAAATCTCATAGTTCAGCTCATTTTTCAAGTGCTGAAGATCGATTTATTAAAGATCATGATTTGAAAATGAAAGCATTCGAAGCATTGCACCATGAACATAAACCAGGTAATGGTAATGGTGGTGCAGCAACTGGTGGTAGTGGTCATGGTACTGGCGGGAATGGATTAAGAAGAAGACAATCAATAATTGATTTACCTCCTTATCATTATCATCCAGGACCAACTACCGGAATGCATAATAATCATAATGTATCACCAGGAACCTCTAATGCTAATGCGTTACCAGAACAATATCCATCGGAAGAATTGATTGAGTTATTTAGAAATGTTAAAGCATCCCTTGATTTAAGACACAAATATAATCTTATTTCATTACAAGCTAATGAAATGGATAATCCCAAAAATAAGGATGATTGGATTATTTATCCACCACCACCTAAACCAACATATAAATCCAAAAATAGATATAACCAATTACCCGGTCAAGATAATGTGGATCAAGAAGAAGAATTTGATTATAGTAACTGTGAAATTCCTCAAGGATCAGATACTTATGATTTTAGAACTAATGATGAAGATGTATTTGAAATTTATGATAAGCTTTCCAATGAAGCAATTGTAGAAGTACCAAAGATTGATGAATATTTTGCCGATTTAACTAAAATTATTAGAATATCTTCTGATGGGCCTACTAAATCATTTGCTTTTAAAAGGTTACAATATCTTGAAGCTAAATGGAATTTATATTATTTATTAAATGAATTTGAAGAAAATAAACAATCCAAGAAAAATCCTCATCGGGATTTTTATAATGTTCGTAAAGTTGATACTCATATTCATCATTCAGCTTGTATGAATCAAAAACATCTTTTAAGATATATTAAATATAAATTGAAAACAGTACCAGATGAAGAAGTAATTTTTAGAGATGGCAAAGTTTTAACATTAGCAGAAGTATTTAAATCCTTAAACCTTACTGGCTATGATTTATCAATTGATACATTAGATATGCATGCTCATACAGATTCATTTCATAGATTTGATAAATTTAATTTAAAATATAATCCTATTGGTGAATCAAGATTAAGAGAAATTTTTTTAAAAACTGATAATTTTATAAAGGGGAAATATTTGGCTGAAGTTACAAAACAAGTATTTGAAGATCTTGAAGGATCTAAATATCAAATGTCAGAATTAAGAATTTCGATCTATGGAAGATCATATGATGAATGGGATAAATTAGCCAACTGGGTAATCGATAATAAATTAGTTAGTCATAATGTTCGTTGGTTAATTCAAGTTCCAAGATTATATGATGTTTATAAGAAAAATGGACAAGTGAACACATTTCAAGATATTTTAGTTAATTTGTTTGAACCATTGATTAAAGTTACTTTAGATCCCAAGTCTAATCCAAAATTATACGTGTTTTTACAAAGAGTAGTTGGATTTGATTCAGTTGATGATGAATCTAAAACTGAAGTACCTCAAAAGAAATTTCCTCCTGCCAGTAAATGGGATTTCCCCACTAATCCACCTTATTCATATTATTTATATTATATTTTTGCTAATATGTCATCATTAAATCACTTAAGAGCTAAAGCTGGTTATAATACATTTCTTTTAAGACCTCATAGTGGAGAAGCAGGAGATCCAGAACATTTAATTAGTGCATTTTTAACATCTCACTCAATTAGTCATGGGATTTTATTAAGAAAATTACCATTTATTCAATACTTATACTTTTTGGATCAAATTGGTTTAGCAATGTCTCCATTGTCTAATAATGCTTTATTTTTAACTTATGATAAAAATCCCTTTCATAGTTTTTTTAAGAGAGGATTAAATGTTTCATTATCTACTGATGATCCGTTACAATTTTCTTATACAAAAGAACCATTGATTGAAGAATATTCAGTAGCAGCTCAAATTTATAAATTTTCAGCAGTTGACATGTGTGAATTAGCGAGAAATTCCGTATTACAATCAGGTTGGGAATCTTCTATAAAGAAACATTGGTTAGGTAAAAAATATATGATGGGTGGTGAAGAAGGTAATAATATTGAAAAGACTAATGTTCCTGATATTAGAGTTAGTTATAGGGAACAAACTCTTCAAAGTGAATTAGATTTGGTAGAGTCTTATACCAGGTTATAGACATAAGGGTACTTGTATAAGAGTACTGCTAAACTCATATATTGTGTATTATGTTGCGGTTTATTTATTTAATTAGATATTTTTCTTTTTTTCCTGTAAGCGCATACTCAGTTAAACTTCAAATATTGGCATTACCATTTTGCCATACAAATATGATTTAAATGGTGGTAACGTACATAAAACGAAAAACACAAAAAATTCTGTCTCTAGTTTAATAAAATCAATTTATTCATTATTTCATCAATGGGAGAAATGGACAATACAAAATTAAAAACTCCTCAAGCAATTATTCATGACAGATTACCAGCAGTATTAACAATCGCAGGGTCTGATAGTTCAGGAGGAGCTGGAATTGAAGCTGATTTAAAGACATTGTCAGCTCATAAAGTATATGGATTAACATGTATTACCGCATTGACTGCTCAAAATACTAAAGGGGTAAAACTGTTCCATAAAACCCCTACCCCTACTTTGAAAGATATCTTGCAACAAAATTTTGATGATATTTTATTGGGTTATAACAATAATGATGCTCCCCTTAAAACCATCAAGACAGGAATGTTAACCGAAGAAGCAGTCAATGTACTTCATGAATACATTGATATGCTTAATAATTATCACGTCAAATTAATTGTTGACCCAGTGATGATTAGTAGTTCTGGATCTTCATTATTTGATAGTAATGGGATGGTGGCTTGTACTGACAAAATCATTCGTCATGCTTATTTAGTAACTCCAAATTTTCATGAAGCATTAGCTTTATTAAGTTTAACAGAAACCAATGAGAAACCCAATGTCTACACTCAAGAGAGTTTTATTACTTGGGATCAAATTATCAATCTTACTAAAACTTTACAAAATCGACTTGAGTGTGAAAATATCCTTCTTAAAGGAGGTCATATTCCTTGGAATATTAAGACCAATCAAAGGTTTAATGATAGTGATCCTCTCGAATTTAAACGGATTCTTGATATTCTTTATGAATCAAAAACCGAAAGGTTGACTATTTATGAATCTCATTCAATTGAATCACCCGATTCACATGGAACTGGATGTACATTATCTTCATCAATTGCTGCAAATTTGGCTAAAAATATTCCCTTAAAGGATTCGATTGGTTTATCAATTGATTATGTTCATAAAGGACTTGTTAATATGGCTCATAAAATAGGCCATGGTAATGGTCCTTTAAATCATCTTGTTAGTCCTGAAACAAATATTAATCAAATTGTTATTAATCATGAAAATCAGGAGACCCAAAATATATCTCCAACAATATTAGCTAATTCAGAATCATTTTTACAATTTTTTAAATGTCATCCTAAAATCCAACCTAACTGGAACAATTATATTCGCCATGATTTTATAAAATTATTAGCGGTGAATAAACTTCCATTTGAAAAGTTTTTATACTTTTTGAAACAAGATTATTATTATTTGATTAATTATGCTCAAATTCATGGATTATCATCATCAGTAGCTCCTTCATATCATCAGACTCATTCAGAAGCTCTTATTATTAGCAACATTGTTAACGAAATTGAAAAACATAAACAGAAATTGAGTAAGAATTATAATATAATTTATGAACGAGATATTGATTTAGATATTGATTTAACTCCTGGTAAAGCATGTCAAAATTATTGTGACTACCTTTTAAAGATTGGGAAAACCGAAGATTTTCTTGGGATTAAAGTGGCATTAGCCCCATGTCTTCATGGATATTATGAAGCAGGGATGTGGGGGGTTGAGCTCCGTAAGAAACATGACGGGGCTTTAAATGAATTATCTTGTATAGATCATTCTCAAGTTTATGACGAATGGATTTCAGATTATAGTTCTGATTGGTATTACAATGCTTATCAAGAGGGAAAAGAAGCTTTACAAGATTTATTAGAAACTACTCTGATTAGTCCCGAAAGACTTGAACAGTTAATTGATATTTTCAATACTGTTACTAAACTCGAAGTAGCATTTTGGGATGAAATACTTCAAAAGTAGATTAAGTGTTAGAGATCGTTTTTATTTATCCACTTCTGATTTCTGGGCTTTCTGCTGGGGATTCTGGTGGGTGCCTTGCCTGTTAACTTAAAAATTATATACACCGTTTAGAACAAATATATATCATAGCATAACTCCATTATATATAACCCCATTTTGCAGACAAATCTCATTGCTAATGAGGATGAAATAAATTTCCCGGATTGGAGCAAATCTGGTTGTTGTCGTCGGCCACATAATTTCGCGAACAATTACTGCCACCCCCAGGAGAAAATCGTTGGCACAAATCACTAATTGATTATTACAAAGGTTGACAGGTTTATATTCAATTGATGTATAATCCGTATCAACAACAACAACAAATGGGGTATGGTGCACACCCTCCCCAACAAACAGGGTTTGGTGGAGGAATGGGTAACCAACCTCAATTTCAACAACCTCAACAAACTGGATATTTTAATCAACCTCAATTAAATTTTCAGGGACAAGCTACTGGATTTTACCTGCCAGCAGCTCCTGGTCCTGGAATTGGTCAACAGAACATGACTCAAGGATATCAGATGGGTCAACCTCAACAGCCTCAACAACCTCAACAACCTCAACAACCTCAACAACCTCAATTGCAACCTCAGAGTACCGGATTTGTTCAACCCCAAGGTACTGGGTTTGTTCAACCTCAAGCTACAGGTTTTCAGCAACCTATGCAAACAGGATTTGGATCTACTAGCAATACAGGGTTCCAACAAACAGGTTCAGAAAATCAAGATTTAAAGATCCCTGCTATTAGATTATCCTTTATTACTGCTTCTGATCAATCTAAATTTGAACATTTATTTAGAACCGCAGTACCCTCAGGTGAACAAGCTATTAGTGGTGATGCCTGTAGAGATATTTTACTTAGATCAGGATTGCAACCAGTGACATTAGCTGAAATTTGGTCCTTGGCTGATACCAACAAAAGCGGTTCTTTATTATTCCCTGAATTTGCTTTGGCGTTACATTTATGTAATTTAGGGTTAAAAGGTGATCCTTTGCCTTCTATGTTACCTGAAAGATGGGCAAATGAGGTTAAAAGCTTTGTTGATGCCATAAACTTTAGTGTTCCTGAAGATCCCAGTAAGATTTTACAGAACACTCCATTTGCTCCAAAACAAGATGACTGGATGTCAAATCCTCAACCACCTCCAGCTACTTCTTTTCAACCTCAACAAACGGGATTTCAATCTCAAGGATTACAACCCCAAGGATTACAATCCTTCCAAACCGGTTCTACTTTCCAAACAGGTAATGGTCCCTTAACTTCTCAAAGAACAGGTGGTGGAAGTTTAGTACCTTTGCAGCCTCAACAAACTTCTAGTTTAATACCGGCTCAAAAAACTGGTCCTTTACAGAGTCAAGGCACTGGGTTCAATAATCAAATGGCCCCTCAGAGAACTGGTCCTCTTCAAGCTCAAGGTACAGGATTCAATAATCCAATACCTCCTCAAAGAACTGGTCCATTACAAAGTCAAGGAACTGGATTCTCACAACCTCCAACTTCTTTCCAACTGCAGCCTACTGGTGGTTTACAACTGCAACAAACTGGAAGTTTCCAACCTCAACCTACTGGACCTTTACAACTGCAACAAACTGGAAGTTTCCAACCTCAACCAACCGGTGGTCTTCAACCTCAACAAACTGGATACTTGCAATCTCAACCAACAGGCAGACCAGGCGAATGGGGATTTGTTTCAATGCCTACAGGTGGTATTCCTGGACTTAATGCTATGGAACAGCATTTTCTTCCCTCTTCTCAATTACCTACTAATAATTTACAAAACGTAATGGGGGGTAATTTATCTTCAAATGTGACTTGGGCTATTACCAAACAAGAAAAACAGATATATGATGGAATCTTTAAGGCTTGGGATCCTACCAGAAAAGGTTATGTAGATGGTGACGTTGCCATTAATATCTTTGGTAAATCCGGATTAGCTAGACCAGATTTGGAATCAATTTGGAATTTGGCGGACTCTAGCAATAGAGGTAGATTGAATAGAGATGAATTTGCAGTCGCCATGCACCTTGTTTACAGAAGATTAAATGGTTATGATCTTCCTTTAAGATTACCACCAGAATTGGTTCCTCCTTCAAGTAAAAATATTCAAGATTCTTTCGATTCTCTTAAACAATCCATAAAAGGTGGTAGAACAAATCCAAAACCTAATGTTTCCAATACTAAAACTGATGGTAGTAGATACAAGAATAATGATGATAATGTTGGTTACGTTTCAAGCACTCGTCATAGAAGTAGAAGTCATGGTGAACAGCCTAATACTAGTAGCTTGAAGACATCAAAAGATACCGATTTAACAATTGCTGACTATAAAAAATTGATTCGTGAAAAGAAGATTCTTTTGGAAGCTATGGATAACGATGATCAAGATGCTCGTGTTACCAATAAACAATCCAACAGTAGAGATTCTCAAGAGATTGAGATTCTTAAAAGGAGAATTAGAGGGGTTCAAGACCAACTTGATTCATTTGCTTCTGGATCGGCTCTGTTAGAGTTGAAAAAACAATCTCTTCAAAAATTAGATCACCTTACTAAAGATATTGTTCCTGGATTGATTTCAAGAATATATTCAGTTAATGACCAAATTTCTAATAGTAAAACTGAACTTGTTAAGAAGAAATTAATGAAAGCCAACCCTGATTGGTCCCCAGAGAATAGTGAAGCTAGTATTGTTGGTACTGGTCCAAATGGTGAAGTGACTGATGCCGATAGACGGAAATTTAGATCTAAACAATTATTAAGTCAAAAAATGGCGGCCTTGACCGGAAAGAAATCCGGAAATGGTGATAAGAATGAAGAACTTGATCGTCAATTAAATTCTTCAGTTGAATCAGCTAGAAAAGAAAAACAAGATCAATCAGCTATTATCAAAGATATTGAAACAAGTATCAAAGAATTAGAAGAAGGATGTGTTGTGAATTTACAGGTTACCAATCAAGAAGAAATGGGAGCATCTAAATGGGAAAGAGGTGAAGGAGTGAATGAAAAAGTAGCATCCTTTGTTCATGAATTGAATGCTACCTCTAAAGCATCTCGTAAGACAAGTGATCAAGGTAATGCTTCCGCTGGTGTAACTCCTCAATCTAGTGGTTATTCTGCAAATACTTCTGCACCAAGGCTGGTAGACACCAGCTCATCATCTCCTTCAAGAGCCCAGCATGCTACTCCAGAAGATAGGTCTGCTTATATCAAGGCACAAGCTGAAAAGAGAATGAATGAGAGGTTGGCTAAACTTGGTATCAGTAGACGTAAGGGAAGCTCACAAGACAGTACTCCACAAGTAGAACGTAGCAGTGCTTTTTCTTCTCCTAGACCAAGTAGTCCTATGAAACCCGCTGACAATACTACTAATGCTGCATCAAACGAAAAGTCTGAAGATGTTGAAACTTCAAAGACCCCAGAATCAATGGTTGCAAGTAACGAAACTACAGGCAAAGAAACTATAGCATCTGACAATGACGATGACGATGATGATGACGAATATAAGGCATTAATGAAACAAAAAGAAGAAATGCAAGCACGTGAGCGGGAAAGAAAAGAAAGAAAGAAGAAAGAAAAGGAAGAACGGTTAGCTAAATTAAAGAAAGAGATGGAGGAAATGAAAAGACAGGAAGAGGAAGGGTACTCAAGTGATGAAGAACCAACTACTGCTAAGACTTATGGACCTGGTTCTGTAGGTAAAGAATCACAAGTACAAAATGGTGAAAATGTAGCTTCTACTAAAGAAGAGCAAGAGCCAAAACAAGAAGCACAAGCTAATAAAGAACCTTCTGATCAAGCTGCTCATCATGATAATAACCCCTTCGCTAAAATGGGTAATGCTCCACCAGCATCTAATACAGCATCAAAACCTACAGGACCTCAAACTAATCCATTTTTCAAACCTAATTCTGGTAGCTCTACTCCGCAATATGATGCTAAAAAAGCTCAAGCACAAAGAGCATCTCAAAGAGGTCTAAATGATGATGATTGGAGTGACTCAGAGGATAATGAAAGTGACGATGATACTGGGAATAGAAAGGACGCTGCTAATCTCGCTAGTATGTTATTTGGTGGTATGTCCCAGCCACCTCCAAGGTCAGCCGATAGTAGTATAAATTCAACTCCAGCCCCTCAATCCCAAGTCCCAGAGCCACCGCAACCAGCTCCTCTGGTACCTGAGAGTAGTGATAATGGTGTTGAGCAAAAGGAAGAAAACAGTAACGATTTTTCAAATTCATCTTCTGATTCAGATACCTTCACATTCCATGACACCAAAGAAACAAGAGAGGATACTCCTTCTGAGGCAGCGGAGAATCAAGAGTCTAACTCTTCTTCCTCTCACCCACCAGCACCCCCAGCACCCCCAATGGCCCCACCAACCCCTCCTAGTATTCCAGATGCACCACCACCACCACCACCAGTTCCATCAGCAGTCCCACCCGCTCCTGGTGTGCCAGATGCACCACCACCACCACCACCAGTTCCATCAGCAGTCCCACCAGCTCCTGGTATACCAGATGCACCACCACCACCACCACCAGTTCCATCAGCAGTCCCACCAGCTCCTGGTATACCAGATGCACCACCACCACCACCACCAGCTCCATCAGCAGTCCCACCAGCTCCTGGTGTGCCAGATGCACCACCCCCACCACCACCACAATCATCTGCCCCAGATACTTCAAATGGATCAGCAGCTCCTTCAGGACCTCCAGATTTAACTGCTCTCTTGGGCCAAATTCAAGGAGGTGCTAGTTTAAAAAAGGTTGATCTGACTCAACAAAGAATAGCTGATGGTTCTACAGTAGGTAGAGTATTGTGAATTTAGATTTAAATTTTATTAAAAAAAAAAGCCTAATTATTATTTACAGAATTTAACATTAAATATACTATTTACAATTATAATAAAAGTTTGTTTAGATTTAAGCATCGGAATCATCATTCTCGTCATGATTTGGTTTGACGAACACTTTTTCATCTTTGACCAAGACCTCAACAACCTCACCTTCTCTTACTTGTCCTTTAATCATTAACATTGCCAATGGATTTAGTACTTGTTTCTGAAGAACTCTATTTAAAGGTCTAGCTCCATAAATCGGATCATAACCTAATTGAGCCAACAACTGTTTAGCATCATCAGTAACAGACAACACTATTCTCTTATCGACTAGTCTGTCTTTAATTTCTCCTAACCGGATTTCTAAAATATTCTTTAATGAGGATTTAGAAAGTCTATTGAAGATTAATACTTCATCAAGCCTATTAATGAATTCAGGGGGGTAATAATGTCTTAAAAGTTCAGTTATACTTGATTGAACGTTTGTATCAATCTTACCATCATCTCTAGCATTTTTATCATTCAAAAGAATTTCTTGACCAATATTAGATGTCATAACAATGATGGTATTACGGAAATCAATATGTTTACCATGAGAATCAGTTAATGACCCTTCATCTAACACTTGTAATAATAATTTTGAAATGTCTTTATGAGCCTTTTCAAATTCATCAAATAATACCACTGCATATGGTTTTCTTCTAACTGCTTCAGTAAGTTCACCACTTTCTTCATAACCTACATAACCTGGTGGAGATCCAATAAGTCTTGAAATAGTATGCTTTTCTTGAAATTCAGACATATCAAATCTGATTACCGCATTTTTATCATTAAATAAAAATTCGGCTAAACTCTTGGTTAATTCAGTTTTACCAGTACCAGTTGGACCCAAGAACATGAACGAAGCAATTGGTCTTTTATCACTAGTTAAACCAGCCCGTTGTAATCTAACAGAATCAGATACTGCTTGAATAGCTTCATCTTGTCCAATTACCTTTTGTTTCAAAAGAGTTTCCATATCAAGTAATTTGTCCTTTTCACCTCTCATTAAATTAGTCATTGGAATACCAGTCATTTTAGAAATAACATTGGCAATATCATCAGCAGTTACTGAATCATGTAAAAGGTTGCTAGTTTGAGAAGCCACTTCTTCAGTATCAATTTCTTTTACTTTCTTTTCAAGCTCTGGAATAGTAGCATATTGTAATTCAGATGCTTTAGCATAATCACCATTTCTTTGAGATTGCTCAAGATCAAATCTAGCTTGTTCTAAAGCAGATTTGGCTTCTTTAACAGAATCAATCAGTTTCTTTTCATTTTCCCATTGAGTAGTGATTTCATCTAATTCAGCTTGTTTTACTGAAAGTTCTTCCTCTAATTTATTTTTACGATCAATTGATAATTGGTCATCTTCTTTTCTTAAGGATTCTAACTCAATTTGTATAGTCATGATTTGACGATCAAGATGATTTATAGCATCAGGTTTAGACTCATGTTGTAATCTTAAAGTGGAACATGCTTCATCAACTAAATCAATGGCTTTATCAGGTAAGAATCTATCTGTAATATACCGATTAGAATAAAGAGCAGCTGTCACTAAAGCCCCATCAGTAATACGAACCCCATGATGAACCTCATAACGTTCCTTTAATCCTCTTAAAATCGAGATTGTGTCTTGAACAGTAGGTTCATTTACCATGACTGGAGAAAATCTTCTAGCTAAAGCAGCATCTTTTTCAACATATTTTCTGTATTCTTCAATAGTAGTAGCACCACAAAGTGATAATTTACCTCTTGCTAAGGCAGGTTTTAATAGATTGGATGCATCAATAGATCCTTCAGCTTTCCCTAAGCCCATTAATAAATGTAACTCATCGATAAATAAAATCACGGATCCATGCTTATCTTCTACCTCCTTTAAAATTTGTTTTAATTTCTCTTCAAAATCACCTCTAAATTTAGCTCCTGATATTATAGCTGCTAAATCTAAAGTAATGATTTGTTTGTCTTTCATACTTTCTGGAACTTCTCCTTTTAACACTCTTTGGGCTAATCCTTCCATTACAGCAGTTTTACCAGTACCAGCATTACCAATTAAAACAGGATTATTTTTTGTTCTCCTTGATAAAATTTGAATGGTTCTTCTGATTTCTTCATCACGTCCAATGACTGGATCTAATTTCCCATCTTTAGCTAACTGTGTTAAATCAGTTCCATATTTTTCAAGTGCTGGTCTATTATCTTCTTTATTCATGGACATTTGCATATTTCTTGGGCTGTTGACACTGAATGGTCTTGTCAAAGTGACTGATTGGTGACTTGGTTGTTTAGGATATCTGATGCATAATTCATTAAATGATCTTAACGCAATAGTAGGATTAATAGTTCTAGCTTGGGGTTTTGTCAAAGAGCTTAAAGCATTCTTTTGAACGACCCTATTGGTTGGAAACCTTCTAACTACTCTAGTAGTAAGCATGATGACTTGAACTTACAATTGACTATGATAGAGTGATAGTATACTAGTCGATTGGTTTTATATTAATGATGGTTAAAATATTAAATGACTATAGATACAGTAAGTGAATTCGAGAAATTTCTAGAACTGCGGTAATCGTCCTGGGATGATGTGGAACCTGCCACGCCAGTCGCGACAGCAAACGGGCCTAGATGGTTTTATTATAGAGTCCCATTGATAGACTTCCCCGGATTCGCACAAGATCTGACAACGGTGGTTCAGGGCATCTTATCAGGCCAGTAATCATCTCTATTAAATCCAGGAGCTGGTTCAAATGGAGGGGGGTTCTCACCTCTTGTAAAAGAAGAAGGTCCAGCTTCATCGATGTGGTCATGGATGTCATAATCGTCAATATACTGAACTTCATAAGCCAGTGAATTGGCCAGTCCATGATCATCAGCTGGATATGAAGGATCAGTAAATGAATTGAAATTAGTGGTATCATTATTATCATTGATGTTGTTATTATTGTTATCATTGTTATTATTATTATCATTGTTATAGGTGTTGTTACCGTCATTATTTGTAGGATCATCGTTATTCAATACCCCTGGTACTGCTAAAGTTGGTCCATCAGAAGAAGTATTTGAACTAGATTGTAATTTCAGATTATTTTCACTCTCCACATAAACATTTACAATAGGATATCCAGAAATTTTATTCTTAATCCAAGTAAATAGCCTACTGTTACCTAGAAACCCTTCCTTCTTGGGGTGCTCTTGACGAGAATTAAATGAAATTACGTCTTCCAAACTAATTCTTCTACCTAATACTCCCAGTAATTCAAATCGTCTTTCTAAACTTCTTATATCATATATCCATTCCCATACCAATGATAAGATCCCAATCTCAATGATATTAGGGAAAATCGATAACCAGCTTCGATTTTGCCAATTATTTTGAAATACTCCAACCATTAAAATACAACAAGCTAAATGAATTGCAAATAAAATCCATATAAATATAGCTAATGGGAATAATTTTTTATTGTGAGAATATTTTCTAGGACTTTTAATAATTAAGGTATAATTGAGAAGTAATAAAGCAATCCAAAAATTATACACAAGCTTTAGAGCATTCCTAGCTTGATGCCAAGCTATATATATATGACTAGGTTCACCAAATGCTAATTCATCAATAGTAGTTCTATAACTAACTTCGCAAACAATTCCAGATACCACATAACCTATGACCAATATTATTGATATTACTGTGACTAAGAATTTGAATTTTCTTTGAATAATTTTCCGAATGATTTGTAAAAAAGATATCAGAATTAATGCTTCTGATAATACATTAGTAACTCTAAAGGTTAAATTAGCATAAAATACATTATGAATATTTACCACATTAATGGTATCGGAATAATAGTTAACTCTGGCAGCATCTGTAACTTTAGTCATTAATATAGTCAATACAATTGTATTAAATACAGTAGATATTTGTGTCATAATTGGTTTACGTTTATGGCTAGGTGATAAAAGCAAGAACACACACAACATCCAACAGGTGATACACGTACCTCCAATAGTAAAGATCAATGCCACAAAAGCATCTCCATTATTAACAAATCCGTATTTTGGATCCCATGATTGGGTAGAATCTTCTGAGGATAATCCATATTTTAAATATTCTTGTATAGCATCTTGGGAACAATTGGTAATATAATAAACTGGAAACTTATCATCTATCTGGCTTGCTTTGTCTGAAATAAATTCGTTATCTGTAAACGATAGAAACCCTTCTGTCAAAGCATATAAGGAACAGTTGACCGTTGTACCGTTCATATCAACAGTAATTGTATTATCAACAGGCATTTCTCATTTCTTATCTCTTATCTGATATTTCCTAAATTAGGCCCAGGAAGGATTGATTTTTTTTGTTAAGGAACGGGGGGGTCTGGTGTCCTGATAAGTTGATATTCCTACCTCAGGAAGATGACTTTATAATAAAATACACTGCAAACTTTGGGTGAGGTTAATGATAACCCCTACTTGTGTAAACTGAAATCTATAATTGTTTTATGTCTAAGCCATTCTTTTTTTTTTTTCTATTTTTTTTTTTTAGTCGCACACCAATGGAGAAGATGCGAATCAATCAATTGGCGACCTCGCTGTTTGATCTCTTTCTTATTGATTGCATTTACAAGATAAAGACTACCATGAGTCAACCCGACTATAATGGGGACGTAGCCCCAAGTTTAGAGGGTAGTTTCCTGAATTTATCAGTAGGTGATGCCCGCAATAAAAAGAAGAGAAGTGTAAGAGCTTATCATTCAGATTTCAGCTCTCCCAATGTCACCGGTCCATCACCAACACCAGTACCAAATTTTGATGGTCAGCCACAAACAGGCTCTTTTAATAGTGGGATTAATGGAGTAGCTGTTGCCCCTACTGGTATTCCAACTCCACCTGGTGGCTCCTTTGTACCTTCTGCTAATGGATATCCTGTCAATGGGTATCCGGTTGGTGTCGGTCAACAACAACAAATCAATCCAGCTACTGGAATTGCTAATAATACTTTTGATAGTTCAGGCACGCTTGGTGAAAATTTGTCGGTTCCTAATAAAAGGTTTAATGATCAATGGGAATATATGACTCCATATGAAGACGGTGTTTCCTGTAATTCCTTTTATACATTTCAAAATGTCGTGTCACCAACTTCAGGAACTCAATTCCATACAGTTGATCAAGGTACAGCTGCTTCAAAGTTTATGAGATCTTCCATGTATAATATTCCCGAAACTGAACAATTGAGACAAGCATCTAAACTCCCCGTCTCTATTACAATTCGTCCATTTGCCCCATTGTTACCTACAGAAGAACCAATCCCAGTAGTTGACATGAGGGACTTGGGTAAAGGATTTGTGGATAAAGAAGAAATTGGTCCTATAAGATGTAGAAGATGTAGAACTTATATGAATCCTTCTATTCAACATGGGTCTAACAATAAGTTTACTTGTAATATTTGTCAATTTCCTAATAATACTGTTCCTCAAGATTATACGTCGATGCTTAATCCTTCTACAAACCAAAGAGTTGATCAAACTGTTAGACCCGAATTGCATAAAGGAGTTTACGATATTTTGGTGCCCCCATCTTATAATGTTGGTGGTGAGGAACATCCACCAGCTCCTTTACACCATGTATTCCTTATTGATATAACTATTGCAAGTATGAAGAATAATCTTCCAACTCTTCTTGCCGATACCATAAGATCAATTATGTATAATAATGGCTCGGCAGATATAGATGATTTAGAACCAAAACCTCAAAGAAAATTTGCGTTTATTCTTTTTGATAAACGAATGCATTTTTATAATCTTTCTAAATCACTTGATTCTACTCAAATTACAGTATCAGCAGATTTGGATGATCCATTTATTCCGTTCTTTGATGGGCTTTTCGCTGATCCTGAAGAAAGTAGACTAGCTATTGATGATGCCCTTAATCATTTAGAACAATTGGTATCTGATGATAGTTTAAGAGCGGATGATGAGCCAAGTTTCTCGGTGGCATTACGAACTGCTATGCTTTGTCTTTCAGAAGTTGGAGGAGGTAAGATTACTGCCATCTTATCAGCTTTACCATCTTGGGGCCCTGGTGCTTTACGGTTTAAGGACAATAGATCACAAGCTGTTTCTATTTCTCCTGAAGTTCAACGGAAAATATATTTACCCGATAGTGAATATTATAAACTATTGGGTAGAGATTTTCTTAAAGAAAATGTAGGGCTTGATTGTTTGGTAGTTTCTAATACTTCTGTTGATCTTTCAAATATTGCTTGGTTATGTTCATTATCAGGAGGATCTGCTTATAAATGGACTAATTTTAATTTTGACAGAGATTCTAGAGAATTATCAGGTCGTATATCTAATTCTGTTGTTAATACTAAAGCATATCAAGCTCAACTAAAAGTACGTTGTTCAAATGGATTACAAGTTTCCCAATACTATGGAACTTCAT
The DNA here is from genome assembly GCA_030583035.1 of Yamadazyma taylorii. Lineage (NCBI taxonomy): Eukaryota > Fungi > Ascomycota > Pichiomycetes > Serinales > Debaryomycetaceae > Yamadazyma > Yamadazyma taylorii. Next base: position 492,382 of record JAJMHJ010000001.1, on the reverse strand, counting down.
CTTCAGCTTCAGAAGCTTCTGTGGTTGGAGCGAACACACAAGACCCGATACTTCCTACAGTTTCCTCCGATAAATCATATACAGTGCTTTTTGAATATGATGGTAAACTCTCTACCACAAGAGATTGTCATTTCCAAGCGGCTCTTTTATATACTGATGAGTGTGGAAATCGAAAAGTTAGAGTGATTAATTTGGTTTTGGCTGTAAGTGAAAGATTAGATGATATTTTCAATTTCATTGATCAAGATGCTGTTGTAGCTACAATTATTAGAGATAGTTTATCATTTATCAGTAAGCAAACGTTCTCTGATCTTCGAGAATCAGTAAATGATAAATTAGTAGAAGTGTTGACTCAATATAGAGCTAAGAGTGAATTAGGACATAACCCCAATAGACCATCAGGGAATCAATTATTAATGCCCGATTCTTTAGTTAACTTGCCAATCTATCTTTTAGCATTTTTAAAATCATATTCATTAAGAGATAGTAAACAACTTAGTGCAGATGCCAGAATTGAAGATATTTATCAAATGTTAAATATGCCCCTTGAAACATTGATGTATCATTTATACCCCGGATTAGTTGAACTTCATTCTTTGAATTCATATGAAGGATTAATACCACAAGGAGATTCCAATCCCCTGAATTTTGTTTTCTTACCAAAATTTAAAGACTTGACCTTGAATAAACTTGAAGATGGAATATATATTCTTTGTGATGGTAGAAGAGTATTTGTGTGGGTTAGACCTAATGCTAATCCATTACTTATAAGAGATGTCTTTGGAGAACAAATTGATTCGATAGAACAAATTGATGCAATAATTGATCAATTACCTCAATTGGACACTGAAATATCCCAAAAAGCTCGAAATATCATTACATTTTTTAATACTAACATTAATGGATTACCATCTCTTGGTGATTCTGGTATTCAAATTGTTAGAGAAGGTATAGATGGGTCAGATATTCATTTCAAAGATCATTTGATAGAAGATGGATCCAAATTGGCTGTCAATGCCAATAATTCTAGTTATCCAGATTATTTATCCCGATTACATAAATCTATCAAAGTCAAATTAGAAAATGATAAAAGTTATAGTAAAGTTAAACAATCCATTGATACAGCTGAACATTCTGATACTTTGGCTCAAAGATTTATTCAATTTTAAAACTTTCCGTAACATTATTTCTTACTGTTTTTTTATTATTCATTTGTTATTTCTTAATAACTATGTACACGTACTATCTTAATAATAATATATAAATAGATATTTATTGACATCATAGAGATTTTATTAGTCGTTATTAATCATTCAAATTGTACAAACTTTATTACCTCAATGACTACTTCCAAGATTTGCTTGTCTTTATTTGTTTGGATAACAACTGATAAAGATTTCTTTAGATGCTTGTCAGATTTTATAGTTTTCAATAAATCAGGACTAACATTAGCAGCAGCATAAACTAAATCAAGTAATAAAAAACTTAACCGCAAAATCAAGTCATTATCAGTGGATTGATTAGAAAAAATTCTTGATAGTAAAGGAATTAATTCATTCCGAAGTTGGTCATTTTCTACTAAGATTTGAGCAATCATGTCAAATTCAGACGTAGCATTTGCTAATAGCCCTGCTAAAATTATTTGAAGACTCAAATCAGTCAGTTCTAATAACTTAATTAAAATATCAAGTCTTTTCATTGATTGCTTATCCTCTGTATTGAAAAATTTCACCAACATATTTGGCTTCATAATTAAATTGGTTATAAGTTCCCAACTAGATTTTTGTACAGCTGGTATATCACTGTCAATAATAAAATTATTTAAATATTTTTCAAAAGTTTTAGAAATGACAGTATTCTTGACTTCATTTTTATCGTCTGGAAGGGAAGAAATATTAGTCAAAGCTAATAAAGATTCATATTTATCTAGATTGGTGATATCATTATACAAATAACTATCAGTGGCATTCTTGTTGGTTAATTCTCCTGAATAGTTTGTTATATCAGGACCTAAAAGTTCTACCAAAAATGGAATACATGTAGTAACATTATATTTGTTAAATACTAAAGCAGGGTTCACCAGAATTAATATTTTTGCTAAAGCTCTAATCGCTTGAAGTCTAGTTTCAATTAACTCGGGTGAATTAGAAATAGGTCTGGTTTGACCATCTAATTTCAGATTAACTTGACTAACCAGAATAAGATGATCTAAAAGGATATTTAACCCCCCTTGTTTTACTAATTCTTGTCTAACCTGTTTCTGTTTGTTTATTGATGCATAATAAATTATCAGAATAAATTTGGCAGAATTTTGATTGTTATTTTGCTTAGAAACTTTAATGATTTTCAACTTAGATATCAATGATAATAGATTATGATCAATTATCATCGACTTATTAAAGTTGTGAATTTCCTCGGGATTTTCCTTCGTGGTGTCATTAGATGATTTTGGAGTAGCTACCAGTTTCAAATAATTTATAGTTTTAGATTCTTGTGATTCTCCTTGATTTTCTTTAATTTGCATCAAGTTGGTCAAGATTAATAATAATCCATATACAATAGAAGAATGTGAACTGGTCAACTCAAGTTTATTATCAGCATTAGATTTTGCTATTATTAAATTGAGAAGACTTTCAATGGCCGTTTGATTATTTCGAAGAGCATTTCTTAAATTCGGATTTAAGGTTAAATAAGCTAAAGATTCAATTGCATATTCCAATAATGTTTGATTTTGATTAAAACATTCTTGCTTGTTATTAACCAAGAAATTGATATTAATATCATATAAATCATTCATAGTTAATTGAAAGGTTGAGTCTTCTTTTAATTGTAAGAAATTCCATAATTTAATAGTACATAAAGTGGATAAAATTTTCAATTCAGGGAAACCCTTCAATTCAAGATTGGTACCAACTTTTAAAAGATTCAAATAATTATTCCCATTAAATTTACGACATTCATCACTAATGCATGAACTACTAACAAGTTTTAAAAGATTCTTAGTTATCAATTGATTGGTAGAATCTGATAAAGAATTTACTCCACCAATCCTTTTGACATGTTCTGTGATGACTTCTTTACAAGTGTCTGAAGTATATATCTTGGTACAAATAGCAGGACATATTGGGAATAATAACTCTAATGATTTAATTAAATTTAAAAAATTAGAAAAATTAGTCTCTGTTTCTAATAGAAAATCGAAGAAATTATTAATACTCTCAAATGTTTCTATTTGATGTTTTTCAATAGTTTTAACGGTAATTAATAATACTGATGCTTGAATGTCTGAATCTTCTAAACTAGGAACTAAATAGCCTAATAAAATTGGTAAATGATTAGGAAAGAATATGTTAAATTCTGAAATTAGGCTTATATAAATCAGTAAATAAAATGCAACAAACCCATTTGGATCCTGATTATCATCAACTGATTTATTTTGATCAATGATGGATGTCTTAAGAAGGGTTTTAATGTTATTTAGTACCTGAGATACCCAATGATCTCTACCATCACTTACATAAGTCAAGGTATTAATTAGCACAGACCCGTGAGTATCGCCAATAGCTTTAAGGGCTTTAAGCCATTTATTTATATTCTTTTGTAGCAACTCAAAAAGTACCGCTGCACTTGCAGGTTCTTGTGATCCTTTAAGTAACACTTCTAAATCTTTTGGGGTTCCCTTATGAGGATTGTCAAATATTTGGATACTTTGTTTGAATTGAGGATTGGTTTCAAGGTTTAAGTTATCCAATTGCTGTAGTATCAGTTCACTTTCACCCATATCTATTGGTAGGATCTTAATGGTGTCAATGGCGTTAATGGTGTTACTGTTGAACCGATTGTTAGAAGTGTTAAGTTATGTGCGATGAAGAAGCATTTGGTGTAGCATTTGGGGTGCGTGGAAGCTCAGATCAATTTGACATCAATGGGAACAACTGCAGTAACACCGGTTACGGTTCATGGGAACTTTAGATAGATATCACATGATACCTTATGATTCCCTTTTGATATCCTTTCACAAATGCATCTGTCATCTTTATTAAGCCACCCATCCTTCTTGATCCGTTATATGGCTTCACTACTTATACTGACTGAGTGAGTCCAGCATAATTTAAACAAGGCCTTTTAGGTTCTTGCACGACGTTCTCTAACATGCGAAAGCGATTTTTTTTTTTCGTCCCTCTCTCCTTCAAGAATTCTGACAAACACATATAAACACATCAGTTACACATCCCATCATGGATACTACCACAGTTATAGATAAATATACCCAAGATATATCAAACTTACCACTAGAGATCAAGTATTTATTCGATGAAATACGAAACAAAGACATACAATTGCAAGAAGCACGAAGGCGGTATCAATTGAAAGATAATCAACTTCATAAACTCATAAAACAAAATGGCTCATTAGCTAAACATCCTAAAGAACAACAAATCTATCATAAGATTGAAGAGGACATGGAACAAGTTGATAAACTTCAGAAAGAAAAGATTTTATTGGCCAATAGTGCTCTTTTCATGATTTCCAAGCATTTGTTTAATTTTGAAACTGATATTACCAAATTAGAAAGAGATGATCTTTTACCACCTATTGAAAGTGTTTATGATATTGATGGAGGCAATGGTACTGGAGGCAGTGGGTCTGATTTTGGATCGAGGTCAAATGGGTTTACAGATAGTGCATCTACTACTCCAGCCCCCAGAACGATTCCAACTCCAGGAATTACTAGTACGGCCGAATCACTGGGATCACTCCTGAGAAAGGCCCAAAAGAGGAAAGCTATGATGAAAGCAGGGTTAAGACCCAATAAGAGAATGAGAGATGATGATGATCCTGATTCACCAGTATCTTCCAAACCAGATGGACCAGGTGGTGATGATGCTGATAATACTTTATACTGTATGTGTCAACGAGTATCATTTGGAGAAATGATTGCTTGTGATAATGATGATTGTAGATTTGAATGGTTTCATTGGTCTTGTGTGGGAATCACTTCATCTCCTAAAGATAATGAGGTATGGTATTGTCCTGATTGTGCCCCAAGAATGGAGAAGAGAAAGAAGAAGAAGAAGTTTTAGTGTATAATAGTTATTGTATAATAGTAGCATAAATAGTTTAATATAGTACGATAAGAGGATGGTATGGTAATGGAGTAGTACTTATTGTCTAGGTATTTTATAGCTTATATGTTAAGGCTTTTATTTTATAGCTTTTATTTTATAGGTTCTATTTTATAGCCTATATGTTATAGCCTATACTATATATAGCCTTATTGTGCCAGTGCTTATGGTATCAAATGCGCGTTGTTTCTTTGTTTTTCGAAAATATCGTTAATTTTCATCGCCTTGTTTTTGTAAGCATTCCTTCGTTTAAACGATATTCCATCGCTCAAAAAGGGGAAATTGATAACGAATTATGAAAGGGACCATAGTATTGTGGGTTATTTTTAATACCCTTGTAACTGGGGCTGCTGGCGCTGCTGCTGTTGCTGATGCCGCTGCTGCTGCTGATGATGCTGATAAAGTAGACACTGCAACTATGAACGCAGCTCAATTGGCTGCTTATGAAAAGACTGCTACGAACACTGACACCACAGGAACTACTGGTACTACTACTCCTGCTACTGCTGCTGCTGCTACAACCCCTACCACTACTGCTGATACCGATACCACTGTCAATACAGCTACTATGAATGCTGCTCAATTAGCTGCTTATAAACAAACTGCCACCGATATCACCAGTACTACGGATGCTGACAGCACCTCCACGTCCACTAAAAAAGATCCTGATTCAGATGATGAAGCTGATGAGGATGAGGATGAGGATGAGGATGAGAAGGAAACCGAAACCGGTTCACAAACCGTAGATACAGCCACTATGAATGCTGCCCAATTAAATCAGTACTTAGAAACCGTATCTATGGACCCAGAGGATTTGAGTGACTACTTAGAGACTGCTACTACTACTACGAAAGCTCCTGCTGCCCAAGGAGGAGCTGGAGCTGCTAATCCCCCAGCTGCTGGTACTGCCAATATTCCTCAAGGGGATTCAGCTCCTAAAACAGTTAGTTTTATTACTACTAGAGTCCTTCGTTCATCAGAACCTTCTAAAACTGCTGACAGTAATGAATCTTCAGGTAAAGATTCTTCTGACGATGATTCGAAAGATTCTGATGATTCTTCTACCTCTCATGACTCTGATGATTCTAATAATAGTTCTGATTCCACTGGTGGATCTTCATCTGGGTTATTCCAATCATGGACTGTTCTTTTGTCACTTTTATTATTTGTGGGATTAGGGATTTAATAGGTTTGTTTTGTATTTATAAATGTATACCCATTCAATATACTACCAAGTTGGGTACTAGTAAGTTGGTTGTACTGATACGACATTCGACGACATTATCCATCAAAAGTTTCTGAGAAGACAAACCTCAGTTTGTAAAATAAAATCAAATCTTTAAATCCAATTATATGCCATGTTGCTTAAGCTAAAACCCCCAATAATTTCGGGTATAAGAAGAGCCAGTCATAATTATAACTGGTTATGGGTATCTACTCGATTCAATAGTTCATCCCATGATATTGACCAATTAAATCGCTCCATCGATAACATTCTTAAATCATCTCATTTAAATCATCAACTGACATTAGAAATGATTAAAATTTGTCAAAATTATCAAATGAAAATTTTTGATTATCAAAAGTTCTGGGATAACCCTCTTAATAAACAAGTTAATGAAAAAATTCAAGAAATCCTTCTGAATGAAAACGTGCCATTTGATAAATCATTATTGACGGAAATATTTAAATTAAAATTACCAGTATTAACCAATATCAATATCATCAGATTATTTTATAACAAACATCCAGATGAAGTAATTGATAAGTCCATAGCATTAATTCCATTTAGACATAGTTTATTTAATGGGGATTTAAAGAATGCTTTGACCATCACGGATTTAACTGTAGGACATCCTAATTATATTAAAGTTAAACATCAACAATTTAGATCAGGAATTATTAGACTTATTGGATCAAGTGTTGGGATATCGATATTTTCTAAATATGGAGTACAGGAATTAATTGATAATGGGATGGTAAGTGATGGGTGGAGATATCTAAGTTCGATTAATTCATTAATCGTTACATATATTATAAATTCCTCATTCTTAATGACTATAGTTAGATTTGGTAGACAAGCTATAGCAGCTGGTGGGGATTATTTAACTTGGCAAAAGGGGACGTTTTATTCTCATTGGTATAAACATGCCGATGAAATGTTATTTTGCAGTAAAATCGTTGAGGCTGATATTAAATTAAATGGAGGAGGAATTTCTGGGGGTGAAGTAAGTAAAGATTTAGTGGAAGAATTATGTAGAAAAGATCATTATAATGAAACTAGTTTACGGCCTGGATATACTTCAGATGGGAAGAAGATTCGATTATTAGATATTAAAGATAATTTAGAAGATCTTAAATTACAAGCTTATTGGATGAGTGGAGGTGATGAATTTGAATGGGTAGAACCTGATCAAGATCCAGGGGAAATTATTTGGAAAAATCATTTAAAAAAATTTGATCAATTAAATGAAGGTAATAATAATAAATCATTGAAATGGGCTGAAAATTTAATTGAAGAGAAATAGAATTGTAAATAGATTTATCTGTACGTATGTATGTCTACATATATACATAAATATTAACTATTAGAACCAATCGGTAAGGGTTGATGTCTTTATGTCTATCATCAGGCTTCATTAGATGCATTAAGGGTAGTAATGATTAGCTGTTAGAATCAGATTCCTCTTCTATATTATTAGTAGTATTCAAGATATCATTTGGAATTAATTCCAGGTCATTAACATTTCCATCATCATCATTTATTTCAATTTCGTATTCATTACGATTCCATCTTGGAATTAATCGAATATCATAATCAGTTTCAACTTTTAATTCTTCCCAAGGTTCAAATTGTTGCCAAATAGATTCAAGATCATCATCAGTATCTAATCTATGAGATCCTAATTTAATACTTGGTTTAGAATATTCAGAATTTATAATTAAATCACTAGACCCTTCTAAGATTGCATCAATTCTTTCTGCCTTATTTAATTCATTAACTGATTTCAAATCATTTTCTAATAACTTTACAAATGTTTCTTGGTTTCTATTATGAATATGTTCATAAACTTGATTAAATTTTTCATAGTTAAGTAGTCTAGAAAGATTTGGGACTCTGATAACTTTGGTATTGCCATTTGATTGGGATAATTTAGATAAATCAGCATTTGATCCTGATTGAAATGGATTATTACCATTACTTTGAATATTTGATAGTATAGGAGATTGGGATAATTGAGTAAATACCAGATCATTAGGACGATTTCTAATTAATGACAAATCAGTTCCTATTTGATCTTTTAAATCATTAGAATCATTCATATCATTCATATCATGCATTTCAAGTCTATTATCTACCCAAACTTCAAGTTTTTTGGTATATTCTTTGGTATTCATTGGTCTATAATTCATAGGTCCTAACCACCAATGTATTGGTCTTCCGGTCGATTGAGCTATTTGGGTATAATATTCTCGTTCATCTAACCATGGATCATATGGAGATATTAATCTAACTGATTCAAACATACTATTTATTACAAGCCATGATCCTAATCCCATAAATGCATATTTATCAAATCTGGTCATAAAATTAATTGGAAGTCCCAATTTTCTTAAATTTCGGTTTCTTAAAAGCCTAGCTCTATTTAATCCAAAAATCCCTAACACTAATTGAACTCCTGTTAAAATTCTTAATCCATTTACATTTTCTGGTGGTGGAACTAATGGTCCCCATATAAATAATCCTAAACTTGGATTGACTCCATATAGAAACTTTTCTCTTAATATTTCATCGGATGCTTGTGCAATTCTCTTAAATATGTTTGGATTAGATTTAGATGATGAGTCATTGGTGATTTTAGGTGATTTATCTAATAACAGATCTTGTGATTGTTGTGAAGAAGCTGATGATCCATGGGACTTGTCTTCGTTGTTGTTGTCGTTGTTGTTGTTACCATTATCACCATTATTTCTACCACCGCTACCTGGTGGAAAATAAACACCCATTGTTATTGGTTAACCCCGATATTTAAAATGAAAATAGTAATTGATTTATGGTCAATAATGCAGATGACATGAACAAACTATTGCGAAATCGAGATGATAATTATACACGAAATAGTGAGAACTGGTGCGAGATGGTGACAATCGATGAGAGATGGTACTAGAAAAATCTTAACAGGAGGCCAGAGCGGGACGAGACGGATAGCATGAAATGCGGAGATGGTACCAGTGGTGGGTCGAAAGGGCGGCCCCTGGGTCAGAGACACTCTAATCCCACTCCTACAATACCCACTCCTACAATACCCACCCTTACACCCATAATCATAATAACTTATATGTATATTCATTTATTCTTTATTGTGAAAATTTTCTAATTAAAAATGATTTGGTAGAATGAAAATAAAAGAAGAAAAATAAGATGGGGTCAAAATTCGTCATTCAATAATAAACTCCTAATTAAGCATCATCACCATATAAATCTTCTTTTAAATCAATACCTAATTCTTGTCTGATATCTTTCAATTCATCCAAATAGGCTTGATATTGTTGTTTATTTTCAACTTTATGTTTTAAAGCTTCAAAAGTTCTAACCGCAGTTGGATAATCATTAACTCTTCTACAAGCTAATAAAGCCTTTTCAATAACAGCAGGAGCTGGGACTAAATCATAAGCAAAACAGTTATTTAAGATTCTTTGAACTTCAAATAAATCATAAGCTTGTTCAAATTCTTGTTCATATCTAGCAGTGAATTCTTCAAAAGATTCTTCATGATGATGACCAGCAAATCTTTTTTGTTGTTGTTGTTGGGGTGGTTGTCTTCCCATCAAACTTTTGGTGATTAAGGATTTATTTCCATTGATTGGTCTGGTTAATTGGTGGAATTGAGCTTTTGGAATTAAAGCGCTTCTTAAACTGGAACGAATGGTTACGGAAAACATATCTTTTTAAGGGCTGCAGGCGGGGGGGAGTGAAAGACAAATGGAATAGGGACTTGAAGCTGTAACTAAAGCTAATAATTATTCTGGTCTATAAAATTATAATAAATGAAGCCAATACAGTATAATAAAGGGAACGGTATTAACTGATGAATCCAATAACTATGTTAGTACACTATTGAAATTTTCCTCTGATGTTTAGAAAATTTTTTGTCCCTTTCTTCATTGGATCGTAAGATTTTTTCTGAGATGTTGAGAACCTCCAATAATGTGTGGTAACCGAAATTGCCAATTGATAATCTAGTTAGTAGTAGAAGAGATGAAAGAAAGTCAGAGTCATATGGTAATGATCATTAGAGTATTATAGTGTCGGTAGGAACTGTTAGAATATGTTAATGATGAGTTTAGTCGAACATATAGGTGGAATCGAAGGCCCTATACTATTAGTGGCCTCTCAGGTAGAGGTTCCTCAACCAATTAGATTGTGACATTTTCAAATCGCGACACCAGGCCTGCCACATCCAATTATGGTAATGACAAACTAATGTGTCACTTAAGTAGAAGGTACGAGTCGAGTGGAATGATCTGATGTAGGAGAGTTCCACAAAAAAATACTAAAGTAGATTTAATAAAGATTTGTGTAGTTTAAATGTCGTAACAATTGTTAGGGTTATAATTGGGTATCCAATTGAAGTTCTATCACTTTGTGGTGATATCCTATTTCTTCTAACTAATATAATGCAGAATTATGTACGGTTATGGTCCCCTTTGTAAAAGCTGCGAAAATCATATTTCTTCTATATTGTGCTATAAGCTTAACTATTTTAACGTCTAAATCGTTTCAGAACATTCGATTTTCTCTTTATAATTTTAATGTCATTAAATAGTTCTGTATTATATAGTTGGCTGACATTCACCTCCACTTGCTTACATAAGTTATTTACATTGATTAATAACTCAAAGGTTACAGCTGTGTCTGGCTGGGTTGATAATTGATTAACTTTAATTAATTCATCATTCGTCTCTTTTATAAACATGTAGCCATTATTATTTCTTTTGTAAAATGATGAACTAAAATCCTCGGGGAATTTCTCTACTGTAAGTTCTGGGGTATTGGAATATTTAGAGCATTTGGGTAAATCTATTGTAATATTTGAAATCATAGATTTATATGATTCATTAGGCAGTGATTCATTAGAGGCCGAATTCTTAGGACCGGATTCCAATGGAATTGGATACTTGAGATCATTATCATTATTCATATCTAACGCAACATTCACGGAATGTGATAGGAGTTCTTCATTTGTAAAATCAGAAAGTCTTCGTCCATCATCTAAGAAATTATCCGATCCAGATTGGGGTATCATAGTGAATTTATCTAGGCTTTGGTTATCGGTGCTGGAAAATGAGTGATGAATATTTGAACCAGAAACATATGGATTTAATTCTTGTGGGTAATCATTATAATTCAGATATAACGGGCCCGAGGGATATGAATTATTTGAATAATAAGAATGCAGCTGGTTATTGTCTAGTAGATCATCATATTGAAATTGAAATTGATTTAATTTTAAATGTTGATTACTATTCAATTCTTCAAATGAATTAAATTGGGGGGTCGTCATGTCTTCAGGTCCATTAGGTATCAGGGAGCGATTTACGAAAGGTTCATAAGGCAGTACATGAGGAAATCCATGATAAGAGGATGATGTCCGATTACCAATCAATTGGTGGTGACTATTCAGCTGATAGTTATTATTCCATATAGAAGTATCTAAATGGGAGGAATCATAATCATTAAATAATGGGGTTGAATTATTTGAATTGTTAAGTAGTGGTGTTATTGGAGCAGATACCATATTTGGAGTTTGAATAGCAGGAACAGTAGGAGGAGCAGTAGCGGAAATAGGGATTCCAGTAGTAACAGAGGTCCCAATAGGACCAGCAGGACCAGCAGGACCAGTGGTTCCAGTAGCCCTAGTAGCCCCAGTACTCCCAACAGCCCCAGAAGTTCCATTTCCTGGACCCATACCCAGCAGCAGAGATTGCCCTAAACTCGAGTTATCAAAACTATGGGGCCCATAACTAGTGGTTTGTGGAAACGATTGTGCTTTCGATTGAGGATTGGAATGCCACAGATTATAACTAGAAGGATGATTGAAATGAGGAAAGAAATTGGAAGTCTTACGAGAATTGAAGCTAGATGTACTGGTAGTACTAGTACTAATACTAGAAGACACCAATTCAGCACCATCCATAATACCTGTAATTCTCTAATGGTATATAAAAGATGTTTGTTTTTTTAATCGTCTGCTAATTATAGGTCCTTAATAATTAATGCGTCTGATAAGCATAACCGGATCCGTGGCCCGTTAGACGGAAATCATGCCAGGTACCGGTACTACCATGCAGACGTTCTAGCGAGCGCGATGGAGACTCATGGCAGTGGGCCAATGCTGGAACAGGTTTGGAACCAAATGTATCAGTCAGTGCGGCTGCCAGTATACGACTCGGTACCAGCTGAACCCGGTAGTGGGAAACTCAATAGTGGCCATGCTGCTCCGTTGACCATCACTTCAAAAAAAACTTACATAAGTGCTTAACTAATAGCGCTTAACTAAGAACTCAAGTAATTATGAATCATAATTATCCAAACCAAAATAATGCTAATGGTCATGGTTCTAGCACCACTGGCTCTAACAATACTGAATTACTGTCAAGAGACCAGAAACCAAATGTCTTTGATGAATCTGGATCTTCTTCAACTACGACTCAACCATCAGTAACTGGAACCACAGGTGAATCCAATAACAATATTTCCAATAACTCAAATGGTTCCAGGGTAGAAGCAGGAGCAGCAACAGGAGCAGCAACAGGAGCAGGAGCAGGAGCAAGTGCAACTGCAAATAATGGAGTATCAGATAAACAGAAATCAAATGGATTTGTGATCAATCCACAATCACCAACCGCTAACATGTCACATCCTTTGATTCCTCCAATGCCACCAGTAGGTCATGTAAGTAATTTGATTCAACCAGGACAATTTCCTCAAATGACCCCAATGACCCAAATGACAAAACCTCAAGACGCTTCTTCACTAACTATGTCCACCCCGCCAGCCCCTACAATGTCATCATCATCCGCATCACCAACAACAAGCACAGATAAACCTGCTGAAATCGCCGAAGCCGAAGATGAAGCTAATAGAATGAAAAGACCATTAAGTAATACCAGAAGAGCTGCCCAAAATAGATCAGCTCAAAAAGCTTTTAGACAACGTAAAGAACGGTATATTAAAGAATTAGAAGCTCAAGCAGCAGATGCGGCAAATTTAAAACAAACTATTGAAGATTTAAAATCGGAAAATCTAAGATTAAGAGATTATACGATTGTATTACAGAGTCGAATCATTGAATTAGGGTCAAACAATTTGAATAGTCAGACTGACGGTGGTCAAGGATATAATAAGATGCAATAGAACCGTTGATTTATTATTTAGGCTGCAAAGTTGGGGATGTTTGAGGCATGATTTCTGTGTTGTTTGTAAATGTAATACTAAATAGAATGCTTTGTATAAATGTATAACTTGTAAACTTTTTTGCAGTAACAAGTTGCGAAATTAATAGGGAACAGCAACTTATAGCTGAAACAATTGTTTCATTTGGATGTTTTTTGTTAATGATTAAGATCCCTTGATCTTTTGACAATGATGCCGTGCGCATGGGCAACTAGGTAGGCCCGACAAAGCGGCCCAAGGGCCCAGACTCTGGGGCCAGGCTAATAATTTAGGGCGATACCAACCACTTGCGAGCTATAGCGACCACCAGAGTCATCTTTCAGAACCTGCTTTCAGTGCCATATACTTCAGTGCTCTAGACCCATACCATCAGACTCATACATACAACACCCATACCTCCAACACCCACCAACACCCACTACTATTGGTACTCCTACTACTTACAATAACCTTCCTGACTCTGAACTATATCTCACCTCCATCCTTAGCCACCAAAGAAACTTTAAGCGTCAGAACTCCCACAACACTTATTCTTTGCCACAAGTAATTTATTGTGATAACTAATCTAATCTATTGTCATATTGATAGTAACGGCAATTCAAGCTGCCTCATCCACTCTATAAGCAGGATTCCGCGAACCCGATTAAGGCAACGGTTAAAAAAAATATGTAAGGCATTTTGGGGTCAGCGAGGATGAGGGATCGAAACCATTGCAAATATAAATGTAAAATTAAATCCACATTAATAAAAACCCTTGATTGGTGTTTTCTTTAACTAAACATATACCCTTAACTGTTGGTCATTAACAGGGTATAATCTGTATTATTATTTAGTCTCCCCCCTTCCCTTCTGTTCATCTGGTTGAGATTGAGCAGGTTGAGTTCGACCCAGTCTGACTCAGTTTAGTTGACTCAGTCTAGTTGACTCAGTCAAGTACAAGTGTTAGAAAAGCTAGTTCATTTCATTTAAAACAGGTATTATCGACTTCATGGAGCCTGATCATATGTCTGGAGGGTACCTTCAGGGATACCCTGTAGAACTGTATCACGAGTTCTTAAATCTTATGGAACAAACTGATTATAGTGATAACCAAATTATATTAAATTCTATAACTCCAAATGTCACTGGTGACAATTATAGACATAAAAGTGGCTCTTCAAAGAAATCAAATACTACAAAATCAGATTCAACCACTTGTGGGAAACATCATTTGAACCCTAAACTTATACGAAATAAAACTAGATCCATAGATGTGATGAAGAATCCTGACTGTCATATAAACTTTTGCAATAGTTACCCCCCTACTCAAATAAATAGAAGTTGGCTTGGTCAGATAAGGCCTGAATCGGTATCACACTCATCGTCACACTCATCGTCACCATTATCACCTTCAAACATACATTCCCCTAAACCATCATCAATATCACCAGAGAATACTAATCTAGATTCTACAAATAAATCAAATCCAGGGCTATTTGTCAATATTGATGACTTTGATATATCCCTTAATTCTCAACACCTACATGATTTGACATTAGATGACAGTATAAGTATACTATCTTATGAAGAGGAGGAAGAAGAAGAACAACTCCCTCAATTATTCCCCCAGAATTCTCAGGATATTTCTGATCAATCTACAAGTACTGGTAATCCTTTAGCTCCTGGATTATTTCCTACAATGGATATTAATAATGAAGATCAATTTTTAACGTTTGATAAGCTACCATTAACACCAAGCTATATTGTAAATAGTAACTCTTCAAATTGATACTTTCTTGACTTTGACCGGTTCAAAGTTCTGTCTAATGTATAATACTACCTTATTAATTTGATATCTTAGATGTAGAGAAGTTTGTAAAGTGCGTTTTCTTTCTTTTTTTTTTTTTTTTTTTTTTTTTTTTTTTTTTTTTTTTTTTTTTTTTTTTTTTTTTTTTTTTTTTTTTTTTTTTTTTTTCTTTTATTCACCCTGCGGCATTCTGTGCATATCGCCAACAGCTACTGCTTTAATTTTGTATAACCACCATAGTTTGTTTGGTATACAATAGTTTTGTTTGTAATAGTTTTGTTTGTTTGAGATGATTAGTTAATGACCTAATGCAGTCATGGACTTGACTTGTTCTTGACTTGCTTGACTTAGGAGTACGTGCTCAAATACGGAGATCCATGGGTATGGGTACAGATTCGGAATACGAAGGTACTTACGAAGGTATGATAAGTTCTAGCTAATTGCCGTTTCCGGTCTAAATTTCACCTACAGCATAAACTAGTGCGATCTGATAACTAAACATACAGTAGACGACATTTAACGTGAAAGGGTAGGTGCGATCATACCATTGATCGGTTGACCCCATTGAGACTCAATGGTGGACTCAATGGTGGAACTATGAGACCTTTTTCTCGACCCAGCTCTCGACCCATGAACTTGTCCACTCCAACGGGGCCACCGCACCAAACCCTCGACCCACTCACCATTCGCGATTTAAAACATTTACATGAAAAATTTTTCAATCTTTATACTAATCCAACCATGATTAGAGTGTTAAAAAGATCCTTGTCAAAAACATCAAAAGGAATATGGAGTGATTTCTCACAAAGATCCGAATCTTTAAAGATCCAAACACCCAGTATTACTAATAATAGATTGAATTATCATTCTCCTAATCTTATAGATGAAACATTTGAAAAAGCCTATAATTTATTACAAAAAGATAGTGAAGAAATTTATAATCAAATAAACACCAATAAATCTTTAGATGACGAACAAAAAGAACATTTATATATTCAAGCCGAACAAAAAAACCCTGAAGTATTACACAATTTAACCTTTGGAGATTCTAACAAATTGGATTTATCTCAACCAATTTATAGACATCATTTATTTAATCATTGGAAAGAATATGATTTACAAATCTTAATGCAAAGATTAGAACAATTAAAAGTGATACCTGACACCTTACCTACATTAGAACCTAAAGTGGATGTTAAATTGAAATTCCCAACCAACAATAGTGAATTCATGAATTGGATAACTCCAGGGGAAATTTTACCATCTTTTCTTACTAAATATCCTCCAATAATAAAAGTACAATTATTTGATGCTTTACCTGAACTGGTTAAACATCAATTATATACCATTGTATTAGTAAACCCCGATGAACCAGATTTAACTACTAACTCGTTTAAAACCACGTTGAATTATGGGATTTCTAACGTTCCAATTAATTTAACTGATAATGTCCTTGATATTAAAGATTATGTTAACGAATCCAATAGTTATAATATTTTCAAATCATATCAACCAATTCTACCAGAAATTAATGCTGGTGACTATCAAAGATGTTGCTTATGGGTATTTAAACAAAATGATAATGCTACAATTTCTATTGATGATGTGAATTCTGATCAATTTGATATTAGAAATTTTGGTGACAAATATAATTTAACTGCTGTAGGAGCTCATGTTTGGAGACAAACATTTGATAGATCTGTCAATGATGTTAGAGCCATGTATGGGTTGCCATCTGGTAGAGTATTCCATAGGGTCAGAAAAGCCCAACCATTAAAATAATCATCTTGTATATAATTAATAGACATTTATATTAGTAATTGCCAGAATAATCCAGAACAGACAAAAACAGACATCAGATACCCAGTGGGTGTGGATACTGAACGTCGTACTAATTACTCTCTACTTAAAACTATTTATGTTATTTATGTACTCTGTTTGGCACTTCGTATATTTGATGCCCCATCTGTCCCATCGCATCAATTGAATTCTCATCATTTAATTTGTGGAACATCGCACTTTGTTAAACCTCACTTTCATTTACCATCATATAAGCCTCCATTAATCCACTTCACCACCATTTCCATCTCCATTTCCATCATGGATCCCATCGAAAAGAACCGGCGATTGGAATTATTTACCTTAAATACCAGAGCTTGGGATGGTGAAAATGTCTTTAATACTTCCACAAAATTGGATTCATCGTTAAAGAAAAATACTAATCTTATAAGACGGATCAAAACTGGAATTAAAGGTGAACAAGCTGATAACACCGTTAAAGACATCGAAACTTTAAGTTTAGAAAAATATTTAAGTGAACTAAATCAAGCATTGCATGAGTCCATAACCAAGGTATCTAAGACTACTGATTTGATTGCCACCGCTAGAATTGTATCAATATTACATCAACGATTCACTATCAATTTTACTCCAGAATTAATATTAAACATGTTAATTGGCTTATCAAATGAGCTCAACACTGATAATGATTCCATCAAGTTGACACGCCAGAAAAATCTATTGAGAGTATTAATGGAATTGACTCTTGTTGGTGTCACTAGATCTATTAAAGATGTTGAAGAACTGATGATTCCCAATGAAATATTAAAAAAATTTGATCATAATGATAACATGAATGAATTGATAATAGTGGTGGTTTTAAAAGATTTACTTACAAATGACCTTGATAATGGTCCTTATTTATCATTGATGGCTAATTTTACCAAGAAATATTATGAGTTAATCAAATCTATTTTACCCAATGACTTTGAAAAATTCGATGATATATTTAAAAGATATACAATGGTAAATCGAAAAATATTAATTGGATTGAATCAAAGTTTGAATAAAACTATTAGAAACTTGAATTGGTCATATTGGAAACAAGGTAAAACATTTGAAGATGAATCAATTGATTTAGATGAACTTGAAAAGAAGCATGATTATTTTTATGCCAACGTTGAAAGATTATGTGAAGTAGTTGAGTTATCGTTCCCTGAATTAAAAGTTCAGCCTAAAGAGATTGATCGAGAGTTTACTCATAATACCGTTGAAATTGTCAATATTAAGAATAATGATAATAATAATGATAATAATATTAATAACGAAGAAGAAGAAGATAATGATAATAACACCAACACTAACACTAATAATAATAATCCCGATCAAACTGAATCGGAGGATTCAAATATCTTGAATGTGTGGGAATCTCCTCAAGAAGAACAGTTTTACACGGCACTGAATTCTTTATCAGAAATATCTCCTAAAAATTTTGGTAAAGCTTATAACAAATATATTAGTAAAACCGATGGGGAAAAAATTGGATTACTTTTAGATAATTTTGAAAAAATTTCCAATGAAAATGAAGTAGAAACCTTAGCATTAATTTTTGATAAATTAAAATTAAATAATAATGCCACTATCAATCGATTATTTAAATTTTTCACAGAATCAGAAAATTCAACTAATTACAAGTTTTATACAAAATTTTTAAAGATCCATAAAGAAACATTATCAGGATTAGTTGAAAATGTGATTGATTTCTTAGAATCAAAATTAAGAGCTCAATTAAGCACTGATCGTTTAAGTTTCAAATATATATATTTCTATGTGGAATTTATAAAATTTAAAATGATCCCAACCTTTAAAATTTTCCTGAAAATCAAAAGTTTAACTCTCGGAGTAAATTATTCTAATAATGCTGATATTTTAACAGTTATTTATGAGAGTTGTGGAAGGTTTCTACTATTTGATATTGATTATAGACAGCCAATGTTACAAATGATTGGTCTTTTGAAAAGAAAAGAAAAATCATCTAAATTAACTCATGACACTAAAAGAGCAGTAAAACATTTATTATTAATTGTTGAATTACCATTGATGGAAAAATCCAATCAATTAATGAAATCCTCAACCCCTACATTTAATGTTAAACAAGAATTTTTGATAAGGTTAATCAAAAATGAATTAAATGATACTAATATCAAAATAATTTTACCACTACTTTTAAAATATAATCTTAATCATCTGACATATAATTCATTAATTATTGATTTATTTACTAACGAAAAATATATTAACTTCAAGAATGTTTCAGATCTTATATTATTATTGAAACATTTGACAAAACCTGCGAAAAATCAAATTATTTTCATTAAAGTTGTTGATCAATTGATTGAAAATATCATTAGAAATATTGAATTAAATGATTTCAGAACTAATCGAGAAGAAGTATTATTTGTTTCATTAATTAGTGAAATTTATAATAAAGAATTAATTGGATTGAATGTAATTCTTAATTTGGGTTATAAAATCTTAATGACTGGTCATCCAAATAATCAACCGTTACCATTAAATTATGATATTGAAGCTGACCTTCCTGATAATCACTTTAAGATTCAATTAATTTGTATCTTGATGAAAAATACTTCTCATCTTTTGAAACGTATTCCTAAAAAGGTTTCACCAGGACTTCGAAATAATATTATGAACCATAATAAAGAGGTGGAATATCAGGTGAATTGTTTTATGACATTTTTCCAATATTATGTGTTTTGTAAAGAATCACCAATCCCAAAGGAATCAGAATTTCAATTGGTTCGTTTATTTGATAATTTATCGACAGTTATAGATTTGAAAGTGTTTGATAATTTAATGGAAACTATTAATGAATTAAAATTGATTATGGAGTCCAAAAATAGAAAAGTACAACAATCTGAATTAGATGAAACCCCTGCTAGCAACGAAATGGATTTATTTGAAGCAGATGAGGATAAAAAAGATGATGATTTATTAGGATTAGGTGATGATGAAGATGACACTGATTCTTCAGATTCTGAAACTGATGACAGTGAAGCTAGTGAAGATGAAGACGACCTCACTGGAGATGTTGAAGAATCTGAAGATGAAGAGGTCGACGAAGAAACCCAAGATATTTCTGATTTATCCAGTGCAAGTGACGAAGAATCCGATTCGAGTGTTAAACCATCTAACAATGAATATACTGAAACTGATGCAGAAGATCATCCAAAATCATTTGAAGATAAAAAATTTGAACATGATTTAGAAGCAGAATTCAATAGATTGGCCATGGAATCATTATCAGCTCGTACTATCATTAGCAATAAATCCAAACCTCAAATACCCAATAAGAGTATTACAGTCCCTCAAACTAAGAATGAATCCCCCAAATTTAATTTATTATTGAAACATGGAAAGAGAAATGATTTAAAAGAAATTTCTCTTAATGATGAAACTTTAACAGAAAGTATTCTGAAGGAAAGAGAACTTCGTGAGCTTCATAAAAGGAAAACTATGAATTCAGTGCTCAATATGAATCATTAAGAACGTCATTTATATAGAAGCAAAGTCAGGGGTCTATTATATATATTATAATTTACAAGATGGTTACAACTTAGTTGTCAGAAGATTTTAATATTAGTTAATTAATTAACTTTAACTAATACAATGGTGATATCATCTTCTTTACCACCTAAATACTTTTGACCAGTAAGTCTTGATAATTCTTGAGCAAATGCACTAGGAAAGTTTGGGTTTTTAGAAACTTTAACAACTTCTTTAACAAATTGTTGACTAATTTCTTGTTGGTTTATTTGAGATCCTTCAAGTTTATCCTTTAAAAAAACTTCAATATCTTGAGGAATAACATTATCAGTTACCCCATCAGTTGCAAATAAAATAATATCATTTTTTTGTAATTTCCAATCATAAACATCAGCCATATCAGGTTTATCAATGATATATCTTTTACCATTTAATTCTGCTTGTCTAATAATTTGAGGAGGAATTTTAGCTAATTGATAAGGAGTATTAAAATTATGGGTTTGAAAATTAGTTTCTTGAATGAGTTTATAATCTCTAAATAACCCACACCAAGAATCCCCTAAATTAGCAACCTGTAATTTATAATCAGGGGTGAAAATCCCTAAACAAGCAGTAGTACCTCCAATTTCTACTTTAGGACTTTTCAATACTGCATCAAATGATTTGACCAATAAATCTTTAGGATTTATAGTAATAGAAGAACTCTCATTATCAGTTTCAAAAATTTGTTTCATATTATTACACAATTCTCTTGATATAGCACTAGAGTCATAACCAGCTTCACTCCAGCCACCAACACCATCAGCTACCCCAACGGCTACCGATCCTGAACTAGTTATATTGGATACAAATAAATTATCTTCACCAGTGGGTGATTGTAATGCAGCACTTGGGGGTTTATTCTGACGTTTAAATACATTTGATTCTTCTCGATCTTTTGGTTGATAAGCGAATGTTATATCAAATGTTGGACTTTTATCAATATTACTATTATTAATAGTGTGTGATGAACTTGTTTTACCTTGATTGGAGGACCATGAACTACTTGAAAAGCTAAAAAATCGTTGATTCATAAAGGTTCCATTGAGTCCAATTTTGCTAGACTCCCGAATTAATTGGGGAGTTCTTCTCTTAACCCCTAAAGATAACATTAACCCAATAGTCATTGCAATAATATAAATAACAATTACACGTATTTGGGTTAAATTCATGAAGATTCACCTAAAGACCCTTGGTAAGAATCTGGGGAGGAAAGGTGGGAGGAGGGATGAGCTTCAACACAAATAAGGGAGTTACAACACTATTTGGTTAATAATCACTAATCACAAGCCTAATGGTATTTGTTGGGTCCTATCAGTTAATAGATCCCTCTATTAAGTATATGTATAACAAGTATGTAAGTGTATAATAAGTATATCTTATAGGCAACCCCATTGACAATAGTTTAAATTTGTTCAGGTCAGATACATGGGTGTCACACGACTTGCGCATTTTCCATGGTTAACAAAAAATTTTCAACCAAATGAGCCAATGGGAAATAAACCTTGAGAAAGTTGGAGGAGTTTATAACCAAAGATCCAATAAATCAATACATCAATAATAATGTCTACTAATTTCAACGTGTTGAGATACTCTTTATTAGGAGCTGGTGTTTTTTATGGTGCTTTCCATAGATATACCTTGAAAAGTGGGGTTGAAGCTGCTGAAAAGAAAGCTGCTTATGATAAAGAAGTTTCCCTCATTAAAAAGGCTAAAGCTGAATATGCTAAATTAAATCCTCCAAAATCAAGCACTGCAGGTTCAATTAACTGGGAAGACCCTAATTTAGACTTTGGTCAAGCTTTAGAATCCGTGGTTGCCAAATTGGATTAGGTGTATTTATATTGTATAGATTAATGCATGAAAAGTTAGATATTTGATCATAGATGATTTGTAGATGTGGGTTCAATGGAGATGGTCAAGTGGAGGTAAAGAGGGTGGAAGGATTTTAAATAGTATAACATGGGATATATTACATAGGAAATACCTATAACATAAGATTTCTGTGGCTAGAAACCTATAGCCATATTAACCCATAATCCCATGGCTCACTGATGCCAGTTATGTCTTGAGATTATCGCGACACCATGAGATAATGATGAATTATCATGAATAGAGGTAAGCAACGAAGGGTACTAGGGTCCCGATTGAATGCTCCTGAATCTGAAATATCTGATTCATCCAATAACTCACCACTGGTACTTCATCATGATACTCAGAAACAACCACAAACGCAGGTAATTGAATCAGAAGTCACAAGTCCTGAACCCTCACAACCAGATCAATCATTAGACTTACAATTACAGTCAGAGCCACAATCGAATAATTCTAATCAGGAGACATCACAATTAGCCAATGGCGATTCGGGCAATCGTCAGACTAGCATCAATAGTCAACATGATAGTGTTGATGACAGGAATTCTCTGGGAATATCATCAATGAAAACCCCTGATAAATTACCTAAAGATCCCACTCAAAAGCCAGAGTTTACTATCAATTCTTCCATCATTTGTACTATTTGTAATGAACCGATGATCAACACATATCAGTTGAATCAGCATATTGATGATGTTCATATAGGTGATGGTGTTGAGACCACTGATTCACCACCTTCCTCCACATACCCAACATCACCATCATCACCCACTCCTACTCAAAATCGATTATCACCACTAGGGCCACGGTCAGGGCCTGATTCAGGCTCAAGTAATGGCCCTAATTCCATTAATAAAATTATCAATCATGACTTTATGAAAACAGATATAAAGAAATGGTTCAATGGTAAAGACTTAACTCCTCTGAAACGGAAAAGTCTTAACTTAGACCTTTTCGATGGTAGTAAAACCTTTAGCTTAAGTGATAGTAATATTCCAACAGAACAAGATTCACCATCAAAAAATCCCAAATCTCCTTCTCCGTTAAATCGACCTAGAATTTCTAGGGCTCATTGGATTCAACCATCGTCAACCAATACTTGTAATATGGATGGGTGTTTGAAACCATTGAATGTTAAGAATGGGATTGTAAATTGTCGAAAATGTGGTCAATTATTTTGTAACGATCATACATGTTTTAAAGTAAGACTCAGAAATCCCATTGATAATGAAAAGATTCCTCAATATGATCCTGAAGGAGTTTGGAGTAAATGTTGTGAGAACTGTTACTTTAATAAACCTGATCTAGTGAATGGTACTCAAGCCAATTCAATTGATTTAAGTGAAGAGTTTAAAAAACTCAGAGAGAAAAAGTTGGATCAAAATCAGTTAACTCGTGATAAACTAGTAAAAAGATTTATCAGACTCGTGAATTTAATTGGAGAATTTTATTTAAATCATGAAAAGTATCAACAGAAATCCATTTTTAATTATTATACTAAGAATATAGATCATGGATTATTAGCAGAAAAACAAAGAGAAATTGTGGGTGAAGAAAATTGGCATGATGACAACAGCATTAATAATTGTTCTATTTGTCTTGTAAAATTCAACTTTTTAATTAGAAAACATCATTGTAGAATCTGTGGTAAAATTGTTTGTGATGATAAATTAAGTGAAAGAAAAGAATGTTCTTTGTTAGTTCCTGTAAATATATTCATGGAAAAATTGAATTATTTAAATTATTCTTTACTAGTTAGAAATAATTTTGATATTTTATTAGCAGCTAATGATGAAATATTTATGATTAGAATTTGCAAGGATTGTAAAAATGATTTACTTTATGACTATAAGATCAAATTGATAAAAAATCATGATACTTCGAATCTTTCCAGCTCATCCCAACTTCTATTAAATGAAATCTTCAACCATTATAATCAGTTGTTAATTATTAAGACCAATATTAATAATCAACTACCCAAATATGAAAGTAGTTTAATGAGTTCAGATTTTAATATTGACAGAACCAATAAGCTTAAAGAGCGAATAATGTCGTACTTGAAAGAATTTGAAGCTCTTATACTTCGATTTAAAAATTCATATTATCATAAAAGTGATATCAAATCGGAATTTCAAAGATATCAAAAGTTATTGGATGGAATCAATCAAAGTTTAATTTTTTTCTTACAAGAGAATTTGATTCGATTTAAAGATTTGAATAATAAATTTAAAAGTAAAGAACAAGCATTGATTCCTTCTAAAGACCCTATAACTGAGACTCCAAGATTAACCAAGAAAGAAATCAGAGAATTACGGGAACAATTGATGGTAATGAATGAACAGAAATTCATTATTGAAAATTTAATTAATGATGTCACTCGACAACGGAAATTTGATGAGATTGAACCTTTAATGAATAATAAACAAGAGATTAATAAAGAGATTGAAAGATTAGAGACCGAATTAGGAGAATTTGGATTTTAATAATAATGATAACTCAAAAGGTTGGGTCAAGGTATGTATTTATAATAATGATAAATCAATTGGAATGTAACAATAGTTATTTACTTTTGCATGCTTTTTAATTTTCTTTGTTTCTTTAATTCTGCTCTTCTTTGTTCCTCTTCTAACTCTTTACGATCTTCAATTTCAGCTCTACGTTTAGATTTATTTTCTTCTTCAAAGATTTCAGCTCCAGTAGCTTCCATATCATCTGAATCGTAATCGTCATAATGTTCAAAAGCTGATCTACTTTTACCTCTATTGAACATAGCCCAAATCTCATCTCTATCATAGTCACCTTCTTGATATTCGTCTTCTTCATCTGAAGCAATGAAAGAATCCATATCGTCATCTTCACCCTCCTCTTCGTCATAATAATCATCATAACCACCGTGGTTAGATTTACCGTTTCGAAGGTTTGTACTACTATTGGATTTTGTACTTCTTCCTTTAAGTTTTTGAGCTAGTTTTTCAGATGGGCCTCTAGTGGGAAGTGGAACTCTTGGTTGATTAGTAATGGATTGAGTCTTACGATCAGTTGAAGCACCATCAACTGATGAGACATCTTTAGGATTGCCATTTCTTCTTGCCAACATAGCTTGATGTTTTCGTAGTTTAAGATCAGTGGCCGACTTGGCCTGGCCTTGGGGCTGAGGCCTTCCAATACGGCCTGTTGATGGTAAATGTGATCGGGCTGATGTCTTCTCCTTATCAGATTCAGGAGATCTCGATTTAGCTTTATAAGAAATCGAAAGTTTGTTTTGATCCATACTTGAAGCTTTCTTCATTAACTCGTTAAAATTCATTTTAGTAGGTTTAGATCTTGCTGGTGGTGCTGATGGTGGTGGGAATGATGAACCTGTGGTAGTACGAGATGATTTAGTTCTACCATTACCACTGGTTGTAGGAGAACTTGACTTTGATTTATTTGGACCTTGACGTAAAGGAATAGTAGCCTTTGGTGTCTTTGTTGGTTTCTTAGGGCCAAGACCTTTCTTTTCACGAGCTTCCTGTTCTTTCTTCTCCCGTTCTAATCTTCTAGCTTCTTTTAATCTAGCCACCACAGGATCAATGATTTTACGTTCTCCATTATCATAACTATAAGTGGAGGACTGACGACTGGGAGTGGTTTGTTTCAAAGGCTTATTTATATTTTGTGATTCAGGTATCTTTCCCTTCTTTTGAACATTCTCTAAGATTCTGGATAAAGTCATATATATGTATATATATATATAGAAGCCAATAAAAATTGGTACCTGATTAACAACAATTTTAACACTTGTGAGACTGTGAGAGGGTAAAGCCAGACACGACCAAGATCAAATGAGAATTTAAAGGGTTTTTTTAATAATAAATATAATTTAACTATATAAAATAATTAATTCAAGACTATATCGTATGAACCGTTTAATCTTTTGGACCAAGCATTAATTCAGGTCTAACCCATTCTTCGAATTGTTCTTCGGTCAAAACACCTAACTCTAAAGCAGATTCTTTCAAAGTAATACCCTTTTTATGAGCATTTTTAGCAGTTTTAGAAGCAGCATCATAACCAATCTTTGGGTTTAAAGCAGTTACCAACATCAAAGATTCATTTAAGATTTTAGAGATTTTATCTTCATTAGCTTGGATACCAACAACACAATGTTCTCTAAAAGAAGCACAACCATCAGCAATTAATCTAATAGAAGTTAACAAGTTAGCAATCATAACTGGTTTAAATACATTCAATTCAAATTGACCAGAAGCACCGGCAAAAGTAATAGCAGAATGATTACCAAATACTTGAGCAGCTACCATAGTTAAAGCTTCATTTTGAGTTGGATTAACTTTACCAGGCATAATTGAAGAACCAGGTTCGTTTTCTGGTAATGATAATTCTCCATAACCACATCTTGGACCAGATCCTAAATATCTAATATCATTAGCAATCTTGAACAATGAAGCAGCAACAGTGTTTAAAGCACCAGAGGCTTCAATAATAGCATCATGAGCAGCTAAAGCTTCAAATTTATTTGGAGCAGTTTGGAATGATAACCCAGTTAATTTACTAACAGTTTCAGCAATTTTAACATCAAACCCTTTTTTGGTATTTAATCCAGTACCAACAGCAGTACCCCCTTGGGCTAAATATTGTAAATTAGGTAAAGTTTTTTCAACTCTTTCAATCCCATTGGTTAATTGTTGAACATAACCGGAAAATTCTTGACCTAAAGTTAATGGGGTAGCATCTTGTAAATGAGTTCTACCAATTTTGATGATATCTTTAAATTCATCTGATTTAGCTTGTAAAGCATCTCTTAATTTAGTTAATTCAGGAATTAAACTATTAGAGATTTCAGTAACAGCAGCAATATGCATTACAGTTGGGAAAGTATCATTAGATGATTGAGACATATTACAATGATCATTTGGATGAACTGGGGATTTAGATCCTAATTCACCTCCTAAAATTTCAATAGCTCTATTTGAAATAACTTCATTAGCATTCATATTGGATTGAGTACCTGAACCAGTTTGAAATACCACTAATGGGAAATGGGAATCTAATTTCCCTTCGGATACTTCAGTAGCTGCTTGTTGAATAGCACTAGATAATTTTGGATCTAAAGCACCAATTTCTTCATTAACAATGGCAGCAGATTTCTTTAAAATCCCAAATGCTCTAACAATTGGAATTGGCATTTTAGCTTGTTCTCCTCCAATTTTAAAATTATGTTTAGATCTAGCAGTTTGAGCTCCATAATATTTGGATGAATCAACTTGAATTTCTCCAAATGCATCGGTTTCAATTCTAGTAGAATTTAATAAGGGACTGCTGGATGACATGGTTCTGATAGATCCGTTGATTCCTTGTCTTGTTAATAAAACACTGGTGGTTGGTTTAATAGCAGCTTTAGCAGTGGTAACTTTAGCAGTAGCTTGTCTGGTTACTCTTAACATTTTTTTCTTTCAATTTCTCGTTTGTTCAATGGGTGAAAAATAAAAATTAAGGGAGAAAAATAAAAAAGAGAAATACTTCAATTTCAAATTTGTCTACTTCAAAGGTTTAAAAATCTGGAAAGTTTTGTTCTATTTTTCTTTAAAATTGTGGTTTTTTTAAAAAAAAAGAATTATGTGAACTTGAACTTTTAGTCAATGATAAATATTTGTGGTGTGTTACCCCGGAACAACGGATGTATTTATACAATAAGATCCAATGGATGTGAAAAATGTCGGATTGATTCGGCGACGAGTTTATTTTTTTTTTTCTCACCGTTTACCTTCGCAGCCTGACAATTTAATTGGCTATTGACGGGTGCAAAAAGTCATGAGAAGGTATGAGAAGGTTGATTTAATTTAAGTAAATGAAGTATATAATGATGCTATAAATATGCTAATCTATGAGGTTAATTCGTCAATTGTTGGCCATGGCCAATTGAGATTACTCTGAGTTTCAGTTCCAACCAATGGTGGAGTATTTGTGGAATCTGTAGGATCGATAGCACTATTACTACGACTATCTTGTTTAACTTTAGTGATATGCAAAATATGTCGCCTGGAGAATTCTACCGGGAGTGATTTTAATAATAATAATAATGTCGTAGAACTAGGTACGAATTTAATGGATTCCCACCATTCCATGATCTCTGATAATTGGGCCGTGTAATTGAATTTCAGTAATAACTCAATATATAACCTCCATAATTCATCACTTGGTTGGATGTATTTTCTGGTTTGAACATTGGTTTTAAATTCATGAACCGCTATTTGTGGGGCATACAATCCATCCCATATAAATACTGAATTAATATCGTTAGTAGTCAATTTCATGGATGCCTTTAAAAGGGCTATAATACAATTTTCATCCGGTAATACTTTATTATTGGTTAATTCTCTCTTATAAATTTGATAAATGTTCTCTGGTTGGACTTTGACTTCTCCATTTAACATTTTCCCAATCACTGATGATGTTTTTCTATTCACATGATGATCATATATTTGCCGTGATAATGATAATAAATCGGTATTAATTCCAATTTCAATTTCTGGAATTAGCCGGTTAACCATATCAATATCTACAGAACAACTGAGGTTATTGTAAGCTACCGTCAAATATTTTTCAATTAGAATTGATTTAAATTTCGGCAATAAATCACTAGTATAAAGGATCGCAACAAACTGTGAAAATTCCATGGGGGTAACTATAGGAAATAACAAGTGTAAAAGGATATTCTTGGTGATTAATAAATCATTAGGCATCTCAGTTAATTTCTGAAGGATTTGCTGAGATCTTTGACTAGTTAAAAGTTCAAGATTAATCAATTTCTTTATAAATCCGAGCCATAAAGTTGAAGTTTGATTACAATCAACAGATGCTTCATTAAATGTATGTAAAAGTTCCTCGGGAGTTTCTGATAACATTTGTCTTACAAAATGGAAAGATGTCTTCTCCTTCCTAGTTAATTTATGTCTTCTTTGAAAATGTTTATCTCTAGATATGTCAAATAAACTCTTAGATTTCTGTCGAGAAATATAGGATGTTGCTAGTACAACCCCCATATGTCCTTCAAGTGATAGAATTGGTGATCCATCTTTACGAGGAATATACTTTGATAAGATTTCTTGAGTTTTAATAACATACATGATATCTTGGGAACTTTTGGGCATAGGTGACTCTACATAATAAAATGGAATTTCCCACATGATCTTATTACAATATTCTGGAGTTAATAATTTGGTATAATGACTGGAGCGAGTTTTAGAAAAAAATTCACAAGTGTCTTTGATTAGCTGTGGTAATTTTTCAATATCGTGATGTAAGGTATAGAATATCAAATTATTAACAATTAATCTTAATTGAGCCAAGTTCTCATGATATGTAAGTCTAATGGAATGCATAAAGGTGGACCAAAGGTCTAATTGAAGCTCTAGCTCATTCTTAGTCATGGGGGTTCGAAGTAGTATATCAGCAGTGATGAAGCCAGGTATATCAATTAAATTGGTCAATGAAGAGCAGGCATCAGTTATATTATTGGATATAATGGATTGGATCCATTTTGTCAAATCATGAACCAGAAATTGTCCAGGCGAACCAGCGGATAGTTGTGATGATAACTTTTGGAAACTTTCTATAGCAATTTTCAAACTCTCAAGGTCTGCTTTGTCAGTAATTTCAATATGATCTTGTGGTCCCATTAATGTTACTAACATATCCAGTAGCTGTTGTTTCAGATATTCCAGATCATATGTCAACTGTCTGGTTGAGATTTCAGGACCATTGGACTTACCTATTTTCGATGCCAACGTACCTATGTTATTTCTAACGATACTCTTGGCTTCCAGGTTAAGTTGATCTCGTTGATGAATATTTCCTATCATTAATGTGAGCATTTGTACTACTAATGGCTCTAGGAGCTTAGGCTTCTTATATGGTTGAGGAATAACCTTTGAGGAAATATTAAAGTCATTTACCTTTCCTTGAGATAGTAGGTCTAGTTCTATAAGAAAATGTTGGATGGTAGGCTGGATAACAATAGAACTTTTATTATATTTTTTCACTTCTCTATATAGAGAATGTAAGATTTTTCGATGAACTTTATCCATGCGTCTATTAGATATCAGGAACTTGTGCAATAGTCGTTGTCCACTAGGCCAATGGAAATGTGCCATAGGGTTTACCCATCGTGATAATGGATGATGTAGTGGTCTACATCGTATAAGATCTAGCATTATATTATCATATCATTTATCAATAGCAGTAAAATCAATAGTAAGTAATATATTGTCATCGCATATTTCGCGATATCTTTCTTAACTAGTCAGATACGAATCTTGATTATTTAAACCATTTTAGTGATGATTAAAAAATCCTTATGTCTAATCGTCACTATAGTAGTTTATTAAGAGAACATATTAACAAAGAGGGAAAATCCAATGAGAGAACTACCAAAAGGCGGCGAGTTGGTAATAGAAGTGAAAGCCCTGCTCCAGTAATTGACCTAACGCGACCAGAATCTTCTAACCAGCTGCAAATTAATGATCAAGATGAATCTGACTTGGAGTCTGATGAGTTTGAAGACGTTGACATAGATGTTCAGTCTAACTCACCGCATCTGGGAGATTTGGAACGTAATCCACAAAGTGTGGTGGAAGGGGTAAGCGATGAAGAGTTTGATGATGGTGTTGATGACAGTAATTATGATTATTCATTCCTACAACACGCAAGTACAAATGATGAGTCCGATAATGACAATGACAATGACAAGCAAAATATAACCATCGAGATAAAAGGCCAACCACTAGCGAAATCATCTAAGCGGAAAGTCAATTTCATTGGCAGAGAGGAAAGACAATACAGAGTTCGGATGCATCAATTATCTTTGGTGTGTATGATTTGTCATGGAGTCATCAGAAACCAATGGTGTAATGATTATGACTTCTTGGTGAGACTTAGATCTTCTATTTCACAAGATATCTTAGACGAACTTCAAAGTATCAGACGCAATAAGCGGGTGTCAATGGTTAATGCTGTTAGATTCACAGATGTAGTTAGAGAACTTATGTTTGCTTATTCTAGAAAATTTCGTGTAACAAGGCAAGGAATCGTCAGAAGAAATTGGAATGAGTTGGGAATCCCACAATCAAATATCGAAAAGAATGTAGGATTTCAAAAATTCAAGAAATTGTGTCTTTCATTCCAAGGATCCAAGGATATTGGTGCTCAAAGTTTTGTAGCACTTGCTAGATCGTTAGGGATGAAAGCTAGACTTGTATTTTCCGTACAACCTCCGGATTTCACTATGGTTACTGAATTACCCACAATTGATATAACATCCGGTAAGACAAAGACAGATCCTAGAACAACTGAAGGGAAGAAACCATTAAACCCCAAGCAATCATTTTTAATGCAATACAGAACATCTGATGTAAATGAATCACATAATCATTATAAATTTCCTACATCGTCATATCCAGTGTTTTGGATTGAAATTTGGAATAAATTCAATAGAAAATGGCTAGCAGTTGATCCATTTACTTTAAGAGTCGTTGAACAACCTCCTATGAGACGTAAGTCAGCGTTTGAACCACCAATGTCTGACCCCACTAATAATCTTGTATATGCTATTGCTTTTGATGCCCATGGTGGTGTCAAGGATGTAACTAGAAGATATGCTCAACAATATAATTCTAGAACTGTGAAGAAAAGAATCACCAGTAAATCAGAAGATTTTGCCAGATGGTATGAATTAGTTCTTGAAGCTTGTTCCAAAACCCCTAGATCTAAACTAGATAAAGTGGATATTCTTGAGCTTAAAGAGTTCAGAGATAGAGATCTTACTGAGGGAATGCCAAATAATGCTGCAGGGTTTAAGGATCATCCATTATATGCTCTAGAGTCACAATTAAGACAAAACGAAATCATTAATCCTAAGGATAATACTACCAAATGTGGGTCCTTTAGATATAAGGTGTCATCAAAAAGTAAAAACACCCAATTAGTTCCAGTATATAAACGTTCGGCTGTGCAAATCCTCCGATCAGCTAAGGCCTGGTACTTACGAGGACGAGTCCTTAAAATTGGTGAACAACCATTAAAGATCAAGCTGGTTAAAAGAAGTAGAACCAAAGATGATTTTAATGATTCTGATGATGATACTAATGATGATGATAGTCAAAGATTATACGCAGAATCACAAACAAAACTTTATATCCCACCACCCCTTGTACTGGGAGCAATTCCTAAAAATGCTTATGGTAATATCGACGTTTACGTACCCACTATGGTTCCTGAAGGTGGACATTTAATCCCGGTCACTAATGATTATACAATAAATTTAATGGTTAAAGCTGCGAATATATTGGATATAGATTATGCAAAAGCTATAGTTGCTTTTGATTTTACAAAAGCTGGAGGCCGTAAGGCTATGGGTAGAATTCCAAAAGCTAAAGAAGGTGGAGTGGTGATTCATGAACAATATAAAGAAGCCATGGAATTAGTACTTGAACAATTATTGGAAGAAGAACAAGAAGAACAACGGAAACGGGTCGAACTCTTGTCGTTAAGGGGATGGAAACTTTTATTGACCAAGTTAAGAATTCAGAATCGGTTGGACAAAAGGCATGGAACCGTAAAGAGTCATCGAGAATCAAGCTACAAGTCGGAAGGAACAGATGAGGTAAGTGATGAAGAAGAGAGTGACGAGTATAGTGTTCATAGTGAAGACGAAGGAGATGATGACGATGATGGTGACGAAGAAGAGTCTCCTAAAGATTATTACGAGCAAGGCGGATTTGTACCCACGGAAATAAATATACCAACAGAGAACCATAATGAACCAGTGGAAGAGTTTCATCATAATCAGTTCTATGAGCATGAGGTTTCTGATGACGAGAACGAAGGAGGTGGATTTCTCAATGAACCAAGCCCTGACACACAAGCTGGTATTACCAAGGAGGACATTAAGGAAGACACTGAGCTCTTAGAAATCCCTCCTGACGATTTCACTTCGCTTCCAGATGGTCAATTAATATATAACCCAAAACCTCAACTGAACCAAAATTCCGTTGCACATACATTGAAACAAAAAGCGCAATGGCCCGCGGAATTAGAAGCGCAAACTTTCGCCGAACATGATAAACCTTACCCTTCTAGTAGCGCAATTCTTCAGTCAGTTCCAGACTTGGCACAACCAGGATTTTCAACATCAAGATCTGAAAAACTAAAGTTTGGCACTTCAGAAATGGTCCCAACGCTTCAAGCTAATTCCTTATCCAATGGTACTTTATCCGATACGGGGCCAGAATCCGGTGCATCTAGTCAGAACCACGATAAGAATGATTTCGATTTCGAATATAGTGATGAAGACTAAATACCCATGAAAACGCATATCCCCATTTGACAGAACCTTTATTCTTGCATACAGGTTATAAGCTGCTAAATAGGCTTAGTGGTTGAAGCCCTTACGGTTTATTTCTACTATCCTTAAGGCTACACCTACCTGTCCCGTATTAGGGTCCTAGCTGCAGGCATCTCCTAGACCGGAATTAGTGAGCACAAAAAAAAAACGCAATCATCAGAATTCTTATTTTACTACTTATACCAATCAATATCTTTTTTCATTCTTTTCTTTCTTCCTTTTTGTTTTTGTCTTCTTTTGTCTTTTTTTTTTTGTTCTTCTTCGCCCTATAAAACAACTGGATCCTCAGGTGATGCTATAGCTCTAGACAGTCATGATTCATAATGAAGTAGCAGTGAATGTTTTAGGAACTGCTGGAACCATTTGTTGGTGTATTCAGTTAATCCCCCAGATTATAAGGAACTTTAGGGCTAAAGATTGTACAGGGTTTCCACCATTGATGATGTTCTTATGGGCAGCCAGTGGAGTGCCGTTTTCCATTTACTTTTTTGGTACTGATGGGTCTATTCCTTTAAGGGTACAACCCCAATTATTTACATTCTTTTGTTTGATATCTTGGGCCCAGACATTATATTACCCACCAGTTAAGATGCCAGCTAAAAAGTTTATTCCCTTTGTAGGAGGGTTTGTACTAATAGCCCTTGGTCTTGAAATAGGGTTTATCCTTTGGTTAAGACCATTGTATCGTGATGGGATTGAATATCCTATGTTAATTATAGGAATTGTTGCCTCGGTATTGTTAGCATTAGGGTTAATTCCTCCATATTTTGAGTTCGGTAGAAGAAGAGGTAGAGTGGTAGGAATTAATTTTATATTTTTATTCCTTGATTCCCTTGGAGCTTTACTCTCCATGGTTAGTATTCTTGTGGGGACCATGGACATCCTTAGTATTGTCTTATATGCCATAGTATTAGGACTTGAATTAGGAATTTTTTCAAGTCAAATTATTTGGTATACGTTACTCGGTGGAAGGCGGATATTAAAGCAGGAGAAAGAGGAGCGTAAACGATTACAAAGTGAAGATAGAAATAGTGATGATGACCATGACGATCACGATGACCATGATGATCACGAAGAACGTTATGGTGCATTATCGGACCCTAAGGATAAACATTATGTCTCTGAGAATGGAGTAATCGAACAACGGACAAGTCAAGTGGAATTCGACACTTCAGATGGTAGTGAGAATAGATGAGTCTGTTTATTCCTGAAGGTCAGTAGTCGATGTTGATGCACATGTTCAATAAGATGGTTACATTTACAATTAAAGGCATAATAAAATTTCACAGCCGCACTTGATTTAAATAAAGAATCTCTTGATATCTTCTTTCACAGTCAGGTGAAACTCGTGTATATTACGGTGTTAGGTTTAAGGTATGGGATATATATAGAAAGTCATTTCATCACTAATTTACATAATTTACATAATTTACAAAATTTACATAGTTCACCGTTTCATGATCTCTGGTTTTGTTTGTAGCTTCTGGTGAGATATTGCAGCACTTAATTCAATATCAACCCGCGACCTCACATTATTCGAAACCTTCAAAATAAAACCCCAATCAACTACGATATATCATTCTAGGGATGTCTTCCTTCGTTCCCTTAAATGTTCTTGAAGACCCCAGCTTGTCCAAAAGGGATATAGAGGCGGAGCATACCCGAGAGTTACAAGTAGAACAGGCGTATCGATCTTTTAATCAAGCCATAACTTTCCATCGAAATGGCCAACTACCCCAAAGTCATCAATTATATGAAGATATTTTTAAACTAGACGTGATCTCCAATCATTACTATGAAGAGGAAGATTATTTGAAAGGAATCCAGAATGGTGGGGAGGATACTATTGTTGATGAGTTGAATTTCTTGTCTCCTAATGTGAAATCTTTGAGATATTTGGTGTTTCGTAATAGAGCTTTCTTATATTTAGATATTCTTAGGTCTGAAAAATCTATTAGAGATGTAATAAATGAGTCTGCTAATAAGGCCAGTCATGGCAAAACTGGTGATGACCTGACCAATTTCCAAGATACTTCAAGAGAAATCTTCTATAGTATGTTAGATGATATGGGTATAGCGCTCATTTATCAAGAAGCTGATGAAGCCCTTCTACAATTACTTTTTGAAATCCTTGTATATATATCCAGCTATAAGTTGGCACGGTATATTTTGGAGTACACTATCAGTGGGAAAGTCGAAAGTGATGATATTCTCGGACTATTACCAGTAGATAAAACATTACGAAAACGATATAATAGTTTAATTCGTTATCTTGAAGGTCGAAAACCCCATAAATCACATCTGTTTAATGAGTTGGTAGCTAAAGTGGAAAAGAAATATTTCTTCTTGGAACCACTACGGAATGAATTTCTTGCTCAAGCTGATCGCATTAATAATGTTAAAGTAACCAATTGTAAAATCCGTCTTAGATCTAAACAAATCCGTTGGGAAGATATTTTACAAGGAATTGACGATCTAATAAAACGGGATGAAGATTCTACGAAGCTTGAGCTGATTTCTCGATCAAAGTTAAAAGATAGGGACCCTTATTCTGTGTCTGCTTCATGTATGGATGTGATTCATATAGATATTCCACAAGATTATGGTTCTGATGATGATGAATTTATGTCAGCTAATGAACCTTCCGAAACAGACGATAAACAAGTAATTCGTATTGATTCCCGTAATAGTACTGACTTTGAGAATGAAGGGGGCGATAATGAAGATGATCAAAGCAATAATGAAGAAGACAATAATGAAGATAAACAAGACAATAATGAAGATAATCAAGAAAGTAATGAAGATAATCAAGAAAGTAATGAAGATAACGCTAATCGTGATAATGCAGACAATAATAATCATGGTAATGATAATAATAATACCGATAGTCATGGCAATTCTAACGAGGAGAATCAGGTTAACGATGATGATCAGGATAATGATGATGATCGGGATAATGCCAAGGCATCTAATGAAGATGCAAATAGTAATAATGATGATAGAGATGGTATCAATCCCAATCTGGAGAATGATAACGGCACTGGTCCATCGCAAGGTGACGGTATTATTGAAGTTGGAGATTCCAATGAAACAGAAGATTGTGATGTAATCATCATTGAGGATTCAAACTCTCCTTCTAAATCACATCAGAAGGGCTCCCAAAGGGCTTCAAAAAGACTACAAAAGGATTTGGAACCAACTTCGTGGTTGCCCAACATTAGATTAGTACCTACAATGTTTGCCGAAACGGAAACTTTTTTTTCCATTATTAATTCGTCACTTCAAAAATTACAGTGTGCCAGAGATATTGTTCTAGTTGATCTTCATGTTCAGTTTTGCAAACCCAAAAACATAAGTCTTTTGATGGATGATTTTATATCCATTCTTCAAGATTATGATGCTTACCTACATGGTCCTTCATTATTCCTTCTACGTCATGATAAAATCCTGAGTGATAAGAAATCTAACAGTGATGATGAAAGATTACAACTTTTGGAAGTATTAAATTTTTTCGATCATAAATTTGATAATCCAAAATTAGATGATTCTTCCGACTCTAGCTTATATAACGATGATTCTAATGAGCTTATAAATATGGTTGTAACTGAAATTAATCAACTGAATCTCCATATTAACGATGCCAAGATCGCAATCCTTAAACACCTTTTGGGGTACCAAAGTGATCAAACATGTTTAATAACAGATAAAAAATGGCTGCAAAAGCTTTTAACTATTGTCCGACAATGGATAGTTCAATTACAACATCAAATACTTTCTTCCTTAAAGACTATGTCTGATTCAATTCCATATGGTAACTGTGTGGAAGCATTGGCGATTTCTGTTAGTATATTTGAAATTATTACTGACATGTATATAGCTGCCAAAGATAGGGTTGACCAATTGATTCTTCAAAATGGTCGCAAATCTACCCTGAAATCTCTGAGATCGTCTTTGAATACCCAGAGCTTAGAATTGTCCAAAATTAGAACAATTTCCAACAGATGGATGACCTATATTCAAGATCTTATATTTGTTTTGAAACCACAAATTCACTCTGATGCTTTGGTTTTCAAGTCTTATGCTAGATTTGAATGGGCTTGTGCCTATAAGTACAAAACTGAGAATGCCAATTTCCATTCTAGTCAATTTATTTCTGACAGGTTATCTGAGTTAGCATCTTTGCTACAAAACAAAACGGGTAAAAATATAGACTTATCTATGCCAAATTATGATTCAATCTCCGAGTTAAACATAGACTCAACATTAGCTATGACCAATGTTATAACTGTTCTTACGTTATTTGCTAAAATTGTTCATGCCAAAGATGCGAATAATAATGAAGAAGCTATGTACTTGTTAGAAAAGACGTTGTTTAGCTCCGAAGCTTTCTACTCGTCAAGTAAAGGACATCGTAAAGAAGATGATGAGACGATCGCTACTATCAAACAATTCCTTGATAACTCAAGTATAGTCATGAGATTCAATTTGTGGAACATCTTGTTTTCTTACTACGATGATGCTGATGATTTTCCTAGGTTTCAATATGGGTTTGAAAGAATTTTGGAAACCATATTTATTTATCTCGAGAGTTCTAAGTATGCTAGTTTGAACAAGGACGCAAGATATATTGAACTTCTCTTTAATATTTCTTCCTTTGATGAATACCTTATTCTTTATTTACGCCATTTGGATCAGAATAAATGGGTACTTTCAGACATTAATGGGTTAGATTCCATCAAAGAGACTTTTAAACGGTTGGTACTGTTTTTCCAGATGTTTTATTGTTTCAGTTTACATGAAGAAGCAGCACTTTTATCTTCAAGAAAAGATTTGATAGAGGTCAAATCGAAAAGAGCTTTTGAGAAATTAAAAGGACTTCTTCTTCGAACCACTACTTTAATGTTGGTTTACTATGATTTGCTTGTTCTGATTGAAAAAGCTGATACTAACTCCCTTAATTTGTTGAGTATTTTCCATGATCAATTAGGTATGAGAAGATTATGTGATGCTGGTGATGGAGTATTTTTAGAAATGCTTCAATACAAATTCTTAAATGCTGACCCAAGGTCATGGGAAAATGATATGTTACAAATATTCAACTGTCGTTATCAATTTAACATTGTGACTAAAGCTTTTAAACCTGCTGATCATTCAACCACCAATTTCGCTAGCGTTACTAAAGATTCAGCTCTTAGTATTTCCAAAGTTTTATTACCCCTTTGTGTCCAAAATTTCCCATTGAAAAATGCCCCTAGGGGTGACCTTAAAGGAGCTATTGATAATTTTTACGAAGTACTTGGTGATCCAGAATCTGATTCCAACACCCTTTTAAGTCAAAACTCTTCATTACTTTCACAATTTTTGGATAACACTATAATTTCTCCCAAATTTGTTAAGGATGCCTTTTATGGTCTTGTAAAGTTAGAACTCTTTGCAGTGGATGATGATTATTCGGAAATTGTAAAGAATGGGTTATATTATTTGGAAGCGGTTATTTTGTTGTCTTCTTACAAGACCAGAAAGAAGTCGATGCAAGGACGTTCACTCGAATTGATGAATGTAGTCAAACTCCTCAAGAATGATCTTATCTTTGAAATGAATCGTGTTGAAAGTTGGCTTCTCTTGGGTCAAACTTATGGATTCTTAGTAGAAGATGATTTGACTTGGACCTCAGATAAACTTAATATTATTGATCGAAAAATGTCAACAGCAAACTTACAGCGTAAATCATTGTTATGTTATTTGATGGCTATTAGCCTTTCCAAAACGTATGAATCACAAAATGGGAAATTTTTTGTGGGTGAATTAATGACCTCGTTTAGTCAAGAGTTATTTAATGCTATCACATCCCCCATGTCCCTTTTAGCATTCAAAGTTACTATAAATCCAATTTTCGTTCATTCGGATAATTCTGCTAGTTTTAAGACCCTTGAACAGGAACCATGTATTAAAAAGACTCTTTGTCTTAAAGTAGCCCAACAATCTTTACATCTTGCAGTCAAATCCAAACCCCAAGAATGGCTGGTTTATTACTTGCTTTCAAAGGTTCAAAGTAAAATGAATTTAAGTAGTCATTTGGTTATTGAAACTTTATTGATAGCTTGTAAATGCTGTAAAGATAGTAATTCACCTGATATTATCATTGAACCATATTACCGGGTATGTTCCTTATTGTATAAGTATGTTAAAAACGATAAATTTCTGGTCAGTGAAGCACTTGAATTTCTTCACCAGGAGGACTTGTTCGATAGTCTTAAATCTGCAGAACCAATAGGTAGCAAAGGAGAATTTTATGGGCTCATTGTAAAATGTCTTAAAAAGATAGAACATTTGGACAAGAAAAAATGGCACCACAAATATAGGTATAGACTTGCTCAGATATATATGAATGAATTTTCTGATACCAAGAGTGCCATTCAGGAAATGAGTTCAATAGTATCATTAAAACCAACAACAAAGTCCTTAATTCAAATATGGAAACCTGATAATGAAAGACCTGGGAAACATTTTGTTTATACGCATCAATATGCTATGTTTTATATCGATCTTTTGGCTAAAGATCAAGATTTAACGAGTTTATTGAATATGGTTCCGAGATTAAGAAAGTCTAATTCTACCATGATATCTGGTAATCTTACATGGGAGAAGTTATGTGCCACTATTTGTAAGCTGAGTAGAAACTTGTTTGATATTAAAGATAATTTCACTGAATCATTTTTAGCAACACCTTATCCAGTATTCATCAATCATTGCAAAACTATAATAAGTAAATCCAAAGAAAAGGTTTTACCAGAAAACCTTAAATCACTTCTTTGTTTGCTCAATTCTATAAATGAGTTGAAGAAATTAAATAATGGATTTGGTCCTACTTCACTTATTGATGATACACTTATTGCCCTTTTTGTGGTAATATATAATTCAATGGAAGTTGCTGAACTGTCAAAAGAAGCTCCCGTAAGTGAATCCCCTAGTGGGAAAGTTAAAAGGCTTGCTAAAAGAGATTTTTTCCCATATATAAATGAGATCTTGAAGAATTCTAAACGTCTGATTGATTCTTTCTTGAAGGATAATCCTGATATTTTTAACAGTCTTGTAGAAGAAATGAAAGTACAGGAGGCAGCTAAAGCACAAGGAAACCAAAATCAATCAACAACCACCCCTCCCCCTACAGGACCTCCCAATCAGCTAGTTACCCTATCTAATGAGGCAAGCGTTTCTACTGAGGCTCAAGAACCCACTACTCCCGTTGCTAAACCTTCTCTGTCAAACAAAACTATGGAACAAGATCCTGTAGCAGAATGTTTACCCACTGAGAATGAACAAGGCTCAAAAACCTCCGATGAAAATATTCAACAAGACGGTAAAATAGAAATAACGGACCACGATGTGAACTCAACTGCTATCCAGATCAATGATGAAATGTCCGAAAATGGTAAAAGAGTAGCTGAAGTTCAAGACAGTAACTCTGAAGAATCTAACAAGAGAGTGAAGAGTTGATCATAATTAAATGCATCTATTATTTATCTTTACATAGTATTTTATAATCTAATATTATAATAATATCAGTAATACCAGATCATATACTAACTCAATTCTAAACCCTTAATTCTTTCATTCAACTTTATCTGTCTGTCTATCATCTCTTCTTTGGTACCAAGAGTTGATTGGGGGATTGAAAAGTAGTAAAAGTCATTCCCATTAACAGATTTTCTCAGAAAGTCTAGGATATGCTTCAGCTTTAATGTGGGTATCAATTTTGAAAAATCTCCAACTATATTTGATAAATTTGATTCAGAAATTTTCTGAGATCCTAAGGATTTTATCATTGCTTTCAATTTAAGCAACGTCAATATTTTCGTGATCAGATCAAGAAACTTGAAATATTTCACAACTCCGGGGAATTTAGAAACCTCTGTCAATTCCATTAAATGAGCCAATTGTGAATGGGAAGGCTCATCTAAACAGAAATCGTTAATGATCTTACTGATCTTTAAATCCCTCAATAATTTCCAGAAATCAAGAACTGTTCGCAGTCGTTGTTTATATGTACCATTGATTATTATAGAACCCATGGATTGATACTTCAGGGTCTCTATGTATTCATCATGTTCCCGACTACCATCATGATCGTTTGTGAATTGAGGAAGTAATCCACTTTGACTCGATCTTGAAGTATTGGCTGATAATGCATCTTTGTTAAGACGAGTAGAAATATCATCGGATAATGTAAATATGACATTGTCGATTTCGGATACGAAATTATTCGATGGCGAAGATAAATCATGCATGTCTTGAGAAATTATTATATAATTCAATAGATAAAACAATGACACCTCAACCCTTTCCAATATATTTTCATTTCTATAATCATTTGAATTATTTTCTTTGTTCAATGGTAAAATAATTCCATTTGGTAAAATCTTACACTTATTCATAGGTCTTCTTAAAGATTGTGCAACTGTATAAAGAGCACTGGGAAATGAAAAGAAACATTTAAAATAACCATTAGCTTGTAGATTATAAGCAAGAAGGCATTCATTAGATTCATCTAATGAAATACTCACCAAATTGAGAGCTACATATTTGTAGAAGCAAACAAGATCGAGTACTTCTAATTCATGGCTCTCGATTAGATGAATTGGTAATTCTGGAGAAATCACATTAGCATCTAACAAAACTTGTTTAAATACATGAGAATTACCACTGGTATACATCATTTGAATTATATCCAGAAGAAGTCCAAAGGTTATTTTAGTAGCATGTTGATACTCTGATAGTTCAGTAGTCGACAAAAATAATTTCTTAACAAACTCTCCTGTACTATTGAATTTCAATTCATTGATATTAATTAATCCTAAATCAATTGCCACATCTTGTTCTACCAACACAAGCATAGTATTAAAAAGGTTTGTAATCACAGACACAAATTTCTTAGATGTACATAGCTTAAGACTAATGAACTGATAGTCCAAAGGCTGTGAAAATAAAAGGATTTGGGTTTCATTTAAATCAATAAATAATTGACCCATATTTTGTCTTATCTTTGAAACTGTTCTAAATTCACCCTTTGAATTATTACTTAAAACTCTATCCATAGCAAATTTCAGGGCAGCCAATACTTCATAAAGGTGGGACAATGCTGTAATCCATGAGATTGTACATTTCGGGATGGGACTTATTTTTAATTTAGACATGACTTCTCTAAATAACTCTCTGGTGTTGGAAACATGAATTAAGAATTGATCTAAGTCTTGATCATCTAAGGCTTGAAGGTCCTTAACTATATCTAACGGGCCACCATTATAACACAATTGATTCTGGACTTGAATAATGAACTGATCTGTGTTTGTACCAGAGGGATCAGTTTCAAATGGGCCTCCCTCCATGATTGATTAAAGGTTCAAAAGGTCTATTGCGGTGGATAATTTTACCTTGTCGCACTGACATATTTATGAAGGGCTGCAAAAAAAATGAGACTATCAAGTGCATCAAGAGACATACAATCACATCTACATACGAACTAGTAATTTCATATGGTATTGCTACTAAGTATGTAGGGCTGATATTTATATCTATATATATATGTGTGTGTGTATGTGTATGTGTGTGTGTTACAACTCACAAAGTAGGAAATGGCATTCTTCTATGACTTCTGGATTGGATTTCAAGAAAATTGTGTTCAATCTCTGGATCTAAAAACCCATGTCTGATGAGAAAATCAATTACCACCATTCTACAATTAGGTTTAAATTCTAAATTTTTTAATTTTTCAAGAACTTGATCCACATCAAGTAGTTGAAAATCTTCAGCTTCACCATCTACTGGATGTGGCACAATTGAAGTTTCATCGTTGAAACATAAGTCGTATATGAATTCAACTTCTGGTTGAACTCGTTCAATCAACTGATTTTTTGGCCAATATAAATACAGAAGTGCTCCAGCATTCTTCACATTATTAGTAATATAATCTTTATCCAAACCAGCTTCTTCGTGACATTCTTTGATCACAGTTTCAAAAAGTCCATGTGGGTATCCTAATCCACCAGCAACAGTATTATCTAACATCCCTGGGTATGTTGGTTTAGTAGAAGATCTTCTAGGAATCCAAAGTTTCATTTTCCCATTAGATGATTTATTTGAAGGAATATAACCATTGATATGAACCCCATATGTTATAACCCCAATTAAAACTGAAAAGGCCCGTTCAAGTAACATATAAGGACAATGAGTAGGATTATATACCGTATAGAGTTCATCACGCCAACCATCAGCCAAATCTTTCTTAAAGAATTCCAATTGTTTCCAATTGAGAGCTATCTGTTTAAATGCTTCTGATCTCTTTTCCAAAGTATCTAAATTTGAATCGATTGTAATTGTAAGTGTTGTATGGTCTAAATGAACCCCTGTTTCATTACCAAAATATGGTGCTACTGTTTTGCTGACATACCCAAGAGGGGTTTTGCCATCATGGGCAATAAGGCTATAAAACCCATTACTTCCCTTATCATAAGGAAACCCATCAACTGTATCAATGATTTCAAGAAATGAAGCTCCCATCACGGTTCTTATCTACCTGATTTATCTCTAAGATTTA
The DNA here is from genome assembly GCA_030583035.1 of Yamadazyma taylorii. Taxonomy (NCBI): domain Eukaryota; kingdom Fungi; phylum Ascomycota; class Pichiomycetes; order Serinales; family Debaryomycetaceae; genus Yamadazyma; species Yamadazyma taylorii. The sequence goes on along the minus strand of JAJMHJ010000001.1, from coordinate 447,760 downwards.
ATCGATTTTCTATACTTCGCAGTCTTTCATCGATCTTTGATACTTTTTTTCTTTTCTCATTCTTATTGTGGCATATTAGCAGCATGTTAGGGACATCAAGATCCTTACTACAGGATCTAAATGCTGTGTTTGATAACTGGGAATCACATTCAGAGTCCGAAACGAACCTGAATGTTTACACCTCCCAGCTTTTCCGGACCATTGGTGCCTACCATGATAAGCATAATACTCTTCAAAGTATACTCCAATCAACTAATATTCATAATGAATTATATCGATTTTATAATAACCAAATCTTTCCCAAATCCAATCTTCCCAGAGAGATCTTATTCCTACAAATATTAACAGAACTACTGCCGGTACTAAATAGTGAAGAGATTGAATTATGGTTAAAGACATACTTAAAGCCGGCCGTTGATAGTGCTAATTATGATTTGAAATTCGTTGAAGCATGTAGAGGATTTATTACTCGAATAGGGATTAATTATGATACTACCAATGATCCACAATTACTTGAAAGAAGGACTTCCATTTCAACTATGGTAATGAACCTCATATTGAATCTTTATTTGGGAATAGATGATAGTACATTTGAACTCATTGGCTTAAAATCTACTAATGATGAGGAGAACAATAGTCAAAAATACCATGAACGTCTTCGGTTCATTAAAAGTAATTGTTTGGGTCTACTATATGAATTTGCTTTAGAGCATCCTAAACGGTTTGCTATAGCTGTTAACAATCATTTTGTTGATAGTCAAAGGAGATTAAGTGTTTTAGCATTGTTAAGTCATGTTTTAAATTCCAAATCTTCTAAACTTCATGCAATAGTAGAAACTGATTTATTTGCTAATATATTTAAATGTCTTCTGTATGATTTTAATGAAAGAATTCTTTTTGCTTGTTTGGCTTCTTTGGTAATGTTGGTTCCTATAGTTAGTGATAAAATTGCATATTATTTATCAGATTTACTTGTAATATTTACTAGAATTGCTTTATGGGATACCTATTCTTTTACTATACCTTATAGAATCAAAAAGCTTAAAGAATCTCTCGCAAAAGATAAAAATGATAACAATGCTTGGAATATTGCTACTCCTGATGATATGGTCCGTTCACAACCTAATTCTACTGAAGCATATTTTGATACTAGAATAGAATTAGATGCTGGTCATTTAATCTCTATAATTTATGGACTTTTTCCTTATTCTTTAACTTCATTTTCCAAGGCTTCATTGGCGTATTTTGAAAAATATCCTCCTAGATTACTTGAAAGAAAGCACCTTTCATTATTGAATAATGCCATTGGTCAAGAGATTTCTCCTAAAGATAAACCAATAATGGATTTTATTTCTGAAGTCACGAGGCTGTATTTAAAATCATTTATTTTACATCCTAATTTTTTACATCCTGAAAGATTATCAGTAGAATATGAAATTAAAAACCCTACCAAATGGCTCACTGATGACAAACATGATGATTCCTTAGGTGTAGAAGAAATTGTTATTGGATGTTTAATATTAAACCCAGCATTAGGATTTTATGTTCCAAATTTCATGAATCCAGACTCTAGGGGTTCTAAAGTGTCTGATACTCCAACCGATAGTAATTCCCTCCTGGATTATAATATTAAACCTTACGTTCCTAATAATTATTCCACTGTCAAATCAAGTAATGGAGGTTCTGGAAATGGATCCAGAACTTCATCTTTAGGGGGACCGGTATTTTTTAATTTCGGTGGAACTGTAAGTCCAAATTTACTGATGACTGCTTTAAATCGGAAATTGTCAATTGTGCCAACCAACCTTGTCATTGAACCTCATAGAACCAGTGAGATCTCTTTTAAAGAAGTCAACTTTGATAAAAGTAATAGTGTTGATGATGCCACCAGTCTTGAAAGTGCCACCAAGATTAAAAGTGGAGATCGAACCGGAAGTGATCCTCTGAAACAATTATTTTCTACTCATGAAAGTTTATACAATTCCAAACGGACTAGTGATCTGGGGGTTTCTGATGCATTTACAGTCAATGAAAATCGAAGTGATATTCATAGTCTTCTTGGTGATAAAGTTAGTCTGCTTCGTTCTCAGCCTTCAATGGCTTCTGTTGATTCAAGTAAAGAAACGGTTTTTAGTACTGGATCTATGGCCCCGACAATCCATGAGAATAAAGGAGTTGCATCCTCCTCAACAACAACAACGTCATCACCAACCTCCGGTACTGCTATTGATTTTTATCAACGGGAGTTATTATTAATGAAAAATGAAGTTGAATTTGCTAGTTATATGAAGCATCTTAATAAATTTCAATTTATAAAAGTTAAACTCCAAATGAATCGACTTAAACGTAATGGAGATCTTTGGAAGAATTCATCTGATTTTCTTGAAAGTCAAATAAAATTAGAAAAAACTGGTCAATATCAGGAGAATTTGAAGACTACTTTGAATGAATTACAAACAGAACTTGAACAAAATATCCATAAACTTACCCGAGAAAGAGATGAGTATTTGGATAAGCTTATAAAATTACAAGATTCCTATAACCATAAGAATGATATGGTAGAAACTTTACAGGCAGATAATACCCAATTGAATTCTCAAATTGATATTTTAAATAAACAGGTGATTCCTTCTAAGAATGAAATTATCAATGATTTAAATGTTAAATTCAAAGATACTTTCAATAATCTTAAACTAGTTGAAAAAGAGTTGGCAGAATTGAAAATTAATCTGAGAACTCCATTAGATACTCAACCTAATAATTCTCATGAATTGAATACTAGTGAAAAGGAAATATTTGATTTAAAACAAGAAATCATAATATTAGAAGAACAGAATAATAAATTGGAACAAGAAATCCAAGTATTAACCAGCAAGTTGGATCTTTCCACTAGAGGAGTAGAAACTAAAGCAGCAATAAATAAAACAGAATTGACCAATCATTTAAATAGTATCAATAACCAATATGAAAAGAAGAATCAAGAATTATCATCTACAATCTTAAAATATGAATCCTTGTTAGAAGAGAAGAATTTAAGAATTGCACAGTTATCTTCATCAAGACCTATTTCAATTCCTGGTTCAACGAGTACAGCTAGTGAGATTGGAAGACATTCAATTCCATCACAGTTCCCACCACAATTCAACAATGGATACATTCCGGGCACTTCCAATAACAATACTAGTAATAATAATAACCATAATAATGGATCTACTCTGCTAATGGGAGGACCTGGTGGACCTGGTGGACAAGGAAATCCAGACGGACAGTTTCAATACACCAATCAATTTTCAAATACAACCCAAGGGTTTGATACTCCAATGGGAATGTATGAAGCTAACAGACAAGGATCAGATTCATCTAGCGAGTCAATTTCTGCCAATGTTCAATTACCATTTAATACTCCACCACTTCATAGTCCAATTCCTCATGGGCCAAGCCCCATGGCTAAAAATTCATCATTTACTGGTGGTAATGGTGTTGGTAGTAGTCAATCTATTCCGATAATAAAGGGTAGAGGTGGATATCAAAAACGGTCAAAGAAACATATGTGATGTTCATATATGTATATATATATATATATGTGTGTGTGTGTGTATTTATTTATTTATTTAATGTAACAATAGACTCAGTACAGCCTATAATACACTATAGCCTCTAATACACTATAGCCTATAATATAAGAGAGGGACAGAGAGAATCCGCGCGTAGTCTTTGTTAAACCATTGAATAAAATTGGTGTTTTCGCGAGAGAGTCCCATTGATTTACGTGTTAATTGACAAAACATTTTTTTGACATATTGACGATTCAACTTTACTCACTGACTGAAAAGTTTACCAATACCTCAAAAGTTATAGTAATTGATAGTAACTAGTTGAAGAAAAAGATGTCAACAACATTGAGGAAAAGAGGAACTAAAAAACCCAGTGGTTCTGAAAAAGTCTCTGATGAGATTCCCCCAGAAATTGATGATTCTAAAACTAATGTAGTACCTCGGGAACCAGAATATAAATATTGGATAGCCTTAGGTATTGTTACTGCTTTTGCTATTTATACTAGATTCTATAAAATTGACCACCCATCTAAGGTTGTATTTGATGAAGTTCATTTTGGAAAGTTTGCTTCTTATTATTTAGAAAGAACATATTTCTTTGATTTACATCCACCATTTGCTAAATTATTAATTGCTTTTATGGGTTGGTTAGTTGGTTATGATGGGAAATTTAAATTTGAAAGTATTAATGATGACTATCTTTCTCAAAATGTTCCATATGTAGCTTATAGAATTTTAATTGCTATTCAAGGGACTGCTATTGTACCAATTATTTTCCAAACCTTAAAGACTTTAGATTATTCAGTACCAGCTTGTTTACTTGCAAGTTTAATTGTTTGTTTTGATAATGGTCATGTTATTGACTCGAGACTTATTTTATTAGATGCTACATTAAATTTAGCTGTGGCTTTAACCATGTATTGTTATGTTAAATATTCTACTTATAGATCACAACCATTTAGTAAAAATTGGTGGATTTGGTTAAATGCTACTGGTGTTTCATTATCATTAGTTATTTCTACTAAATACGTTGGGATTTTAACGTATGTTACCATTGGAATTGCTGTATTACAAGAATTATGGTTTTGGTTAGACTTTAAAAGAGGTCTTAGTTTATATGATTTTAGTTTACATTTTGGGGCCAGATTTTATTCATTAATTGTATTCCCATTTATTTTATATTTATTTTGGTTTTATGTGCATTTTTCAGTTTTAACTAAATCAGGACCTGGTGATACATTTATGTCATCAGAATTTCAAGAGAGTTTAATTGAATCACCATTAGCTAAATATAGTAAACCAGTGAATTTTTTTGATGTGATTACTATTAATCATAAAGATACTGGAGCATTCTTACATTCTCATGATGCTAAATATCCTTTACGTTATGAAGATGGTAGAATTTCATCTCATACTCAACAAATCACTGCTGTTAAACCTCAAGGTGATAATGATTCAACTATATTAGAAGATGTTAATAATCATTGGGAAATTGTTCCAACTAAACCAGAATATACTAAAGACATGGCCGTCTATACTAATGATATCATTAGATTAAGACATGTTGGAACTGGTGGTTATATGTTATCTCATGATGTAGCATCTCCATTAAAATCCACTAATGAAGAATTTACTATTACTTATGATGATGAAATGTATAGTAAAAGTTATAATGAAAGTTTATTCAGATTAAGATTTGCTCAACCTGGTTCAAGTGCTAATAAAAATAAGAGAAAATTAGTTCAAACTAAAGCAGTACCTTTAAGAATTATTCATGTTGATACCGTTGTAGCTATGTGGAGTCATGATGATGAAGTATTACCAGAATGGGGATTTGGTCAACAAGAAGTTAGTGGTAATAAGAAAATTCAAGAAAAATCAAATACTTGGTTTTTTGATACCATTGTTAATTTAGATGAAAAGGATAAAAGAAATAATTATACCCCTAAGAAAGTTAAACCCATGGCATTTCTCAGTAAATGGTTTGAATTACAACTTTTAATGTTTCATCATAATAATCAATTATCATCATCTCATCCATTTGCTTCACAACCTGATGCTTGGCCTTTGGCATTATCAGGAGTTTCATTTTGGAATGATAATGAAAATAAAAGACAAATTTATTTCACCGGTAATGTTATCGGCTTTTGGTTAGAAGTTTGTTGCTTAGCAGTCTATGTTGGTTTAGTATTAGCTGATCAAGTCACTCGTCGTCGTAATGTCATTTTATTAAATGAAAAGGCAAGATCAAGATTATATAATACGTTAGGGTTTTTCTTTATTGGTTGGTGTGCTCATTATTTCCCATTTTATTTGATGAATAGACAAAAATTTTTACATCATTATTTACCAGCTCATTTAATTGCTGCTATATTTTCTGGGGCTTTAGCTGAATTTGTTTGTTCTAATAATAGATTAGTGTCTGGGCAACCAAGAGGTGTTCAAAAAGTCAAATTAGTAGTTTTTGTTTCAATTTGTACGGTGGGTATTGTTTGGTTCTTTTTCTTTTTTAGACCTCTTTCTTACGGGGATGTTAGTTTATCTCCACAAGAAGTTAGTAAAAGAAAATGGCTTGATATGAAATTACATTATGATAAATAATCTTTAGATTGAAATTATCTTATCTGTTGTGATTAGAGATTTTGTTCATAGTAAAAATAAAATATATATATTAAAATTCAATTTATAGTTATAATTATTGATGTAAGGATATTTTCAAATTTTTGTAGAATTTGCAAATTTTGCAGAATTTGCAGCCATTTTAATGTCTGAGTGAGAAAACTGAATTAATCATTTAGAGAAGTGTAAACCAATCGAAACTACTAAATGAGCCAAATTTAAACAGAACACATATCATTTAAATTAGTTATACCACTGAACTCTGTCACTATTATATGCCACAATCAATAGGACAATCGCTATTGTTTGTAGAAATAGCAGCATCCCCAATCCCTTCACCAGTGTTAGGAAATTCTGCGGCTGAAAAGAAACAAGAAAAAACGTTGCAGCTGCTGCGACATCTCAAATTTCTTTGAATCAACAGAATCCAATTACCCCAACAACCATGTCAGTTAAAACGTTTTTAAAAAATGTCCAAAATACCTTAAATAATACCAATGTTAAAGGACAGGCCATACGATTTGTGACTGGGAACCAAAGTGCCGATTTGGATTCGGTTGTAAGTGCTTTGAGTTTCTCTTATTTCAATTATATATTTGATTCCACCATTTCAGTTCCATTAATTAATATCCCCAAAACCGATTTCAAATTAAGAAGAGATATCAAAATGGTTTTAGAAAATCAACAAATTACCGAAGACCAATTATACTTTGTGGAAGATTTCAGATCCATTACAAAAGATCATGACAAAGTTGAGATCACTTTAGTTGATCATTGTAATATTCAAGGGGAAACCTTACTTGAATATCTTCAACAAGGCAAATTAATTGTCAAATCCATTATTGATCATCATGAAGATGAGAGAGTGTTCTTAGATGCTAATCCAAGGATCATTAAACCAAACGGATCATGTTCATCCTTGGTGTTTAATTATTGGGATCAAAAGCTTAATCATGATGATAATTTATTAAAGGGTAGTGATAATGATATCATTAAATTAGTTTTAGCTCCTTTAGTTATTGATACTTCTAATATGACTTCTAAAGTTGAATCGGAAGATACCTTAGCCTTGAATAGATATAAGCAATTATTAAATATCAATGCTCAAACTGATAATCAAGTTATAAATATTGAGAATGAAGGTGGGGAAGAATCATCATTTATTGAACAATATTTTAACTCAATCAAACAAGCTAAAAAAGATTTAGAGGGATTCAAATTTTCAGAAATATTGAGAAAAGATTATAAACAATTTCAATTTAATCATATTAATGTAGGATTTAGCTCAATAGGGAAATGTTGTCATTGGTTATTTAAGAAATATTCTAATGAAGATATTTTATCAGGAATTGATGAATTGTTTGAGTTTTATAGATTAGATGCTTTAATAATTACTCCATCATTTTCTGATAATCAAGGTAACTTTACTAGAGAATTAATCTTAACTTATAATAAGGAATGTTCCTTTAAATCTCAATTAGATTCTTTACAACATAAAGTCACTAGCTTACAATTGAATTCTAATGTCTATCATCAAGATAAATTTACTGATAGAATTGAGCAATTAAATTCCATAAAAGAATTCAAAGTATTTAATCAACTGAATTTGGCAGCTTCCAGAAAACAAATTGTTCCTGCTGTAAAACATGCCTTAGAGCTTGATTAGAAAAAGAGAGCACCAAAAAAACCAAAAAAAAAAAAAGTCTTAATTATATATCCCTAAGTAACTAATTTTATAATTTACAAAATCATCATCCTCTTTCAATTGAAGCTGATTACTATCAACTGGTAAAAGTCCATTGATTCGGTCCAATTGATCTAAGAAATCTTTGAAAATCTCACCATCGATATTGATTTCATCATCATAGATTTTATCAGTAGATTGGTGATTACTATCATTAGACTCATAGTATAAAATCTTTAAACAATTTGATAAACTTATCCCATTAACCGTAACGTTTTGACCAATATTAAATATCCATACCACTAGATTATTAATACATAACTTTCTAATGGCCTGCAGATTGATTTTATCTAAAAGTAAATTATAAACATATAAATATTGAGGATAACTTTCATTCACTTTATTGCCATGAATATTGTCATATGATAAGGTTAAATTCCATTTGAATATTTCTAAACAACCAGAATTTGTGATTTTACCAAGTGGCTGACCACAAGTACACAGAATAGTTTTACCTGTTACCAGGATTTTATCAGTACCAATATCTTGATGGTTTATTAAAAAGTAATAATTTCCTATTAAAATAGATTTACTATTAGGAGTTAATTCTCCATTGAAATCTTTGGTTGATGATTTGTTAGCATTATTAGTATCATGAGGTTTATGACAATGCCAAAAATCCATCATTTCTACCCATAAACTAGAAGGCATATCACTAAATCGTTGGAAGGTTAATGAAGAAATTATTGGTTTATGACAAGTTTTACATTGAAGTTCAAATTGATTAACATTCTCACTAGTCTTGGATGTTTTCAATAGATCCTTACAAGACCATAATTGAAAGTCTAATAAACTCATAAAGTTATCCATCAAAGATTCTCCTTTTATTTTTAATGAAAGCACTAATGAATCATTGGTTTTTTTAAAGTTTGTAAGCAGTAATCGTGAAGATAACTTGTCATTATAATCATTGGATCCTGGTAAAGTCACCACCAAAGGATTCTGATTATTAGATAATTTTAGGATAAGTTGATTGTTCTCCAAAGAGAGGGATTGAATCAGGTTTATATCATCTTTAAAGTCTATGACAGCAGAGATAGTATTTAATCTCGGTAGATATTCACATAAATACATAAAGAATAGAAAATTTATCCACCAAAGTTGATGCGCATCAGATTAAAAATGCTTGACAGCAGAAAAAATGGCTGCTAAAGATGAGAGGATGCGAGAGGATAGGATAAGATGGGGGGTATCAATGTTGCTCTATAAAAGGAATAAATAATACTATAAATCAACCTAGGTATCTATTGGGTATGGAAGATTTATAGAAGAAGCTCTTGAACCAGAATGTGTAGAAGTGCCACTCATAGAAGAATTTGAGTTTTTATGATGTAAAGAAGGATTGTTTAATAGTTGATCGATCGAAATGGCATTAGGAGGTAAGTTTAATTGATTTCCAGATCCAGCTCTTGATCTTGAACCAGCTCTTGACCTTGATCCAGATTGAACCTCATTATAACCATTGAATCTTGAAGCGGAAGGGGTAGCTGAATCAGATACAGATCTTGGTTCAGATCTCAGATAGTTGTCTTGATTAAAATCACGATCCATTAAATCTAACTTATCACTAACAACTCTACTGGGACCCATGTTTGGACCCATGTTTGGAACCATGTTTGGAGACATAGAAGAAGGAGAAACCGTATTAGAACCATGACTTGACACACGATAATTTGGATCATATTGAGGAATATTAGCAGGGGATTTAGCCAATGGAGCTTGAGATGAATTATAATTCATTTGTTTAATCAGTCTTAATTTCTTATTAGTTAATGGCTGAATAACTGGTTCAGAATATTTCAATTCAGATAAACTAAAAAAATTTAAAAATTTATTAGTCAATTTGTAATATTTAAACACCAGATGATTATCAATATTACAAAAATAATCCAAGGAATAATTGAGGAAAAATGGAGATTTCAACCGTTTTTGAGACCCAAGGTTACTTAATTCAAATAATAAATTATGGAACGATAGTATTATTGCATTAATAATATTATTTGACCCCGAGATTGTCAATAATAATCCACTCAATTTGGGAACAATCACTGAATTCACAAGGATTAAATATACAAAAGGATCAATGAATTTGATTTCCAAATAATCTAAATGAGTGATTTTAGTATTATTAAACCATCTTTGACATATACTATTCATATAGTAATAAGTCAATATTAAACAACCTTTCCCATAAAATAACCATATTTTAAAAGCAAATAGTATCAATTGTACACAGTTAAATAATGACATGTCTAACATCTTAACAAATAAACTATTTTCAACTTGAACGGTAATGATGTAGTAAAGCCAATAGTTCGATAAGAATTTAATATGTTGGAATTGTTTGGAATTATCATGTTTTGAATTTAATTGATTTATCAGCTTGAAGGTTAAAAGAAATGGATGTAGAAAGCAAAGAGTCCCTGATAGTATTGTGATAAGAAATGAAAACATGTCTGGGGTGGATAAGTACTCAATTGGATGAAGTGGTACTTTGAATTGGTCCTTGTTATGGATAATTCTCTTTGTGGTTCTTGGTTCAGAAGTAACCCCTTTGTTTGCGCAATCCGATTTTTGCAACTGGTTTTAATGACTTGATTTAGTGACCGAAATTGACACTAATGAGAATCTCAAATTTATGATTCTGTCAGATTGGCAGATGACCAGTAGTTAAATATTAAGGAAAATACAATTAGTGTAAAAACAATACCGAGACGAAGAAGAAAAAAAGAGTAATAAAAAAAATAAAAAATAAACCTATAGAGCTCAACAGAGTGACTAGATGAGGTGTAGGGAATCTCATCCCATGTCCTGAAACATTTTAAATTAGTAGGTTATTTTGGTTTGCTAATTAAGGACTAGCTTTACTGAGGGAATAAAACAACGGTTAAAAAATAAGCTGATGATGTCATTCATACAGGACTGGAACTGCTGGAACGGTTGGAACGTCTGGAACACCCAGATTCCCCCAGGTCTATGTGGTAATTGTTCCCGAGAGCCGCGCCCAGAACCTCCCAGAACCTCCCGCGCATTCCTCACAGCAACTCCTTCAAGGGGGCAATCATAAAACAAGGAGGCCGGGGTTATGGACAATGAAACAATGCCATTATAATAATTTATTCTACTTGTTAGAAATGAATACAAGTCATGGTCGATCTATTGTGTAACAATTGATCATACCTTGTTGATACGGCATTGATACCTTCTAGAAAACCATGCTTTCCCCGTACAATAGATTAATTATTGGTACTAACTGTTTGTATTAATTGAATATATACCAAATGAATGAACCTGAAGGGATGTGGGTGTAAGGATGTAAAAATCAAAACCATCAGGATTAATCTAATCTACATAACTTTTAAACCGATGACTTTCGGGATATTTATGATTCTGTCGTGATACATGGAGTCGTGTTAGCCACGAACTGAGATGTTAGGTAGAGAATTATAACATAGTTGTTTGATACTAACATTCTGTGAGAGTATTACTGACTTGATTAAAAGAGTCAACGTAAGGATATTATTGACCCTTATCGAGCTTGCCTATAACGAGAACATAACTAACTAATACAGTGTCAAGATGTCGCGCCATCCTGACCATTTTTGCAACCTTTGCAAACGCGCGACATCTTGTTTTTCAAACACGATATAACGCGAGTGGTGGTTTGTTTTAGTAAAGATTCCTCTAAACAACTGTTTTAAATCATGTCTGATTTCGACACCCAATCTTCTCAGATACCAGATGGTATACACCAGCAAGATCCCTTAAATAATAGAGACTCCGCTACAACTTCAACCCAAGGTAATCAGGATGATTTATTAGGTCTTGACCAACAATTAAAATTAAATAAAAGAGGGAAAGTTCCTAAAGTAGATCAAGATAGATTATTAGGAAAGACTGGTTTAAGTTATATTGTGAAAAACCATCAAAAGGTGAACAGGATTATTAAGAAAAACGATAAAAACAAGCCTACCACCAAACAACAACGATATGATCACGAGGCTCAGAATTTGGCATCTGTCTTACAGTTTTATCAATTATGGTGTCATACTTTATTTCCTAAAGCTAACTTTAGTGATTGTATTCAGTTAGTAAGAAGCGCTGGTAAAAGATATTCTGGTTTAAAAACTTATAGAAAGGGCTTGTTGGACCATGAGTTACGGAAATTAAGACAAGAAGCTGGAATTATTGATGTACCTGATATTGATACTTCTATTGGTGTTAGTGATGATCCCATGGATAATGAGAGAGGAAACCCCTCGGGTGCTGCTAATAACGCTGGTGATAATAATAATGATCATAACGATGATGATGACGATGATTTTTCATTTATGAATAAAGGTAATGCTTTATTTGTAGGAAATGATGATGAGGAATTATATACTACACCACCTGAACAACAAGAACCTGAACAACAAGAACCAAAACAAAACAACCCCACCGATCAAAATAAATCCACTAAGCCTCCTCCAAATACCTTTGGGTCCGGTGATGATGATTTTTCTGATGATGATCGATTCCTTCTGGCTCATGATTTAAACCCAAACCAATTTCATGGGCCTGATAGTAATGACAATAATAATGATAATGATGACCATGATGAAGAATTAGAGATTATGAACGAACTTGGTATGTGAGTTAAAAATCTAGCCGTGTATTATTTCTATCCACTGATATATATCTTTCTTAAGGTACTCACATTAGCATATATTTGAGACAAACATTCTTGATCTAACCCTTTATTTATATCTTGATTGAATAACCCGATTAAAAATCCCCCTGATCTCAAATAAAGATTAACCATCCCTTTATTATTATTCGGTTTAGTAGGTGATCTAGATTTCACTCCCTTTTGCCTAATCAATTTGGAATTATGCCTATAAAATGGGATAATTGATCCATTATTATATAACGTATCATTTGAAAGATTCTTATAAGAAATACCAAATTCGCTTTGGAAACTTTTATGATGAATCAAATTTTCAAAGTTTAAATGAGAATAATTTGATCCATAACTCCCAATGATACGAGTCATAAAATCAGTTTCAATAAAATTATCTTTAATCAATTTGTTAGCATGTCGGAAATTTTCTGCATCAATTTTATTATCATTAGCTGGAAAATATTTATTATCAATTTTATAACTTTCAGCTACTCTTATTTCCAAAATATAAACAAAATCAACTTTATAAGTAGCACTAATGATCTTACTTAATAAATTAGCTCCCTTTTTTAATGATCCCATTTTTATTAGCTTTTCCCGTATGGATTTATTATTATGTAAGCCTTGTTGTGATTCAGTTAAAATATTTGATAAAATTTTAAAGTTATAATTTTGAATATAAGGCCCACCAGTCCCATCTTTTTCAAATACTGTCATTGAAGTGCCTCTTGAAGTGGCTCTACCTAATTTCAAACTTAATTCATTTAATTCCAGCTGTACAGGATTTGTCGAAGCATTTAAACTATCGTTGGATGATTTATAAATCGAACGTAATTGATCAACGGGAGTATTTAAAATCTCCATAATTTCATCTCTAAAACATTTCAATTTGTCTAATTCCATACCACTAAATTTGGCTCTAGGATATGATTCAAAGATTGATAAAATTCCAATGACTTCATTTTTACTAGTACACAAAGGAACTCCACAATAAAATCTAATATATGGCATACTATTAACTAGTGGATTATTCCCGGTCCTCCAATCGGATTTAGCATCTAATAAAAGGAAATATCCTTGTGATAAAACAGCATGACTATCAATTGAAATTGGTCTTGCGATTTCGGTCATATTTAGTAGACTTTCATATTTGATGATGGTTTTATGCTTGGTAATCAATGAAATACAAACTCCTTTAACATTAAATTGTTTCCTTATGCTACTGATCTTTCTCCTAAAAATTGATCTTTCATCCCATTGTTTTAAACTTCTATATGACTCGACTGCTTTTAAACGACTAATCTCATTATAACTATCAGGTGCTGGCATGAATTGAGTTTCGGAAAAACAGGGGGGTCTAGATACTATTGATAAATTCCATTTCCCCTAGAGATGTTAGTATTAGTTACAGACCTCCACATTCTGTTGTTCCTGGAGTCTACATACTTTAGAATAAGCATCTAAGAATTGGGATTTTGTCCCTTCAATATTACTTATTTGACTTTCATTATATGGAGCTATAAATGCAATAGAGGTATCATGTTTATTTGTAGCTAAATCAGGTCTCTGTTTTTTAGTTGAAGAATGGAGTTCCTTCCTTTTGTTTCTACTGACCATTACCAAAGTATAGCAAAGATAAACTCAAGTTAGTTCCTTCAGACACTTAATAGGTGTTTGAAATAAAGGAATAAAAAATGGTTGCAAGATGACACAATTATATATATATTTTTTTTGCGGCAATCAAGTACAAATGATTAAGAGATGCGAAAAATACAGAATATTGAGGGTGAGGTGAGACCAGTAGGGTAGGGGAGTAGAAGAAGAAGTACAAGTGTGCAACAAGTACAAAGGTTATAGAGTCGAATACAAGCGAACTATCAACTGATAGTACCTAATGATTTGCAAGTGTTGTATATCAATTATAGAATATCATTATTTAGCATCTTCCATAGTAGTATCTTTATCTTTACCATCTTTACCATCATCTTCTTTCCCCTCATCTATTTTATCCAAATCAGATTTCTCTTTAGGTTCATTAGATTCTCTTTCTTGTCTAGCTTTTTCTTCCTCTAAAGAAAGTCTTAAAGCCAATGCTAAATCAGGATCCATATTTGGATCAGCAATATCACCAGCACCAGCACCATAATCCATTCCCATACCTAAATCGCCATTACCAGTTTCAAATCCTTCTTCCACTAAAATTGGTGAAGTAGCAATGGTTTCATATAATAATCTTGGTCCTGGGGGTACTGTTACAAGATGAGAATTATCATGATTATTTATAATACTATTAAATTTTTCTAACTTAGGAGTATTGATTGATTCTTCTCCAAAATTTATTATATCAATGGCAACATTATTTTTCTTCATTTTTTTAGCTAATTTTTCTAAATCTTTATCAGATTCATTAATTGGACTTCCAACAAATATTATGATTCGTTGACTTTGTACTTTATTTTGACGATGTTTTAATGCCAATGCTGCAACTTGAATCCCACTAGAAAAATGGTTTTCGCCATGAATTTTAGTGCCATGAGCTCCTGATAAGATTTTCCCGAAATCTGTTGTTAACGTACTTAATACTTCTGGTCCTTTACCACCATATGACATTAATCCTACTGTATTTTCTGGATTAGAATTAACTTTATTTTGGAAAATATATTCAGTGGTTGATAATTGAGCTTCATATCTAGACGTTAAAAAGTCCTCATTCCTCATGAATTCGGAATTATCGATTGCTATCATTGTTGCTTCAAGTACCATCTTGGCAGTTATAAACTATTGATTGGGGGATTATTTGAAGTTATCGTCCTATTAGGTTTAAATCGCCACCGGTGTTTTCTCGAGATGTTGAATTAATCTGCGCGCGAATTGACCATACGGTGCGACACACTATCACTTGACACTAAACAATTGACACCAAATAAATTCATCACTATTACTCCTGATATGTCATATACTAAAGCTCAGAAAGAAAAGTTGATACGACAGTTTAAAAGTTTAACCGATAAGAAATTACAAGACTTGAATCACCAATCAAATGCCATTTGTAATTCCTGTGAGAATCGAATCAATCGAAAGTTAAACACCGTTAGTGTAACTCTTTGGCATACCAAAATTAAGGATATTTTACAAGTGGAAAGAGACCATAAACCTACTACTAAATCTTTATTATCTGATATTAAAAGTTTGAAAGAAAAACAATTGAATCGAAAGTCTATACGAAAGTAAGGTCAAGAATGCAATTGCATAAGGTTTAAACTGTATAAAAAATAAATAAAATCGTGTACATACATACATACATATATATATAAAATAAAAGGTTCAAGCCTCTTCAGGAATATTATCATGGAAATATTTACCTTCAGTAGTTGGTTTGATGACACCAATTCTTATGACAAAATCCCCAAAAGGTTCATTTTCGTATCTTTCTAAACTCCATCTTTTGAATAAAGGTTTCAAGATATCCAAAATTTCATCCTCTTTAATAGAATATCTATAAATTTTATTCAATCTTTGACCATGATGACCACCACCTAACATTAAATTGTAAGCCCCATAAGCTTTACCTACCAAGGCTACCTCAGCAACCCAAGGTCTAGCACAACCATTTGGACAACCAGTCATTCTCATGATTACTGAATCATGTCTTAATCCATAATCTTCCAATGCAGTTTCTAATTTACTTACTAATTCTGGTAAATATCTTTCACTTTCTGCCATAGCTAAACCACAAGTTGGGAAGGCTACACATGCAGCTGATGATAATCTTAACCCAGAAAATTCAGTATTATCTAATTTATATTGAGCCATTAATGATTTAATAGTAGCCATGTCATCATCATGAATGTTGGAAATCACTAAATGTTGATTACCAGTTAATCTAAATTCTCCGGATCTTCCTCCTCTTAAATATTGGGCAATTTTGACTAATCCAGTTTTTTGTGGTAATTCAGGAGTATCTTCAACTCTACCGTTTTCAATAAAGGCAGTAAAATGGTTGTAACCAATTTCATCCTTACACCATCCAAAATAATCAATATTGGATTTAATTTCAAATGGTTTAGCTTCTTCAAATTTATATCCTAACAAATCTTCGACTTTTCCTTTAAATACATCAACTCCTAAATCATCAATAGTATATTTCAATCTAGCATGTTTTCTATTAGTTCTATCACCAAAATCTCTTTGAACTAACATGACTTTTTCACATACTAAATGGACTTGATCTTTAGCAACGTATCCTAATAAGGATCCAGTTCTTGGATAAGTCTTTTTATTATTATGAGTGGTACCCATACCACCCCCAACTAATACATTGAATCCAATAACTTCATTATTTTCGACTATGGCAATTAATCCAACATCATGTGCATAAACATCAACATCATTATAAGGAGGAACAGTTATAACAATTTTAAATTTTCTGGGTAAATAAGTTGGTCCATATAATGGTTCAACATCTACTAAAGCATTACCAGATACTAAAGTTTTCTTCTTTTTAGGACCAGCTTTTCTAGTTTCCCAAACATCTTTATCACCAGGTTTATCACCATCATCTTCACCTTCTAACCAAATTTCATGGTAAGCAGTAGTTTCAGGTAATAAATGTTCAGAAATTAAAGTACCAACTTGACTAATTTGATTATGAATTTTAGCATTATGTGGTAAGGCACTTAACATAACATTTCTATTAACATCTCCACATGCAGCTAAAGTATCTAATAAAGTAGAATTCATCCCTCTGATGGCTGGCTTTAAATTATGTTTAACAACCCCATGTAATTGAAAAGTAGCTCTTGTAGTTAATTTAAGAGTTCCATTACCTCTTTCATCAGCTAATTCAGTCAATTTTAAAAATTGATCAGGAGTAGCTTTACCACCTGGTAATCTTAATCTGACCATAAACGCATAAGCAGGTTCTTTACCTTGAGCTTTACGTTCTTCTCTAATATCACGATCATCTTGCATATAAATCCCATGGAATTTAGTTAATTGTTGGTCTACTGCAGAAATAGCTCCAGTAGAATGATCTTTTAATGCTTCAGCAATGGTACCTCTTAAATAATCAGATCCAATCTTCATATCTTCATTAGTTAAAGGTTTAGGTTCTTCAACAGCTTCCATATTATCAACCCCTAAAGCAGTCCATAATTTTGGCATCCATTCATTTAATCCAGTATTAAATCCATCAGCATCTTGATCATCTCCCAAGACTAATTCAGTTAATGGTTGACCTCCATATAATTGTAATTTGGCATATAAATCTTTCCCAGGTTTATTATAATAATGTTTATCTTCTTTTCTTGGCCAATAATCAGAATCTCCCATCCCGAATACGGAAAATTTAATTGATGATAAATCACAATCACCTGAATTCTTTAAAGTGTCCCAGAAAGCTTTACCATTCATTGGGAATTCACCTTGACCTGAAGTGGAAGTTACAAATATAATATTGGTTTCATTTGGAAGATCTTCAATTGATATATCATCCATAGCAATAACTATAGATTTTAATCCTCTACCTAATGCTTGTCTATTAACTTTTTTAGCTACAGCTTCAGCATTCCCACCATCAGAAGCAAATGCGATAGTAAGTGGAGGTCCTGATAATCCTTGTAATAATTTATTAAAAGATTCATCCGCCAAATGTTTTTGTTTTAATTTAGTTTCTGAATTCCCATTAGCTTGTAAATTTCTTGATAATAAAGGATTCTTTTTAGATAATAAACTTAACCGATTTTCCCGATCCAAGAATTCCTTTAATTGATTTCTTAAGTTAGAAGAATCAAGTTTAAATTGATCATGTTGATTTTCTAAACTTGGATTGAATCTATATAAGGGCCAATTACCAGAATCAACAGCTTTTTTAGATTCTTGCAAAATTTTTAAAGAATCATCAAACTCTGAGGTATATGGTAAATAAGCTAAAACAATTGAAGGACCATCGAATTTTTCCGCTTCGATAAATGCTTGTAATACTTGAGTATAAGAAGAATAAATGGCTACAGATGCTACATAACAATGACCATAATTCATAGCATATAACCCAACATCCTTTTTACGATAACCATTAATAGTTTTCTTCTTTTCATCATATGGTTCAGTATCAATAATTAACATATTAATGTTCTCATTAGATGAAACAATCTTATGAACCCCAGAAGATCCTAAATCATAAGACCAAACATCAGATCCAATTAACCAATTGGAATTTAATTTGAAATATTGTTTTAAATTCAAAATCTCTTTAGAATATTGAGAATTATCAGATTCTAATAAACTTATAATGTTAGCAATAAGTTCATCATTGTTCCCATCATCATTTTGACCAGTGATTGAATTCGATTTAACTAACCTTAACCAAGTAGATAAATATTCCAATAATTTCCCATTATCAATCGATTTAAATTGATTATCATTAACAGTTGTATAAATAAGTTCAATAAGGGTTGTTAATTTTTCTTTATGTTGTAAATATTTCCCAAATCCAAATTCTGGATTATTTTGACTAGCATCATTAGCATTAAATTGATTTAAAATATTTAAACTTTGAGAATTCACTTGATTCAATAATTTTAAATAAGCATCTTCTAATTTAATGGCCTTATTAGTAGCGGTGTTACTGTCATCAAATCTTTTAGCTTCAGCTTTAGTGGATAATTCAACATCAACTTTACCAAATACTAAATTTTGAATTGGATTAGCACTGGTGGTGTTTTTTATCAAGTTATCCACACATGAAGTAATATTTGCGCTATGACCTAAATAACTAGAAATGATTTTGGTGAAATTTTTCAATGATTGATATTTAGAATAATCTTGGAAAAAGTCTAATAATAAAGGAGAATAATTTGATAATGGCAGGGTAGTATGTTGAACCATGGTCAAAGTTTCAACCGAGGATGGAATTATTGATAATAAATGATTCAAATTAAATGGTTTATACAAATTAATAGATATCAATAAGCATTCTTGTTTGGTAAAAGCTTCTACTAATTCATCATTTATCAATCCTAAATAAACCACCACATTCTTAGGGGCTTTAACGGCTCTATTATTTAATAACCAAAATGGTGGAGTATCTAATCCATATAAAATTTGATTAATGGTTAAATTTGAAATATTTTTCAAAAAATATTTATCATCAACTTTAGGGACCTTTATAGACTTAAAATTCCCATTAAATGGAATGATGAAATGAAATACTAATTTCTGTTCATTTAATGCTAAATTATAAGCTAATCTAGTATTAGTTAATAAATCAGATCCGTTTTGGGATATAATTATAGGGAAATTTAAATCTCTTAAAGCAGTAATAATTTGAAAATCAAAGTTCGATAATTCCACGTGACTAACCACTGGTGAATGTTTAAATCCATTTAATGATAATAATGGAAGATTTTGAAATACAGTTTTACCATCAGTTATTACTGAAGTAATGTTAATATCATCAAATTTGATCTCTGGTTTCTTATTATCTTGAGGTTTATCATCACCTTCTGAATTAGCTTCTTCTTGTTGTTGTTGTTGTTGTGTTTTCTTTTGATCAATTTGCTGTTGTAAGGATTCAGAAATTAAAAAAAATGGATCACCAGAAGCAAGTAAACTACTATCATTATCAAAATATTTAGAATAAGTATCATCAGATTTAACCAGTTTAGTAGTGAAGATATCCCCGTTAATCTGGGAAATGATTTGGGAAACCACTTCTATACTACTCATTTTATGTATGGTTATATATAATAATCCCTTTAACTACTAAAAAGAATTAAAATTTGAAGTTATTTCAGGTACTCTATATTTAAAGGTAAAAAATTGCATTGACACCCATATTTGCAAATGTTATGGTACGGCACGTGATATTTTGCAATTTGTGCGGGAAATGTTTGCAACATTTGGTAATGATAAAATGATTGTTTGTAATTGGATAAAAGAGTTTATGGAGACTGGGATGAATAGTTAGATAGCTTTATTGCACATTATTGATTCCTAGGGACTTGTAGAGGTTTAGTTATGTGCTGTCATAGGTATTTTAGCGGAATCTTCTGAAAATGTCGATAATGTAAGTGGTCTGCCACTACCTCTAATAGTAAGCATTTGCAGCCATTATTCTCTTCATTACACGCACCATATGAAACCATGCGACATGTAGACCTAATAATTCTCTCTATCCGTTAGTGATTTGGAACTTGAACTGTATTGAGTGTGCTGAAACAGTTCCAGAAACTTGTAACTTTTATCTTGAACAAGCTCTAAAGCCTTTCATGCTTATAATTTCAATCATTTCATCTATTTCTTAGCCCGATCATTTTGCATCGCCACTATCATCCTCGTCTTCTATACTACCCGGAAATTGTTAGAAATCCTCCCGGTGGCCAAGCTGGTTAAGGCGCGAGACTGTAAAGAGTTCTCCTCAGAGTTATCTTGAGATCGGGTGTTCGACTCACCCCCGGGAGAAGATTCTTTTTTTTACCTCTTTGGTGTCGTTGTTGTTTTATCTTTTTTGCCATCCTAAATCTTAGAAGTTTAAGTATTGCTTGGATTATCTGACTTAAACTAGTATGGGTTGACGTAGCTTCAGTTCCATTAATCAATGGTGATAGATTTAAAACATGTCGCAGGCTCGTCCCCCATTTCTTTACTGCAAAAATGTCGTATGTCTCAAAAGTTACACATCTCTCTACTCCTCTTTACACTTCAGTTATAGATAATCTCGTCTACTTGTTATTAGGAATTATCTATTTCTACATATCATTCTTCTATTGATTGTGGTTTACTCCCTCTTCCATTTACATTTATCAAACTACTTGTTGCTTTCCACCCCGATCTCTTAACTTACAATGCAAGTATTAGAATCGGTTGACTCCAATAATGGTCTTATTAGCAGTCATATTAAACTGGCTATTGATAGAGTTGCTTTTAAAATTTGTAATCCCAACACTGACGGCCCCGTTGATTTTGAAGAGTTGTTCAAAATCTACCACGATACCTTAAAGTTATTAGTGAATTTTATTGATGTAGATATTAATGGGATCGACTTGATTACTCCTTTATTCACTATCATTAGAACTCATGATCTGATGGATGGGAAAAAAGTTGACTTCCTTTGCTTGTTGGCAATGTTTATCTTTGCAGGTTTACTTAATCAGTCAAGTTA
The DNA here is from genome assembly GCA_030583035.1 of Yamadazyma taylorii. NCBI lineage: Eukaryota > Fungi > Ascomycota > Pichiomycetes > Serinales > Debaryomycetaceae > Yamadazyma > Yamadazyma taylorii. Next base: position 426,020 of record JAJMHJ010000001.1, on the reverse strand, counting down.
TGAAAGGACCAGAGCTTTTATCACCCAAGATCAATTCAAATTGGAGCTTCCTGGTTTTATTGAGTGTTTGGATAATGAGCACAGACGTCTCTCATTACCTACTTGTTCTAGTATCATCCTGTTGAATGGGTTGGTTATTTTAGTTGATATGTTACCGTCACTGGGGTTCAAAGGGATGATATATGGCATTTGCTCAAATTCATTCAAGTTTTTATCGGTCGATATCTATACGATATTTTCATGCATGGACGAATTGAAAGATATCATAAAAGACCAAGACAAATTTGATTTAGCTGCTGGTGACAAGTTACTGAAATCCTTAGAAGCTGTTGTCAACAGTGTGCTTTCTTATGGAAATACTGAAGTGGCTCTCGTCTGTATTATTAATTCCAAATTAGTTGACAAATGGAATTGGTTATTGACCAAGCCGTTAAGCTATTCTGCCAGTACTTCTTGTAAGGTTTTAAATCACTTAACAATTGAAATGCTTTCCAATAACTTTTATAATACCAAGGTCCTTACAAATCAATATTTATCCACCAATTTTAAAAGTAATGAGATTCAAATATCTCAATTAGAATTAAGTGATCCCAATTTATCATTTGCAATTCAACATTTATTATATGTGTTAGACGGATCTGCTCATTTGGATAATCGAATCATCTTGATCTATACCAATTGGGCTTTAACTTTGATTCTTAGCTATTGTCAATTGAAATTCGGGAAATTAAATGTCTATTCAATTTTCAATAAATTGAAACCTAAACATTCATTTGTTTCCTCCATTCAAATGGTTAATTTCCAACTTTTAAATTTGGCATTTAAGTATGATAAAGTTCCTATTCCTAGTAAACTAGCACTGATCTTAGCTCAATCCAGGTTACCACCATTCCCAAAACCTTCATATTGGTCAGATGAATTCAACAATGATAATCCATTAGATTTTGATTTGACCACCATGGATTCAAATGTTGAATTAATTGATATCAATATTATTAAATCATTGAAATTGTTATCGATGTTTACGAATGATGATATAATGTCATTTGAGCCTATGGAAAATACAAATTTACATAAACGTATTATTATCACTAAACTAGAAACTCTGGTTACAACCTTGATGTTAAATCAATATGTGTTTATGAATTTTAGAAAAACTTCATTGGTTAATAAGGAAATGGTTCAATTTACTGTAGCTAAAATCTTGTCAGAATTATTACATACTGACTTCGGGACACCAAATATGAGTCAAACCATTACCTGGATAATTATTTTGACTTCTTTAATAAATTTTGTTGCTGGAGATTTAAAATACTTAGATGGTTTAAATTCATTAATTACTATTATCTTAGCTGAATTTGAGAATGATCCCATTATAAATGATCCAGTGATCAAATCAATTATTTGTGATTTTTCGATTAAATATAATACCAATTTATCATTATATCAACGCTTAGGTATGTATACGGGACAAATTTCTGAAATCAACATCAGCAACAGTCCAAGAAGTCCAACTGGTACAATTGATTCAATTAGCCCAATTCCTAATGATGAACTTAGAGCTGTTAAAGTGAGAGGATATCCAGATATCCCACATTCAGCAGATGATTCAGTCTCGTCATATTTGACTGGTTTAAATTTGAACAAAAAGGGTAGTTTCCAAAGCTGTTCCATTCCAAACTCTAATTCTAATTTCAATTTGGCTGCAAATCCAAAATCTCAATATTTACTCCCAGCCAAACCATCTGTTTCAAAATTCACTAGAGAACAAGGTCTGTTATCAAACTTTCAAGCAAACATTCAGCTGAACCCTCCACTTTTCGATAAAGGCTCCAATTCTGACAGAGGAAGACATCAAAGTGTTCATGTTGATGATTTTATCAATTAATGATTATATTGATATAATCTATATACAGAATAGCTTGGAGTCGCATTGCAGAACAGAAAAAAAAAAAGCTAAAAAAAAAAAAAATAAAAAAAAAATAAAAAAAGTGAGAGCCCTCAATATACCTCATCGCACACCTCATCCCATTACTTATACCACATCTACTATAGATAACCACAAGCTCACTAGAAGACAGAATGGTATTAAAATCCACAGGAGTTGGTGATATCTCAGTCTATCAAGTCTCGGGATCTAATGTTTCTAGATCCTTACCTGATTGGATAGCCAAAAAGAGGAAGAAATCATTGAAAAGAGATATTGAGTATCAAAATCGGATTGAATTAATTCAAGATTTTGAGTTTAGTGAATCATCAAATAGACTTAAAGTCAGTCCAGATGGGAAATATGCTATGGCCACTGGTACATATAAACCACAAATTCATGTTTATGATTTCAGTAATTTATCCTTAAAATTTGAAAGACATACCGATGCTGAAAATGTTGACTTTGTAATATTGTCTGATGATTGGAGTAAATCTGTACATCTTCAAAATGATAGATCAATAGAATTTCAGACCAAAGGAGGAATACATTATAAAACTAGAATTCCTAAGTTCGGAAGAAGCTTAAGCTTTAACCCTTTCAACTGTGATCTTTTAATAAGTGCTTCTGGGAATGAATTATATAGATTAAATTTAGATCAAGGGAGGTTTTTAAATCCATATCAATTAGATACAGAACATGGGGCTAATTGTGTTGATGTAAATCCAGTACATGGATTAATTTCAACAGGATTAGAAGATGGAACTGTTGAATTTTGGGATCCTAGAGCCAGACAAAGAGCAGCTAAATTATTTGTTAATGATCAACTAGATGAATCTGGAGAAATAACATCGGTCAGTTTTAGAAATGACGGTTTAAATTTTGCATGTGGAACTTCTCAAGGTAAATCATTAATTTATGATCTTCGATCATCTACACCTACCATTGTTAAAGATCAAGGTTATGGATTTGATATTAAAAAAATCATTTGGATAGATGAAAATCAATCTGATAATAGTAAAATTTTGACTTCTGATAAAAGAATTGCTAAAATATGGAATAGATATGATGGTTCTCCATTTGCATCTATGGAACCTAATGTTGATATTAATGACGTCGAATATTGTAAAAATTCGGGAATGTTTTTCATGGCTAATGAAGGAATGCCAATGCATACTTATTATATACCTAATTTAGGACCAGCTCCAAAATGGTGCTCATTCTTAGATAATGTTACTGAAGAATTGCAAGAAAAACCTTCTGATACTGTTTATTCTAATTATAGATTTATTACTAGAGATGATGTTGCCAAATTGAATTTAACCCATTTAATTGGTTCTAATGTTTTAAGATCTTATATGCATGGGTTTTTCATCAATAATGAATTATATGATAAAGTAAGTTTGATAGCAAATCCTAATTCTTATCGTGATCAAAGAGAAAGAGAAATTAAAGCTAGAATTGAAAAAGAAAGAGAATCTAGAATTAGATCTACTGGAGCTATCACCAATACCAAAGTTAAAATTAATAAAGATCTTGCTCTTAAATTACAAGGGAAACAAGGTTCTAAAGCTGCTGAAGATGTGGTTAATGATGATCGTTTCAAAGAATTATTTGAAAATCCTGATTTCGTGGTTGATGAACAATCTCATGAATATAAACAACTTAATCCTGTCCAAACTGTTAAAGATGGGGTTCCCGAAAAACCTCGTGGTTTAACAGCTGCTGAAGAATCAGATGAGGAAAGATTTAATAAACCTTCCAATAGTGATGATGACAGCGATGATGACAGCGATGACAGTGATAATGATGAGGATAGTGAAGATGAGCAGGATAATGACGAAGCTAATGCCATGAGAGACCAAAAGGTAAAGAAAGAAATGGAAAGGTTACGTCGTAAACAAGAAAACAAAAAGCAGGAAGAAAAATTCTTGAATGAAATGAAAGTTGTAGAAGCAGAAGGGCCCCAACAAAAAGCAGCTGAATCATTTGGTTCACAAATAAAATCCATCAATAAGATAGCCAAACAAAAAAGAGATGCAAACAGTAACTCTAGATTACGTCGTCATGCTAGAGGTGAAGTAGAGTTCACGTTTACTCCTTCTAATAAAAGATCTAATAAAGGTAATTATAAAGGTAATAATAATGGCGATGGAAGCGATATGGAAAATGACCTTGATGATTCTGAAAAGGCCCAATTACATGGTAGATCAAAACAAAGATACTCTGGCCGTAGAAGTGCTTCAAAGAATCAATTCCGTGGAATGTAAATTCCTCCCTCATTCCTTATTCAATGTTAATAGTTAAAATAAGTGTTAATAGTTCAGAATATAATAATGCGCATCGAAGTTTTTATCTCATCTCAGTGGTTTTATACCTGATAATTGAATATCTTTTACCACTGCATAATTCTCCATATTCAATGTCTAGAAATAAAGAAAAGGCAGAATCTGCCTTAAATAGATTCCAACAGGAACAGAAAAGACAAGCAGGAGTACTTGAAAGTAATCCCAACCTACGTCCAAAATATGTACAAAAAGAACAATCATTGCCCCAAGCAGAGAAATGGAGATCAGTAGTAATGAATGAACTATCCGTCATGTTCACCAAAATTCAAGATCCATTATTAGATGATGATGATCTTCGAGAGTTGAATGAATCAATTAACAAACTCTTTCGTGAACAAAGAGCCTGGGAGTATCATATAAAATCTCTTGGAGGCCCTGATTATATAATGTTTGGGAAAGATCTTCAAAGTACTGGACTTTCAGATGGAGGAATGTCCAATATCAAAGGCTTTAGATATTATGGGAGAGCTAAAGAACTACCTGAAGTTCGTCAATTGCTTGAACTACGAAAAGAAACATTGAATAATAAACAATCGAGGGACGTAAGAGATAATCAAGAAAATAAAGCTCTAGAGACTCAGTTTGCAAATCTAAATCCATTTTATTTTGTCCCATTAACATCACCAAATATTTACAATGAAATTATCGACCAAGTAGATGGTCATTTGAACCTGCGCTCTATAACAGACGAACTTCAATACTCGAACTCATCCAGTTCTATTCCTGATAAATATGATCTTTCTACCATTGATAAAGAATTGTTAATGGATCTCAAATCACAATCAACAAATACTCCTGGACTGGAATCAGAAATTCAAACCAAAGTCGATAACCTAATTGATTATGAACATGATCTCCCTTCATCTGAAGATGCTAAGGAATATGTGATTCAAAAGAAAAAGCAGCAATTATTAAGTAAATATTCTTCTCCTATCTGAGCAAAGCTGAAAAGAAACTTAAATATTAGATGTTTAATTGAGATATATCTTGAAGAATTTTCACGCCATTGTTTTGATATATTTCATCAGTTTTAGAGTCATTTTCTGGGAATACATTTTTACTGTATGACTTAATAACATAAGTGTTCAAATTTAAATCCAGATTCACACAATCTATAGCTGAATTCATTACACAGAAGTCATAAGCTAATCCAACAAATACCACATCAGTAATATTATGAGACTTTAGAGTATGTTCCATTTCGGTATGGTCTAGTTTCCATGAGTCTTTAAAACATGAATAATATTCACGATCTTTTAAATAACCTTTACGAATTATATGTTTAGGAATGGTCACATCTATTTTATCAAAGGCCTCTGAGAATTGAGTGTCTAATTCTGATCCTTGTGTACCTTGAATACAATGATCTGGCCAAACTGTTTGTTTCAAGGTTTTCACTTCTCCAGTGACTTCTTCTTTTTCACCAAGAGGATGTTCAAATGTTAAGTCTGTGAATGGTGGTACATTATGTTGTGAAGCGAAAGATGTATGATCTGGGGGGTGCCAATCTTGAGTAGCAATTATAGTAGACCATTTATATTTATTGATATTAACCAATTCACATATACCAGAAATTATTGACTCACCTTCTGAAACTGCTAATGCCCCATTGGGTGGGAGAAAATCTTTTTGGAGGTCAACAATTACTAGAGCAAACTTTTTGTTCATGATATTGATTGAAGATAATGAAGATATAATCTTTATAGAACTTTATTTAGATCTGAGATTAATCAGTGTGTATTATAATGCGAAACTCAGATTTTGCAATAAATTGAGAAAACCTTTCCAACTAATTCATAAATAAATGCTTTTAATATTTAATTTAACATTACTAATCTATACATGTATAAGCTATTACACAGAAACAGTATATAACCGATAAGATCCCATTAATCAATTATCATTTAAATTTCTTCTGGAGCTTTTTGTTGCTTCTTTTGCTGATTAATTTTTGGCTTATGCTTAGGTTTCTGATCGTCTTTCCAAGATCCCAGGAACATATGTTTGGCATAACAATAAGGGTCATTAATAGATTTAGCACCCATTTGTCCAACGTCTGGACTAAATGAAGTAATTGGTAACACCAAAACATCATCTACAGCAATAGGAGCTTCAATTCCAGTAAATAATTTCCAAGTAATGATTTCTTCGTATTTTCTAGTTTTAAAATTTTCTTCTGATTGTAACACATTATTCATATATTCAAAAACCGTATCAGTCCAGATCCCTGGACCAGTCCAATTCATAATGTCACCCCCTTGATCTTTACCCAAAATTTTATTTAATTGACCCTTCTTCTCTCTTTCTAAAGTAATATCTGTAATTTTAGCCACCAATTCTCTAAGCATTGGATGTCCCTTTTTAGCTTGAATAGTCCATTGGCAAAATTGAATTCTCCTAGCATACCAATCAGCCCAATCAGGTCTATCGGGATCAGCTTCAATTCCTACTACCAATCCGGCAATATTAGGTTTATTTTTAAACAGATCTTGTACAGATATCCAATCATCTATTGGTTTTATTCCTACTGTATCAATATCAGAATATACTCCACCTTTTGCTAATAAAATCAAATATCGGAAAAAATCAGCTTTTAATATACTCTTGGGCATTATCTTGTAAGCTTTAGCGACATCAGGAACTGGTGTATATAATTGATCAATTAATTCATGACATTCATCATCGGGTAAAACATAATGCTTGTAAGTCGGATTTAGTTCATTCCATTGTACTTGATACCCTTTATAATTCAATGGGAATGTAGGATCATCAAGTCCAACTTTCCAAGTTTGCCAAATATTCTTCTCAAATGGTCTCTTAGGTTCATAAGGAAATTGATATGCTAGCTGTTGTCTAAGAGTTGATAAGGGGGGAAGCCTAGCTTTCGTATTTGGTTGGAAATTAAACCCTTCTTGTTTCCAATTACTATGTTTTTCTAGCTCTCGAATTATTTTCAATTTATTACTTCTAATTTCAGTCTTTGATCCATTACTGGGGATTGTAACTGCTGATTTAAGGACATAGAATACATAACACACCAGAAGTATTATCAAGATGGTTCTAAGTCGCCGCAGATACATTATAAACCTTAATTATGAGGGTGTGAGGATGCTATGAGGAGTTGGTTAGGGATTATAGTATCTGTTAGGATTATGGTTTTAATTGTCAGAAGTTAAAGTACAACTTTGTCAATGCGACGCGGCCATGCAAGGAACAAAAAAAAAAAAGACTGCAAAAAAAAAAGAAAAAATCCATAGTGAGGATAGAGACCCAAAGAAGAACTGTAATGGGTAAGATGGGTTGTAACCGAATGAATGAATGAACGAATAAAACATATATTAAAGTAGAGGCTCATTGTAATGAACATAAAACAGCTTGTATGGGAGAAGTAGATGACTTTTATGGGGGTAGTAATACCAGTAGTAATACCCTCTTTAATCCTAATTATTTTTAACAGCACTAGAGGCCCGAGTTTGGTTCAACCGTTCAAAGTTTCTCTTCATAGCTTCAACAATATATTCATGACCAGTGATTGCCCTATACTTCTTTCCAGGCCCTTGTACAATCACATCTTTATTAGCTTGATTAAACCAAGCAATTGAATATCTTTCTCGTTGATTCTCACCCTTTGTAGGAGTTCTAACTCTATGGAAATTAGATTTCAATTTGTCATCAGACCATGACATTAACATGTCACCAATATTGATAACAATCTCTCCGGTATTTGCCTCTACCGGACGCCAATCATCTCCAATGGCAAAATCAGTATGAGCAGTTCTACCAGGACAAACCTCTAATCCATGATCTCCTGTTCTTTGATATAATAATGTTAAACAATCAAAATCAGTATGAGCTCCAGCTCTCCAAACATTGTTAGGAATTTCTTCACCAGTTATATCTGGATAGTGTAATAATCTTAACGTACTTTGAGCGTTATCCTTTTTAATATCATGAGCTTTACTGAAAAAATCTCCTTCAAATCCAAGAGCTTCTGCCAAACAGCTTAATACTTCCATAGATAATTTTTGATTTTGAATCATAAAAGTTTCCATGAACAGTTTCCAATCTTCACTGACAGCATCTTCACCAGGCCAATAACTATCCTTTTTATGATATTGTAATTGTAAACTTTCCTTTAAGTCAGTTGTTCCTGTTGATGGTCTTACTTGAGCCTTATATTCATAACCACAGTTTTCAAGTTTTATGAATGGGGTTTTCTGTTTGCTTTCTTGATCCAAATTGAAATAGTTGGCTGAATACTGAAAGGCCTTTTCAATATCAGATTTGGTAGGGAATTCTTGATCTTTTAAGATAAAAAATCCTACTTGAGTAGCTGCTTCATATAGCTGAGTTTTGATTTCCTCACGACGGATTTCAAAATCTTTCAAACTGATTTTTGGGACTATTGAGCTCATTTTACACTTGAAGAATGTGGATGACAATTCAAATTGGAATGGTTAGGGATAGTAAAGGATGGTTCTTAACGGGTTATATTTATATTATATTTATTCTATACAATACCAGCTACCCTTAGCCCTTCCATCTTTATAGCCCCACTATCCATTACTAATGTTTTAACTAGTTGTATGGCATTGTCCTTTCGCTTTAAAGCGAGATAAGATCTGAATCTCCACAAGCGAGATCTTATCGTTCCCTTTTTGGTAAGTGACTCTCAAATTCCGCTTCTGTTCAATCATCTCAGGCCCTATCTTGAATGAGTTTCGTATGAAAGCGAGATGTCAACTTGACAAAGAGTGATACAAATGTAAGCTTGTTAAACTGTTCATTTGGTTTTCTCAGAATAATTCCACATTAAGTCCGTATTTTTAGTACCCATTTACTACAAGAACTGCTACCACAAGAACTACTACTACACTCACAAATTACTATAACAAATTTTTATATTCGACTATATACACTTGTAATAATGCATTTCTTTATTAAATTAACCCAATGTCTAAAATCCAAATAAAACTTTTCTATTTCTATTTTTTTTTATTATAACCCGATAAATAAAATATTAAACCCCATTAATAACTTACTTATAATGTTCCTGTAAAACAATCTCATTAATTTCATTTTTTTTCCCTGTCTTTCATTCAAAAAAAAGTTCAGAGTTCCAATTATCAACACCAAAACCAATCATTTAAAAACTCCAAACAAAACATAAAACAGCAAATAACTAATAATAAAAAATCAACCAATAAATCTAACCACTAATAATATATATGAAAGAAAAGGAATAAAAAAAATGCAATATCTAATACTTGTTAAAAAGAACCTGAAAATTCAAAAGTAATTAATGCAAAGTAATAAATTCTCATGCCTGCTATAATGTAATCAATGAAAATAATATAATCTCTAGTTCTAAACCCATAAAGATTTTAAGACATTGAAAAATAACCTTGTAAAAACAACTTAATTAATACCCAAATAAAAATAATCAAATATGTTAGAAAAAAAAATGCCAACAAACTAAAAAATACTCAAGTGTATATATAAACATTACTCAAAAGCAAACACGTTTACCACCATGAGGTACTGGAAGATTGGTTACCATAATTTGAAGAGGATCCATAAGAATTGTAGCCACCGGAACGACCAGCAGAACCACCATTGCTGAAGTTGGAAAAGCCAGATCCACCACTACTTCCCCAGTTGGAACCAGATCCACCACTTCCCCAATTGGAACCACCAGATGATCCATAATTAGATCTTCTAAAATCTCTAGTTGGACCACCTCTAGCACCACCTCTGGAAGAACCACCTCTACCCATTTTACCGAAAGCAGATTCTCTAGCGATTTTGGTTAAGAAATCTGGAACTTCTTGGTTAGCTTCAGCTAATAAATCAACTAATCCTTTAACAACATTTTTATTGTTTCTGTTAAAGAAAGCAGTAGCAATACCAACATTACCAGCTCTACCAGTTCTACCAATTCTATGAACATAATCATCAATATCACCTGGTAAATCATAATTAACAACATGAGAGACATTTGGAATATCTAAACCTCTGGCAGCAACAGCAGTAGCAACTAAAATTGGAGCATGTCCAGTTTTAAAAGCAGCTAAAGCTTTTTCTCTTTCATATTGAGATCTGTCACCATGAATAGCAGTGGCAGGGAAGTTTTGATCATATAAAAAGTCAGCTAAATTATCAGCCATTCTTTTGGTTTCAGTAAATATAATAGTTAATCCATTATCATTAGCACTTAATAAATCTAATAATACAGATTTCTTTTCTTCATCTTCAACATATAAGATTTTTTGAGTAATATTTTCTGAAGTAGAACCAACTCTACCAACTGATAAAAAGATATAATCTTTCAAGAAATCTTTAGCTAACATTTGAATATCTCTTGGGAATGTAGCAGAGAACATTAAAGTTTGTCTATTATCAACCCCAGGCATATCACATTCTTGAACAATATGTCTAATTTGAGGTTCGAAACCCATATCTAACATTCTATCAGCTTCATCTAATACCAAGTATTTAATATTAGCTAATGAAACACGACCTCTTTCTAATAAATCTTTCAAACGACCTGGGGTAGCAACTAATAAATCACAACCTCTTTCTAAAGTTCTGATTTGACCACCAATATCAGCCCCACCATATACAACAGCAGGTTTAACCCATGATCTATAAGAAAATTTTTTAGCTTCTTCAAAAATTTGGGAGACTAATTCTCTAGTTGGAGCCATAACTAAAGCAGTTGGGTAAACTTTATGAGATGAGAAAGCACCAGTAGATTCAGGTACAGGAGCTGGACCATTCATATAAGATTCAGATAATACTGGGAATAAAAACCCCCCAGTTTTACCAGAACCAGTTTGAGCACAAGCCATTAAATCTCTACCACCAGCAACAATTGGAACGGAATATTTTTGTACTGGAGTTGGTTTAGAAAATCTAGATAATACAACATTTTCAACTAACAATGGATCTAAAGGAGGAGCAGTAAATGAAGTAATAGGTTCAGGAACATTATCACCAGAAGCTTCGACTGGAATGTCATCATAACTATCAAAGTTAATACCAGAGGATTGGAAACTAGTATCTTCGGCTACTCCAAATAATTCAAGTTCCAATCTTTCATCTTTTTTAGCTGGTTCATGTTTACCATCAACCCATTTACCAACACCTGGTCTATTAAAATTTCTTGGTCCATTATTATATCCACGGCCACCACCGAAACCACCACCACCACGACGGTTATTATATCCACTACCACCAAATCCAAATCCTCCACGACGATTTCCATCATTGAAACCTCCTCCATAATTGTTACCACCGCCATAACCAAATCCTCCACGACGGTTACCGCCACCAAAGCTATTATAACCTCCATTAGAATCACCATCTGGGCCTCCCATAGGAGCTGAACCCCCTTGTCTACCACGACGGTGTGGTGGTACATACCCACTACGTTGGTTCCCACCTTGATTACCTTGTCTTTTATCACCTTCACTAACTGAAAGGTTGTTCATTTGTTGATTCATATCAGCCATATTGGATGTTATCTTTTCTTTTTTTCTTTCTTGTTCTTTACTTTTTAAACTAAAATAAATAAATCTTTTGTAATTAAACAAATAAAAAAGTTAATTCTTTTCTCTTTAAGAAACCTTTTTGGGTTCTTGATTGATTAAAAGGGAAAGGAAGGGGTAAAACTAAAGTAGTCTTTTAAGATATATATTTTCAAAGCAAAAAATTTTTTTTTTTTTTCAGAGGCAACCGAATGAGAGAGAAAAAAAAAAATCATCGGGTCATACACGCATTTAAAAAGAAACTGATCTGTTAGAGGGTAGACGACATTTCTATTTTACGACATTTCTATTTTTCACGACATCATATATTTCTAATATGAACTAGTTCCAGTACTAGTACCACTATTAGTGGAGGAATTAGACCCAAAACTAACTTTAGCATGAGGATGTGCATAATATTGTCTATCATCAAGATTTGCAAATGACATGGTGTGAGACGGAGGTGTACTCAATCCCCCACCTGGAGATGGTAAGAATGGTATATCATCGTCATGAAAATCATCTGACGGAGACGAAGCCAGACTTGCGGCTTCGTCATTCTTGTCTTGGACTTGGGTTTGGGTTTGTGCTTCAGCTTCGGCCTTAGCTTGTGCTTTATCTAGAATATCAGTTTTTAAATTTACCACTGGTTGAGAATCATCATCAAGTTCATTAGGGTGATCAACTATAACTTTATTATCATCATTTTCATGATCACTATAGTTAAGGTCATAATCCTCCTCCTCATCATCATCATCGTAGTCAGCATTGGTATCATTACCACTAACAGTGTCTCGATTATTATGATTATCCTTATCATTTACATATAATTTATCAAAATCTTTCTCTAATTGATCATCACTTAAGTTATTTAATTTATAATCAGTAAATGATCGTTGTTGTTTTCTTTCATTCCAATGAAGATTTCTACTCACACTATCGATATATTCAGTTTTAGAAGATATCACTGTAGGGAATGGGAAAGGACTTGCTTGGACCGTTACATAATCACCTCTTTGTAACTCAGTTCTCACCTTTCCATCAAATGAAGCCCAAGCAGTCAGTCTACTAGCTTGAGGAACCTTGAGTTTTAGAAACATTCCATCTGGTAACAAAATTGGTCTAAATGATAAAGTATGTGGACATATAGGAGTTACACTAATAGCACTAACACCCGGATGTACTAAAGATCCCCCTGCTGATAATGAATAAGCGGTTGATCCGGTAGGAGTAGCAATTATAAGCCCATCCGCTTGAGCAACTGTTAATAACGAACCATCACCATATAATTCTAAATTAGTGACATAAGGACTTGGGCCTCTATCGACTACCAATTCGTTTAATACTTGTTGTTCACAAACTAATTTCCCATCAGATCTATGAACTCTACAAGTAAATCTCATTCTTAAATTAGCTCTAACTCCACTTTCTAATACATTTAACATTCTACTTCTAAAATCATCAAATTGAAAGTTTGTTAAAAATCCTAATGATCCCAAGGCAAAACTTATAACCGGTGGAACAATTCTTTGAAATAGATTCGAAACATATAATACCGTACCATCACCTCCCAAAGTCAATACCAAATCAAAGATTTCTGGATTGTTAATAGTGAATTCTTTAGTCCAAAACTTTAATTGATGTTTGGCTGCAGGCACCGTCTCTATCAACTGTGGATAATTAAATCGTTTCAGATTTTCCAATTTATAATCAATATAAATAGTAATTCCCTTATTCCGGTTTAAAAACCATTCAACAATTTCTCTAGTTAAATATATCAATGCATTATCTTTAGCTTTAGTTACAATCATTATAGTTCGAACATCTAATTGGATGGTGGCCTTGGCTAAATTCCTTGCCAACATTCTTACTCCATTAGCAGTTTCAGCCAATTCTGCATGGGATTTAACTGATTTTAATTCATCATTATTTAGCTTATTCAATACGGTTGAAGGAGTTCGTTTGATTTTTTTAACTTGTTCACAATATAATTTATTATGAATTTTGGGAGGAATTCTTTTAACGCCACCTTCTGGACTAACACTTCTCAGACTGGATCCTCCTGATTCTCTTAATGCCTTTCTATGTCTACGATTGCCATTAATTAGGGGTCGTTTAGATTTTGTATCGGATGAATGGGGGGTTCTTATGGATATGGGCTGAATGGGCAGACTATGAGTTATCTTATCATCATCCAAACTTAATGGAATATCTTCAACTGGTTGTTGGTGCTCACCCATTGCTTAAGTAATTCGTATTAGAATGGGGTAATTTGAGATAGATCTGTTGATGGGGGATAATCTAATGTAGTGGGATTGGAAAACTAAATGATTAGGGATTAATAACAAGGGGTCAGCAGACTTTAAATGAAATAGATACTTTTCCGACGTTAATAAATTAATGAAACTTGGAGAAAATGATGGGAGATTTATTAATTTGTTTGGAGTGGCAGTCAATTAAATATCGGATGAGAATTGTAGCGAGAATTGTGGGACTCGGAGCCGGACCTAAAACAGTGAGTGAGAGTGAGTGAGAGTGAGAGTGAGAGTGAGTGAGTGAGAGAAACACAACAATTACCTGCGTGTATTCAATTATCAAGCCAATCTCTATATAACTAACCATGGTTTGCATTATTTGTAACGTCTTGAACTTTACAAGTCCAGCCACTGGATTTATCCAATAATGGTAAAGAAGCACCTAAACACCACCCTAATTCATTATTATCGATTGTTTTTGCAGTCTTTAATTCTCTTTGTAAAGGAATATCGTAACCAGTATGTAACATGGCAGTAATAAATGATAAATCTAAACACCATTGAGGTTCTTCATTTAAGGCTTTAACATGGTCGTCTAATAAAGCTTCAGCCCATAAAAGATCCCCACCACATACTAATTTCGATAATTCAGTTAATTCTTCTACTGTAAAAGAACTTGGGAATCCTAATGGATTGGTTCTATCATAAAAGTATGAAAACACATACATATCACTAGATTTTTTAAACGACTTGGTTAATGAAGGTTGATAAATCCCATTAAATGAACATGGTTTTTCAGTACATTCTAATTCTTTATTTAAAACTTTTTCTGCCAAGAATCTACAAGAAGCACCAGCATGAATTTCTGATTCTTTAGATGGTCCTTTCATATTAACAAGATAATATTCATCTTTTCCTAATTCAACCTGAACATCATTAGCTACCATACCGGGAGCAATACATGGATTATTTATAGTAACTGAAGCTTTAGCATTCTTTAAATCTTCTTTTCTAGAAATCTTAGATTGGGCTAATTTATCATTATTTTTTAAACTTGATTCAACTACCAATCCATTAACTTTATTTCTTCCTTGCATTAATCCATATCCTAAATGTGAATATTGATATAAGATGAAATCTCTATTACCAAAGGATAATTTATATTTATGTTCTCCATCAATCATGGTTTCATCTTTATCTTTAAATTGGGGTTCAAATACAATTTGGGTAGACCCTCCTCCTAAATCAAATACAGCAGCTGTTGGAGTTTTTTCAGCCGATCCAATGTTTCCTAATAAATAATTGGTAGTAATCCAAGCATAAACTCCTTCATCCTTACCATCCATAATGGAAATTCCATCTCCTTCTACCACTGCAAATGGATAATCTTTTTCTAAATGATTTCTAACTTCTTTTAAAATATTAGATGATTTTTCGTCTCCTAATAATCTAAGTCCAGCAGTAGCTTTAACAGCAACTGGGGTACATGATTGTTTATTCTTAGGGACGGTTTCAAGAGCAGTTTTTAATAAGGGGTCTAATGATTTGGCAGCCCCAACAGTATCGGTATCAAATGATGATAATCCTGGATTTAACATTTCAAATTTTTCATTAAGTAACACTGGTGGGGATTGACAAGTATTGAATTCATAAATATGAACTCTAGATCCAGTAGATCCAGCATCAATCATGATCACGAAATCACGGTCTTCGCAATTAGGTCCTTTACTTGGTGATTTGGAATCTGATACATCATTCTCAAGGGTGTCACTATCAGCACCAGCATCAACCCCTGAATTACCACCTGAAACCTCACCTTTATCTTTACCGGCAGCAACCCCTTCATTGTCATAACCGGACTTGGATTTATCAGCGTGATTCTTTTCACTATCAGAAATATCAGCGACAATATAAGGCTTTTTACCAGCACCAGAATCAACACCAGCCCCTGGTGCTTTAGGTGGAGCATTAGATCCAGCACCAGGAGTATTACCAGCACCAGTGACTTTATCAGGAGAATAAGGAGCTTCAGTACCTTTATGAGGAGTTCCTTGTAAAGTATTTTGATTATCCGATGAGGGAATCTTATCGGCGGCTTTTTGTTTCACCTGTTGAATTTGATCATTTATAGTACCATGAGAGGAGATTATAAGACCAACAATAGTGATTAAGGCTACGATAGCCACCACTACCCTGAGGTTACGAGTAGTTAACATTGTAGGATTTTGATTCAAATGTATGTAGCCAAAATATTTAAAAGCCTTCGTCGCGTTAAATTTTTCGGGTTCCGGGTGTGACACGACCGCCTTGACATAAATATGAGATAATGACGATTGAGAAGGTAGGCGGTGGAGGAGAGCCAACACATTTAGTGGAACATAGAGACAGGTGATCCCAGAGATTGGTGATACTAGAGATTGGTGATCCCAGAGACAGGTAATCCCAAAGGCTTATGATACCAGAGACTTATTATCCTAGAATTTCAGTGGGAACGAACCTACCGGCACAGATATTAATTGCAGCCAGAGCAAAGAAGAGAGCATCTACGACATACAACACTTCCACTCATACGACATAGACATAAAGTTCTTCCACGACATCTGAATATTGCACATATCAATTTAAACTTCAATGGTCAGACCAACTAACAAGTCCCCGATGTGACCTTTCTTTCAGCTGATATCAACGTACCCGTTCCACTACACCACTTCCGCCTCACCACACCACACCACTTCTCCCACACCCCTAATACCCCTCATGGTCCCATCAACTCTTGCAAAATGACGTCAAGTATATAGCTACTAATGACCTCAATATGATGTCTGAGGTAGCTCATGACTAGCACCCCCTGATGGCTTCTGATGTCCCCCTGTGGTCGCTCATAGTCCCCTGTGGGTCTCTACAAAGTATACCAAGCTTATTAATACCTCAATTAATAGCCCATGCTGAAAATAGTTACTAGGATATTCTTATCACTATACACACACCACACAGCAATGACTGCAAATAACCTTTTTGTCGCAGAAAATGATCAAATTATTGCCGCAACAATTGCTACCAAAAGATCACCAGCAACAACTATATAAGGTCAGCAATTTCTACAAGTTAGGATTTATTAAAAGATCTCATTCTAATACGAAGGTTTCATTCTAATACAAAAATGTTTCGTTCAAGCTTATATAATAGTGCCAGACAATTAAATGCTAGACAATTGACTGCTAGAAGTTTCCACACCACTGGAGTTAAATATTCCATTGTAGACGGAGCTAAAGAAGTTTTACAAAAAGCTAATAAAAAAACTGGTGAAGTATTAGCAAGCACCATGGAGACAGCTGAAGAAAAAGCTCCAGAAGCAGTGAAAGACCATCCTGAAAAACAAAAGGTTCACGAAAACACCAAAGGCTATAAGGACTTACAAGATAAAGGATCAAAAGTTGAAGCCGAACAAAACCGTGCTGAAGACGGTGTTTAATGTAAAAACAAAATATCCCAGAGTTATATAATGTGATATGAAAAGTAAAACTTAAATATATATTTATTATTTGAATGCATCATAAACCGTTTCTCTCTTTATTTTTTCAAATTTAATATTTCTTAAACTCTTGAACCATTGGATTTGGTGTTGATTGTTGTTCATATTGTCCAGGTAATGATGATGGTTGTGATTGAACTTGAGGGGTTTGTGGACCTTCTGAAAGGGATTTAGGTTGTTTTCTTTCAATAATATTTAAATAATTGGATGGAACATACCCTATTTTACCCGATCTTGATCTAACTTTCCACCATTTACTTTCATTACCTAAAGGATCTAATTTAGATAAAATGGCTACTAAATCATTAGGTTTTAATTCGATTTCAATATTTGGATTTTCTGGATTAAATTCATAGACGGCTTTAGCAAATTGTAAAGATGATGGATTGAATCCATTATTGTTATTACCATTACCATTAGAGGCTCCATTAATTCCTTCTTGTTGATTTTGTTGTTGTAATGCTCTTCTTTGTTGTTGTTCATTCAACTTTTGAATGGCTTTACTTAATAAATATGGGAACCCAATCGAAGCAGCTAAAAATAATAATAATGGTTTAAATGAGATCCTTGAAGGTTTCCCACTTGATTGTCTTCTTAAGTTTTCTTCAAGTCTCTTTTGTTTAGATTCAAATTTATTAAATTCTTTAAGATTGATTCCATGATTATAAGTTCTACCAGTGATCTTATAAAACATCTTTTTAGCAAAGTTGATTAAGGCATAAATTCCTAATAATGATCCTAAAGCATTTTTTAAATTCCCAAATTGTTCAGCCAATGAAACCATTGTGAAAAATGATGAGTGAGTGGCCATATAAGTAGCTTCCAACATTTGAGCAAATCCTCCAACTGCTCCAATTATTGATTCAATTAATTGGAAGGTCGCTTGGGTCCCTTCAGCTAATCCTCCTCCCATTCCACCAGGTTGACCATACATTCCAGATCCATAGCCACCCATTCCACCCATTCCACCCATACCACCCATACCATACATACTAGATCCATAACCACCCATTCCATACATACTAGATCCATACCCACCACCATACATACTAGATCCGTAGCCTCCTAATCCACTTAGTCCACTTCCATACATACTTGAACCATATCCATTACCATATCCACTTCCGTATCCACTACCATATCCACTACCATATCCACTACCATATCCACTGGTACCATATCTATTGCCATAACTTCCATAGTTACCAGAACCATATGGAGTAGTATTAGACATGTTGGATAAATCAGATGTTAATGAACTGGGTCTGTCCGGTAAAGCAGCTGAGTTATTACCAGTATCAGTAGCAGTACCAGTATTAGTTCCAGCAATATTACTTGGGGTTGCACTGGAGGTTGTAGCGCCTGGATTCCCTGTAATACTTGATGCTTGTGCTTGTGAGCTTGAATCTCCTCCTGAAACTGTAGCTGATGAAGTCCCTGATGACACTTCCCAAGGTTTCCTTCTAGGTACTGACATATTTTTGGTGATTATAAATGACTATTTAAGGTTTTTTTTTTTTTTTCTTTGTCTCGGTGTGTTAGTTGTTGATTGTGAGAAAAATGAACCTCGCTCAAAGTTCCAGTGTCACATGATGCGGGGACCAGTTTTATGGAGAGACAGTAGCATTAACATAGTAGTAGAATTATGATAGTAGTAGAATTATGTACATTTCTATAGGATCTATATGGAACAACTATGAATCCCCTATTGATTCCTATTGACCTCTATGGTAATGGTTCAGAAGAACTAGACAATCTATTCAAATGTAAGTAAACATCAGTCCCATAACCTTCCATCGAAATAAGTTTCAAATCTCCTCCGAAATATTGAGCATATAATCTGGAAATTGGTAACCCATAACCGAATCCAGCCATGGGAGCTTTGAAAGAAGTTTGATTATATTCAGAATCTAATACCGGAGTTTCGGACACTGTAGTATAAAGATAAGTCCAAATTAATGGAACTTCACTTCTTGGAATTCCTCCACCTTCATCACTAATTTTTATAGCTATATCTTCAGACCCTTCGGAAATAATCACTTTTATAGGAGGAAATTTTAAATCATTTATATCAATATCATCTTCTTTTAAATTAGGATCTTTCCTCAATAATTCTTGTTTTAATAAAGGAGTTCTAAATTCAATGGTAGCTCTTAAAGAATTTTTCAATGTTTCAAATAACATATGAATCAAATGACCCGGTACATACATGAATTCAATTTCATTTTTAGTTAATATCAATTGAATTTCTGGACATTCAAATAATCCATAATATTCTTCACAGATGTATTTAGCGGTTTCAATAGCATCTTCGGCAATTTCTCCAACATTACAATCAGTACATATTACTCCCACATAATTACTCTTTGATTTATTATTACCATTCATGAAATTTGGTAATTTAGATTTAGGCTTTTGTTGAGACATCACTAAAGCTATATGTTGACCAATTAACATTCTTATACCAATTCTAGACATATAAAACCGATCTAAAAATGTTTGAATTGATGAATTTACAAAAACAGTTTTATTATCATGTTTCCATTCTTGAACTCCTTGAGCCATTGTAGCTACTGTAGCATCATGTCTCTTTTTAATTTTAGTTAATGCATCATGAACTGATTTATTATAATCATATACTTCCTTAGGCCATATAGCATTCATGGCTGTTGGGGTATAATAAGTTTTACCAAATGTAGGGGATTCACTTCTCAATTTTGATGAGGATGCTCCCATTCCAACATTTCCAGAACCCCCAGAACTACTACTAGAGCTACCTCCACTAGCACCAGGGTTTTGGTTATGATGTGATCTAACAATAATTCCGTCGTCACTAAATACATTATGTATAGCAGGATTATTTAATTCATTATGAACGGGGTTTTCCATCTCATTCAATACCGAATTATCTTCATGTAAGATTTGATTATCCGTGACCCTTTTATTCAATCCTCCATTAGCATTTAATAATTTAAACAATTCTTCCGATATTGGTGGTTTAGGTAAATTAACCAATTCTTCAAATGATTGAGCATACCAATTCTTTACCTTAATGGTTGATGGAGCTTTGTTCAATCCTAATGGAGCATTCTCTAAATCTTTCACTTTTAAAGCTAACCGTATAGGAAGTTCTTCCACTATGAATTGTGATGCTAAAAAGATTGACCCTGGACTTGGATTAGGTCCAAATTGAACCATTTGTCTTAGAGAAATTGATGTTTGTTTAAAGGAAGCATAACGATAAATTTGTTCTCTTAACGCTTGGGTGAGTTCCCAGCCGGTCCCCATGATATTGTTACTAAACGAGTAATTGGTGTTAAGATGGATTACTATAAGAAAATAGGAATGTTATTGTGGTCAGATATAACAAGATGGGGTGGGTTACAATTATTGAATTGAAATTTCTTCCCCAGACTCACCAAATGTATGGAGAAAACTCGCAGCGATTAAGAGAGGATGACGGTGGGGATCGCGACAGTACATGGGTCCAACGGGCCCAATCTGGCACCACTGATGCCACTATTACTGGTGGTAAATATCATATATAAAAAGTGCGAACAATCACAAGAAGTCCCTTGAATGTGAGTAACGATAATTGCACGTGAAATGAACCTCCTCTCACTTATGAAATGTTCGGACAAATGGCACCGTGAACTTACAACCAATTACAATCAGTGGGGCTAGTATCATCGCTGCACCACCATGACTACTATAGTTCCGCAAGCCCGTACTCTTGCTATTCCGTACGTCCTTTTTAACACACAAATCAAACATTCTCGTACGAGTTCAACCAACTTAACTTCAGCGTTATACTCTAGGCTCTACAATCTGTTTTCCATACAAAGGTATAACAGGCCTATGACAAGCACCCCATACTATAGTATCATTCATACCTCATGGTGTATACCAAACCTCTACAATTTCTTGCAATTCGTACCTGAAAGCCCGAAACCCTCGGTATGACTCAAGTTTCACTCACACTCGCAACAATATCATTCCATGACTCAAATCTCCGGATTTACGGAACCGGTGAATGATTTCCTGCAAAATCAATCTGGGGAAATTTTCAAATATAAAAGACCCACAATAATCCCTAAAAATTATCACAATACTAAAACATATTAAAACATCCGTTAATTTTCTTTTACTACTACTGCAATTTTATCAATCTAGCCGATTATGAGTGCCCGTCAAGTACTTAGAGTATCTAACTTTAAAACTGCTTCAAGATGTTGGATTCCTATTCAACAACCAATCAATTCAAGATTTTTTTCTTCCAGACAAAGATACATTAATTTCAACTTACATAGCTTAAGTGATTCCAACTTGATATCTAATGATGATGTGATGACTCATGAAGCATCTAATCATACTACTACTAGAATTCAACATGATCAAGTAGAAGAACAATTCGAACCAACTGTATATTCTGCTGATGAAATTCATACTGCTGGTCCAGTTATTAAAGAGTAGATACAAAGCTACGTTTATAGTCAATTATGATTCACGATGCATGTCCATAGTAATGAGAAAAAATAAAAATAAACAAAAAAAGGAATAAAATAAAGTAAACTAAATATACAAGATATCATTTAAATTGACAATCACCTGTCTCTCTCTCTCTCTATCTTAAGAATCAACCTAAGAGTATAATAGCTTGTAATCTGATAGCCATTGTAGTGATATGGTAACATCGTTTCACCATTGCAGTACTTGACTCTTCGCATAAATGATATATTTATTAAACATTAAATTCTATGTAACAGGAACAGGTATATTAAAAAGATTAAGGCATGAACCGGTTTTTTAGGGTTCTATTTCTAAGGCATTCACAATACAAATCCAAATTTAGATTTGTCTCTTAAAGTTTTACCATATTTATAAAATAAAAATGGTACTGGAATTAATACTACTGCAAAACAACCTAATAAAGTACCAGCCCATTCAGTTCCTAAATTAACAAACATTTGTCTGGCAAATAATGGGAAAGCAGCACCAAAAGCAGATCTTAATAATGTATTAGCAGCTAAAGCCGAAGCAGCAAAGAACAAATAACAATCAATGATATAATTAATACATGGTAAAAAGATAGCAATTAATCCAATCCCGATTGGTGCAGCACCAATAGTTGGAACAATCCAGTGAACTTTATCAGCATAATTACCAGCCCAACATAACCAGAATAATCCAGCAGCAAAAAATAAAGATCCAACCATCATAGGTGGTAATCTTTCTTCAGGAATTGGCTTACCCCCATTTTTAATCATAATTTTCAAAAATCTTCTTTCAAAAATTATACAAATTACACCCCCGATTAAAGTACCAATAAACATGGATAAATAAGGTAATTCAGCAACACCGGGTTCAAATCTATAATTAACTTGGAAAATCAATGGGATAGCTGTTAAACATAAATATAAAATCCCATAAATAAAAGCATTATATAAAGTAATTAAGAAAAGAATTGGTTCAGTGAATAACATATACACTGGTCTAGTAAGATTTTTTTCAACAATTTCTTTGAAATCTAATTTGATTTCTTCATGAGGAGCAACAATCCCCCAATTCCCAGTTCTTCTTCTTAAAGTTTCGGCTTTACGAGCTAAAATTATTGGATGATAAGTTTCTTCTAAAAACAATATAGAACAAACAAGGGCAAAACCAGCAATAATCCCGGTAATATATTCAGTCCATCTCCAATCTAAATTAGGATTTTTAACGATAAATGCAGAAATAATTGGTGCCAACATTGGACCACCAAATAATACCATAGCAAATATAGATGTAGCAATACCTCTGGTACCAGCACTAAAAAGATCAGCCATGACCCCAGGAGCTGCTACAAAAGCACAACCACTACAAAATCCAGAAAAAAATCTAGTAATCATGATTGAATCAAGGGTATGAGATGTGGCAACTGCAAAACAAAAACAGGTATACACAAAAGTGGAAAAAACCATTAAAGGTTTTCTACCAAACAATTCAGTTAATGGACCCCAAAGAACTGGACCAGATGCAAATCCAAACACGAATAATGAAGTTCCCAAGGCAGATACTGTAGGCCCAACATGGTAAATAATTTCAATTTCAGGCCCAGCAGCTGCAAACATAGCAGATCCTAAAGAAGCTGATAATGCACATAACCCTACAGTAAGACAATAAGTGATTTTCTTATATAATGGGAAATTATGAGGATGTAAAGGATCATCAGGACCATCAAAACTAACAAAATATGCCTCTCTATCTGGTAACTCTGGTGGATAATCACGTCCTCCACCCATTGGTGGTAATGGTTCCTTAGTATTAATAGATTCAGCAATTAATTTATCAGCTCCAGTCATTCTTCTACTTAAAGTTCTAGAAGCGGTTACATTACTTTCATACCTACTTAGTTCATCATCAACTGGCCCGGCTTCCATTACACCATTAGCACTGTATAAATCGGTATTACTATTTGACTCGGCTCTACTTTCTATCAGTTTTCGATACTGTCCAGTAAAGGCTTCTGGTTGTTGTTCAACTGGGTCCACCTGTTCACTCTCCTTCTCTATGGAATGGCTATGACTTGAATTTACTGATCGGTTATCCATCATCAATTAATACTTGTTATAGATGTGTATAGAATTCGGTATATTAATATGGAAACTAAATGAAGGAGAAAAAATTTTGTACCACGAAAGAACCGGTGGGAATCATCTCTTTTATACGGCGCTCCCTCTTTGTTATTTCATTACTTTTTCGGGCTAAACTAAAAGGTTTCTACTGCGAAGAGGTACCGAACTAACAAAGAAAAAAAATAAAAAATAAAAAAAAAAAAAAAAAAAAAAAAAAAAACAAGTGACAGGTGTAAACGGTAGGTTACCTTTCCGTCGCCGTTTGCTCGGTGATAGGTTCATTCGTTGGAGTATTAACTATAGTCAAGCGGGCGGCCCAACCACGGCTTTACCAAGTCATACACAAAACACCGTCAAAACAATCCATGTTGATGACTTAACTACACTGTAACTATTGCACCTCCCTGAGGATGAAGTTCGATTGTGCGCTTCAAATTTTTATCCCGTCAACTAGAACCGACCATCTGCAGTGCGACCTGTTTGAAAGCAATTGAGTTGGACTCCACATGAGACCATGATGACAATTAAAGTTCATTACAACTAGCGATCTAGATGGATTGAGACGAACATCAATACTAAGCTTAACCCTGATAGGGATAGGGGTACTAGTATGGGACTTGACGGCATTCATGATTGGATCCAGCTCCATGTCCATTGGTGATGTGAGTTAATATTACTTCCAATTTAAGGTTGTTACAGCCGTTATGCAAGGTAGGCCTGCGCCCTTGTGAAAAATTAATTCCGACTGTACGTTCACAGGCTGCGCAACCACTATGGGTAATTCGAAACGGGACCCGTCGAAGAAAAAGAAATCCGTCTATAAGCGGGATTATTCACTGCGTCGGTATTAAGCCGGCCCTCACAGTAGGAGGTCCATATTATTGGTAGAGTGATGATAGGTAGACGGACAATGTAAATACAAACTACATGTAAATACAAACTACATGTAAATACAAACTAGCTGTAAATATGTATGGCTATGTAGCTGACTATAATGAACATACATTCTTATTAGCTTTTTCCTACTCATCTAGATACTCTCAGGGTCTTATTGATTAGTAATCGTTAACCAGATATTTTTTTAAAGCCGATATGATATTCGCTCGGCTTATGCTTATGGGGTGAGATGGCTTTCATTTTATAGCCGAGAACCCTACCAATGATTTGGCTGCAACTGTATTTATTATTAGTACATAAATATATAAACATGAATATACGGAACGCTGAATACATTTTAGTAATCCGATCCGGCTTTCAATCCTATAAACAGATATGGTCCTTACGCAAATGCAAAACTGGATTTACTTCTAAGGACCTTCCCATATTTATAAAACACAAATGGTACTGGAACTAATGCTAACGCAATACATCCTAATAAAGTTGATGCCCACTGAATCCCCATATTCTCAAACATTTGTAAGGCAAATAATGGACATGCTCCCCCGAAGGAAGATCTAAGAAATGCTTGTGATGCTAAAGCACTAGCAGCATAGACCAAATAACAATCAATTATATAAGTAAAACATGGTAAAAATATGGTAATTAACCCAGCACCAATGGGAAGACCTCCAAGGGTTGGAACTATCCAATGAACTTTATCGGCATAATTCCCTGCCCAACCTAACCAGAACAATCCAATTGGGAAACAAATTGATCCAATCATTTGCAGTACTAATCGTTCTTCGGGTATCGGAACGCCTCCGTTTGCATCCATAATTCTAGCAAATCTTCTATCACATAATATAGACACCCCTACCCCCATTAAAAACCCAATGAAAATGGCCAAATATGGTAGCTCTGCTACTCCGGGTTTAAAATGATATCCCCCTTGGAAAATAAGTGGAACAATAGTCAAAAACATATATAATAGCCCATAGAGGAACATGGCATACAAACTAATTAATAAGATAATCGGTTCAGTCACCAAGAACTTTAATGGTCTATTTATGTTATATTTAAGGATATCTTTCAAGTCAAGTTTAGCATCTTCAATTGGAGCTCTAATTGCCCAAATTCCGGTCTGATCACGAAGTTTACGAGCTTTATATTTTAATAATGTGGGTTTATGAGTTTCTTCAAAGAACAAGATCAAAATTACCTCTGCAGCAGCTGAAATAATACCAGTAACATATTGAGTCCATCTCCATCCAAGTGTAGGATTGGCCATAATGAAACCTCCAATAATAGGAGCAAAAAAAGGACCACCAAACAATACTGTTGAAAAGGCTGACAATGCAAGACCCCTTTGTTTGACACTGAATAAATCAGACATAACTGCTGGAACAACCACTAATAAAGCACTCCCAGTAAACCCTTGAAAAAATCTGGTGATAATAATACTTTGGAAATGTACTGACGTAGCACACGCAAAACAAAAGCAACTATAAATAAAAGCGGTAACTAATAAGATAATCTTCCTACCAAATAATTCAGAAAGTGGTCCCCAAACAATTGGACCTGACGCAAACCCAAATATAAACACCGCAGTTCCTAATGCACTTACAGTTGAACCAACTTTATAAATTTCGGATATTTGATCTTGAGCTAATGCAAATATAGCTGATCCTATTGATACTGATAATGTAACCATTGTCAACATCATTCCAAATGCAAATTTCTTTAATAAACTGAAATTTTCCGGTATCAATGGATCATCAGCACCCTCAAATCCTACTTGGTATAAGGATTTATCTGATAAAGGGGGAGGAAAATCTTTACCATCCCCCATCTTAAGAAATGACCATTTCGATTTTTTTTCATTGGCCATGTCAAATGCTTGATCAGTTTCTGTTTTGTCCTCTACTAAACCACTATTAGGAGTGGCTTCCATACCACTTGAATGGCTGTATGAGTTGTTTGAAGCGCTTGTGGAAGTGGAAGATGATGAGCTACCAGTGACACTATTATTTACATGTAATGACTCATTTGAGGGCATTTTTAACTGTCGGTTTCTGTTGAACTATGTGGTGTCTTTCCGTTTATTACCACTTATTGAATGAACTAGTAAATATTTTACTAGTAAGGTAGTTCAAAGAGCCTATCAGGTAGAATATAAAAAAAAAGAAAGAGGAATCCGTACAATTTATATAATATTTTTTTTTCAGATCTTAACAAAGCTGCAAAACTGGGAAGCGGCATCTGCGATAACGTCAAGGACCGATTCGCTCTCAAGTCCGAACAAAACATTCTTACACCGACATACACTCGGATATAAGTGGTAGACGGCGATGACGGCGCTGATGACGGCCACACATATATGACAAATAAGCCAAACATCACTTGTTTACTTTGTTATTTGCCCTATCTGAGCTCTTTATATTTGACACATTTCTATTGTGGAACCCGAATGGATGAATTGTCTCTGCTTATTAAAAGTTAAAGGGAAGATGAACTTAGAGAGTACGGAGTTAAAAGGGGAGATGAGATTATAGAGTACGGAGTTTAATGGTTGGGTTTCGGGTTCAAGGTTTGCGATTAGAGTGCACATAGTAATGTCTTTCATGCAAGATGCATTGCAAGTTTGACATATTCATTCTTTTTACATAACAAAGGCATATTTAGATTTCTCTCTTAGCATCCTACCATACCTATAGAATAAAAATGGCACCGGGATCAAAAGCACTGCAAAAGCTCCCAATAAAGTAGAAGCCCATTTTATTTCCATATTCTCAAACATTTGTCTAGCAAATAAGGGACAAGCACAAGCAAATGAGCACCTAAGAAATGTAGAAGCCGCTAATGCACTAGCAGCATAGTATAGATAACAATCCACTAGATATGTTATACAAGGTAAAAAGATTGTAATCAAACCAAAACCAAGTGGGGCTGCTCCTATGGTTGGAACAATCCAATGAACTTGTTCAGAATAATCACCAGCCCATCCTAACCAAAAAAGACCTATAGCAAAGAAAAATGCTCCAATCATCATTGGTGGCAATCTAGCTTCTGGGATAGGTTTACCATTATTCTTATTCATCTTAGTAATGAATTGTTTATCAAAGAATGTACACAGGATTCCCCCTAAAAACACCCCTACGAACATTGATAAATAAGGTAATTCTGCTACCCCTGGTACAAAATGATATCTGCCTTGGAAAATCAATGGAATCACCGTCAAGAACATATACAATAATCCATAAATGAATGCATTATAAATAGATATCAATAATAAAATTGGTTCGGTTAATAACATAACTAATGGTCTAGTTAAATTATTTTCAACGATTTCTTGAAAATTTAATTGTACTTCTTCTTGAGGAGCTCTAATACTCCAATTACCGGTTTTTCTTCTAATTGTTTCAGCTTTACGTTTTAATAACGTTGGATGATGAGTTTCTTGATAAACCACGAGGGATAATACAAA
Source organism: Yamadazyma taylorii (assembly GCA_030583035.1). Classification (NCBI taxonomy): domain Eukaryota; kingdom Fungi; phylum Ascomycota; class Pichiomycetes; order Serinales; family Debaryomycetaceae; genus Yamadazyma; species Yamadazyma taylorii. The sequence goes on along the minus strand of JAJMHJ010000001.1, from coordinate 397,452 downwards.
TGATATACCAGCTACAATTCCAGTAATATATTGAGTCCATCTCCAACCCATATGAGGGTTTTTTACGATGAATGCTCCCATTATTGGAGCAAACATTGGACCACCAAAAAGAATTACTGCAAATGAAGTAAATGCTAATCCTCTTGATCTGATTCCGAAGAGGTCTGCTAATGCAGCTGGGGCTATAACGGTTGGAGCTGCACCAATGAATCCTTCAAAAAATCGAGTTATCATAATGGTTTGAATATTTTCAGCAGTTCCACAAGCAAAACAAAAGCAAGTGAATCCAAATGATGAACTTACTAACATGATTTTTCTTCCAAACAATTCTGATAATGGACCCCAAATTATTGGCCCTGAAGCAAATCCAACAATATATAAAGCAGTCCCTAACGCTCCTACCGTTGAACCAACATGATATATCTGTTCAACTTGTGGAGAAGCAGCTGAAAACATGGCAGACCCTAAAGACGTGCTAAAGGTTACCAATCCTACAATGGAACAATAAAGAATTCTCTTCGATAAAGAGAAATTGTGAGGATGTTCGGGATCATCTTTATCCCATTTAACCATATAAGCATCTTTATTAGGTAATAAAGGTGGGAAATCACGGTTTCCTCCCATTGAGGGAATTCCTTCTATGTCTGCTTCAGGATCTAAAAATTTTTCGGAATTAAGATGATTTAAATTATTGATATTCTTATCGGTGGTATTATTGGTTCTAATCTTGTTTAAATTCGATAAAATTATTTGTGATTCACTGAGGTTCTTGCTTAGTCTTTTAGATACATTTTCTAATTTAGCATCATGAGATAATGACTGGTTTGGGTTTAAATCATCAGTTGATGGTTTTTCTCCACCAGTAAAGAAATCAATTTCATCAATGGTGCTACTTCCATCGAGATCGGGTTCAAATGGATCATTTTGTTCAGTCTCACTTGATTGTCTATCATCAGATCCAGAGGTTGAGAAACTCCCGTGAAACACTCTTTCATTAAACGGAGAAGTTTTATCTAATCCCATATTAAAGCTGTAAACGGTGATAATTTGGTTTTATGGTTTAAGGGAAAAAAATGAATGTATATATATTACCTTGTGATTAAGCTTCAATTTAAAGATTTCTTGTAATAATTGACTAAAAAATAAATTTAATAATTCACGCAATCTATTCAGCCTATGCACCTGTTGTGGCTATAAAAGGTAACGTGGATTAATAGAGGCATATTTTATTTTGTAAATCTTAGGTTTAATCTAGACAACTCTGATCAGGATTTCGATTATATGCAATCATTATGTTTATACACAAGCATAAAGGTTATACACGTATGCCCAATATGGGTGGAACTCGATAAAAACGGCAACAAGAACCTACGATATATAGTTAAACTAGCGGTAATAATAAACGTATATCCTAGAGAGGCACGTATCAATACCAAGAACAACCCTCTTACAATTGTTTAACTAAGTAATCTAACATATTTGATAATCCTGCCAGGACCCCAATTTAACCTAATTGAGTAATCTGATTGCGAAAACCTACCAATGTAGTTAAATAGAAAAGATAATTTACCTGGAAAGGGTTATATTGACGAGTCTCGCAAAAAGTAGTGCAGGTTTAAAGAGATCCCTTCCGAATACAATGGGACTGCTAATAATACATCTTGTACTAGTACGCTTACAATATCACTAGTGTTTGCTAGTAATTACATTCACGAATGTACCTGAGTACACACAAAGAACTCTTGCGGCCAACTCTTGCGGCCTATTCTCTTATAAGATGTACAACCCATTATAACCCAAACGGTACTCAACCTGATGTTTTTGCAACCACAAAAGCACCAATTGAGATCAACTTTGGTTCTCTGAACCATCAACAATACTAATTATAGTGATAACATAGAAAGGTCAAATGACCAGAAACTCTGCCATTGCCTTTCTTTTGTCTTTGTTTATGTTTTTTGCTTATTTATTAAACCTATATTAACACATTATTCAATCTATTCTTACTACATAGGATTACCAGAATCTTGAGGAGTTGAATCTATAAATCACCGGTACACGCCAGCAACACTAACTAAACAATAGTTTGGTGTCTGGAATGGAAGGTCGATTCCGGAGTTGAATCATTTAAAACAAATTGAATAGATTGAACATTAACCATAAAAATTGAATTTAAAACTCTCTAAAAAAAAAATTAAAAAATGTTTGAGAAATTGAATCATAAAGTATTGAGAACCAAAGAAAAAAAAATGCATATAATGAATGTTTGAAATTATGACACTATGGCATAATGACCAAAGGACAAGTTCCTTCAAGCTCATGGATTTAAAGCTCTTTGTAAAGCATCGGCTACATCACCAATGTTATAATCTTCTTTATTCAAATCCTTTAAATCTTCCACAGGTCTTTCGGCCTGAGGAGTAATTCTAAATGCATGTCTTGAAATAGGAGTATCCCAATCGATAATAGCAGAGTGTTGAACTACTCTATTATCCCAAACAACCACAGTTTTAGGTTCCCAATTAGCTCTTAATTGTAAATCAAGAGATGATTCAATGTGTTTATACAAGAATTCCATTAAGAAACTTGATTCTTGTTCTTTTAATTCAACAATTCTTCTTGAAAATGGTCTGTTTAAAAAGATATATTTTTCTTTAGTGGCAGGATGAGTTCTAATTAATGGATGAATATTAGAAACTGGTTTTCTTCTTTCAACCCCACCTTGACCTCTAGAATTAACAGCTTGATCTTCAGATGTATGTAAGACATGTAATCCTTCTAATCTTTTTTGAAATTCTGGAGATAATCTGTTATAAGCTTCAACAACATCAGCAAACACAGTATCTCCACCAGATTCTGGACCTTCTAATACGGTGAAAAAGGTAGTACCAGGAGGTTGTAATTCGTAACTAATATCTGAATGCCATAACACTGCATTGGTATTGGATTCAAATACTCTATTGAATTCTTTAGCATTAGCTCTACGATAAGTAATATGTAATTCTGGATGATTTTTGGGAGTTCCTCCAGTTGGATGAATATGTAAAGGACCAAAATGTTTACCAAAATCAACAGCAAATTGGGGTCCATGATCAGAAAAATCTTGATCTCTAAATACTACACATCCTCTTTGAGCAACAAATAATGCTAATTCATCTTTCCCAGCATTTGATAATTGGGATAATTGAATTCCTCTAATTTCTGATCCTAATTTTGGAGTGATTCTTTTATTTTGAAATTCTTGTTCTTTTGGAAATAAATTTGGCATGTTTGGATCGGCTCTACATCCTGGTTCTTCATGTTTGAAAAATTTTAATGGTGGTAATTTATCGTTAGGATTCCATGTTGGTAAAAACCCTGGATATTTAGCAGCTTCTCTACTTTGTTTATTGACAACAAGGGTTCCATCTTCTAACATTTCATCGATTCCTTGCACAAAGTGCATATCGTAGTTTCCATATTTTTGTGCGTTAGACATATTTAAAACTGATATTGACGATTGTTTTAGTCAGATATAATAGATGGTGAAGTAATATACCGTTAGATTAAAGAAGGGGGAAAAAAATCAGAAGCGAAAAAAAAAAATCGGTATATGAAACAGATGAGAGGATTCTACAACCTTTTATATAATAAAAAAAAAATTACTGTAGGTTCATACACATCCAATAAAAAAAAATACCACTGTTATTTTGATATACTCCTATGTCTTAACGGTCGCCGGAACACTATCCCAATGCGGTAATGTGTTCCCAACACTGCATAATCGCACGATTAAAAGAACGAAAAATGTAAAACCAAATGAGAGATCGATCTGGGGGCTCCAAAATGAAATGGGGTCTATAGCGCAATATAGATATGTCCCTTAAGGGATGTTTGTGAAGTCTACAGGGGAAACGATGGAGAGGGAATGCTTTTTAGGCATAAAAGACCCGAATTGTCGTCATATACTTTATTGAGTAGGTTACACCTGAATAATTTCAATAATTAACATTTACTGTAGGAATAATAATGATGGGTTGGTGGCAGCGTCTGATTGGATGAGGCTAAATGTCACTTGACCGTTCGCAAATGCCAAGTGCATGTGAAAATTTTAGCTCCTTTATTGTACGAGCGTTGTAAGCATACATGCAAGGAGAATATAGTAGTATAAACCCATACAAGTTATAAATCAGTTTATAGACTAGTATATAAAAGATATAGCTACATTTCCAACCCCTCTTTTAGCTCCATAAACTATAAAGACTAGAAACTGACCAGGTATACTGATAACTAAGATAAGATTTCCACTAGTAATTGTGCACTCATCACTGAGCACTGAGGCGTGTCTATAGAACTTCTATACAGATTTGTTTCGAAGCCCTGACACATAATTCGGCGGTGGCTGATGGCCCCCAATATGACCCAAAATATGTAAGATATCAAAATACCGGTAGTTACACTTCACTCATTCCCACACAAACCATTTACACCATGAAGTCCATCCTACAACTTGCTGATAAGTGATAAGGTCTGTACATACCAGACATCTGATGGGGAAAAGTGTGAGTGCTGATAAAGTTATTTAATTGAAATTTGTTATCTCCTGAGTCTTGTTAGCAGTTGTCAATTGATGAACTGATCCTTTTATTCTGATAGTTAACTATGCTCGAAAATGGAAACTTTTCACTCGTGGTTTTGATAGTTAACTATGTACCAAAATGGTAGTGAGTTCGCGAACAGTGTTTAATGACTTGATTAGTGTATAGTTAACTATCAAACAGGTTCTGGATTAACCCTAATTTTGCGCTTCTGCTTGACAGATAAACTCAATAAAACTATAGATAGGAGATTACAGAGGTGAGTGGATAAAGTGGTTATTATCGTATTATCTATATTACAGTATATATTACAAGTTGGCTAGTGAGGGCAGGTCTTACCAGAACTCACTGCACCCTTTAAACCTAATGAGCCATTTCCCATTTCCCGTTTCTATTTTCCATTTACCATTTCGAAGTTGTAATTTTCCGCCTTTTATTCCCATTCATAAATCATTTCCTTTACTTCACTTCAATGAACATTACTTCACTTCAATGAACATTACTTCACTTCAATGAACACAACTTATTATCATTCAATGAAGTAATAACAAACTTATTACCTGCAGCAGAAGTCATTGGAAGTGGAGATTTCATGTTTGGTGGCATAGGTAAACTATGTAATTTTGAGGCATCAACTTTTGAAGCTTCCATTTTTGCAGCTTCCATTTTTGGAACTTCGATTTTTGGTAATACAATTTCTTGTGGTAATGATTGTCTCATCAGAGATTGAGGATGATTAATTCTTAATGGTGGTAATTTTATACATGAAATATCATGTTCTTCTTCTAACTTAGGGGATTTAGGACTTGGATATGATGAGATAAAGTGATTGGATATTGGTGATGGAGCTCTAGTATTAGGTTCACTATTATCTAAGGTATCAATACTAGTACCACTACATTCACTTGATATTGAACTAGTTCTACCTCTACTAGTTGGAGCTTGTGTTAATGAAGTAGGCCAGTTACAATCTAAGAAATTCCTCGTACATCCTTGACATTTCCCATCGATAATATTTTCATCACATTTCTTCTTTCTTTTTCTACATGTTAAACAGCCAGTTTTAGTTCTTTTTTGAACTTTAACTTTGCCTACTCGGTCACATGACTTCTTGTGGGTATGCCTTATACTTGGTCTAGGGCCATTTAAATCGATTATTTGTTGATAATTTTTATAGTCTGTCATTATCAAAATAACTTCTTATTAGTTTTATTTTTTTTTTCAATGTTTTGGCATCCTTTTTCTTTATATATGAAATGCCATGATCATTGACTAATACTAAAGGCATTTATTTAAAGGGAAATTTGGTATTATAAATTGTAAATGGCAATCGATAACGAAAGTTCGCGCCGTCATCAGTTGCCGTTTACAGTTGATACCCTGGTATGGATTATTGCCGCAGTATAAACGGAAACTGAAAGAGGGTAGTGAGTGAACCGTGTTTGGCTGCAAATATGCTCTGTTCGATACCTAGTAAGTGTTGACCTTGTAGACTGAAAATTGCTAGCACTAGAGACATGTACAGATTGTAGGTACCATTGAGTAGGTACCACTGATTAGCTACCACTGATTAGCTACCACTGATTAGCTACCATTGACATAAGACACACCAGTTCTCCACCAGTTGTTACAGACTTTCTTGATAAAAACCTTAGAGTACAAGTACCCGGTTGAATAATATAGCCCTATGAAAGCTTGGAGTGGACCATTATATCATTCCCCCCTCAAAGCCCCCACTGTTTTGTTTTACTAATTTCAATCCTCTCTCAACTATTATGGTTGCAAAATCAGTAGAAAGAGAGTCAAATTGCCTGAAGAACCCAGATCTCTAAACCTAAGGTTAATAGATCTAACGACTTAGCAGACCCCTAATAAACCTCTACTTGAACCAATACTCTATGAATTCCATCAAATATGATCTCTTCACGTTCATGTTCACCTCCCCATCACCAAAACCCAACGGTGTATGTCGCATCCTAGTAACCATGTCGCGCGCACCCATTTCTCATTTTTTCTCATTTCTTTGAACATGAGTGAAAATTTTACTGGTTGTCCTTCACCAATTAATCATAATAAACCATGCCAGTAAGACCAATACCTAAAGTTTCTATAGCTAGAAACGGAGTCGGTACTTATGTTCAACCATGCCACAAAATAACCATCCAATACTGTAACTGGGGAGGTTCTTCCAGAGGTATCAGAGACATTTTATCCAATGGAACCATAAATGATTTTGCCTTAAAAAATTCAAATATAGCCATTGAAATTATGAAAAAATCTGGTCATCCTAGTTTAATTTTTAATTACAATAATGATAAATCTACTGATGTTGATATTAAGAACTTGGATGGGAAAAACATCTTAAATAAATTAAAAGAATATTCTCAAAGATCTGGTAATGATTTGTTTAAATATAATCACAAAGTCTTATCCAATAATGAATCTGTTAGAGGGGTTTGGTCTCCTTTACATGTAAATAAACAAGATAGATTCAAAATATAGTCAGGCAAGAATTATCCCCGACTTGTTTCAATTCCCACAGTTTATTACTCCCCTTCACCCCTGTCCTATTGTAAATAGTTTCTCATCATCTCAAATATATATTATATATTATTACAAAATTATTCTATTAATCTATTAAATGCGATCAACCAGTGGCTCAGCGGGATCAACTGCATCAGGTCCCTCTTGTAAAATATCAGCATTAGATCCGTCATTAGCAATGTTATATATCTTATTTCTCCAAAATCCATCATCTCCTAAAATTTCTTTGACTACTAATTTATAATTCCCAAAATATGGTAATACTCTAGCCCATACAATCCAATAAACTAATCCAATTCCAAAGACACCCCAAGTTACTACACAATGAATCCAATATGGTAAATCGTTATAAACATTTTGACCATTACTTGGTGGAATATATGGAGCAGCAATTAAGTATAATGAACTTAATCCAAAAAATATAATCACTGGGATACTAGCTCTAAGTGGAGGATTCCAATCGATTTTCCCCTTTTTGGCTTGGACATTTAAATATAATAAAGCAATGGCTACAAAAGTATTAACCACATTTAAAGGGTATGAAATCAAATTTAATACAAAGTTATAAGCATCCCCAGGAGGTGGAGCTATAATTGTTACAATACAAACAATCCAATGTTGACCTAAACCAAATAATGGAGTTCCAAATGGTCTTGATGATGCCCATAATCTGGAAAATGGTAAACTTCCTTCTCTTCCTAATTGTTGAATAATTCTACCTTGAGAAAATATAACTGATAATACATTTCCTAAGGCTGATAATGCTACAAATACCGATGCTGCTCTTTCAGCAGTTTCACCAAAGGCATATTTAAAAAATGTGGCAGCTAAAATTCTTCCAGAATTTCCCAATTCTTCTTTTGGTACCACTGCAAAGTATGCAATATTTGTTAACATATAAAGGATCATTAAAGATATAAATGCAACTGGAGCTGCAATCTTTAATACTCTATTAGGATTTTTAGCTTCTCCTAATGCATAATTAGCATTAGAATATCCCACATATGACCAAATTACATTATAAATGGCATTAACAACTCCATATCCACTTGGAGCTTGTCCTTCAAATGCATTTTGAAAATTTCCTGGTGATTTAAAATCATTAACTGATATTCCATCTCCTAAAGCTACCCAACCAGTAACTACAATGAAAAGTATAATAGCTACTTTAAATACTCCTAAAGCATTGGCTAACCATAATCCTGCTTTAACTGATACTGAGTTTATTATGAATGCAAACGTGATAACTCCAAGTCCGATGGCTCTGGAATTCCATTGAGTGACTTCTTGTTGGGCTGCATTTAATAGGTACTCTCCCACTACTACACTATTACCAGCAGCCCACCCTAAGAAGAATACATATGCTCCGTACATAGCTGTGACTAAAAACCTTGGTCTTCTGAAAACATATTCCAAATAATTCTTTTCTCCTCCGTTTCTAGGAATAGCAGATCCAAATTCCATATAGACCAATAACCCAGAAAATGCAATTATTGACCCAGCTACCCACATAAACAATGCTGTTCCAACTGATCCACTCAATAAGTAAATGGTGGACCCTAATGAAAACACCCCTGATCCAATCATTCTATTCAAACATAAAAATGTGGCTGAAAAGAATCCAATCTCTTTTTTATTTCTATCAACTTCAACTACTGCTTCATGGTCATATCCTTCGTTGATTGATGATTCAAAAGACAAATTATCACCATCTGATGTGCCTTTCTCTGTACTTCTGGTTTCCTTACTTAGTATATTGCTTAATCCCATCTTTGACTGGTCGATTATTGACAACTTTCCGATTCACGCAATAGGTGATATTGCTGCTTTATTCCGAATAGGGTGTTTGTAAGGGAAATCTTTCAAACTCTACGGTTGCTTCTCTTTTGGTAAGTACTGAAGTCAAGCCAATAATTAATGATCAACTATAGATAATAAGGTTGTTAACTATATTATATTTATAAAATAATGTTAAAATTGGAAACCAACTAGTTCATATAAAAATTTTCTTTTGCTTCAATAAGCCTATAGGGCTATTTCTTTTTTTTTAAGGTGGCTGCAGATCTCGGATTAACCTCAGTTCCGGGGCTAGAAATGGGTGTACCACTTGCATCATTGGATGTACACCAATTGCACTATGTCATGTGATTCACATACTTGACTCGGTCGGAGTCACCCTCGGAACCCCATATCGCTAGCAGATGCATTTATAGTTTGAATTAAACCCGTGAGTTACCCTATAGAGATGACCCGTACTATAGGTAGTTATAGGCCGTAAAGAAAAGGGTCAAATATATAGTGCCAATGTTAACACCTCAAAAAGCAAAGATGGCCCCGGAAGGTGAAATGTTAATACGGTTGGGTAATACGATTATACATAGAGAGGCGCTATAGGGAGCCGTAATGGTAAACTGGTGTAGTAAAAACTGTTGATGAAATCGGTGATGACATGATGACATATTGATGACCTGATGACTGATGATGTGATGACATGATGTAATTATTATCTCATTACAACCTCCCTCGTTGCAATAGAGCCCTATCTGGAATGAATTTATATATGTCTCCTCATACTAGTACTCTGTCTTATAATTATCATTAACCTGACACCAACCCTTGAAATTTTTTTTGCATTAAAATTTACAAGATTTGCGAAATCTGAAAAATAATTGCAGCAGCCAATGTGAACCCTTGCGCAGATCGTTTTTTAGCAACCATTGCTCATTTTTTTAAACTTTGAAATTACATATATATAGAGGCACTTTTTATTTAGGAACATGACACTCGAAATATAATCCATATGCCAACTGTTAAACGAGCCAAAGTTCCAAATAAACTACCATCGTTTGGTAGTCAGTATTATCCACCAGAATTAACCGATAAACAAGTAGCTCAAAGATATTTAAAGGATGAGAATAAACCCATAAATATACTTAACTCCAAACTTCAGAGTCCTGAAACTTATAAGATCACTAATGGCGCTGGTGTGGTTCATCTTTTTAATAATGATATTAGAGTAAATAATAATCGAGGACTACACGAGGCTGCTAAGTTTAGTGAATGTTCTCAACTACCATTAGTTGGTTTATATGTTTATTGTATTGAAGATTTATATCGTCATTCAGTCGGTAAATTCCAATTGAAGTTCAAATTAGATAGTATAAAAGTGTTAAAACAAAATTTAAATCAATTGAACATTCCCTTGGTAATTTTAACAGTAGATAAGAAAATAGATTACTACGATATCATCAAGAAATTCTTAGTTGATCATGATTATCGATGTCTTACCACCAACATTAATTATGAGGTGGATGAGTTAAGAGATCTTATTAGACTCCATAACTTACTGAAGGACGACATTTCCTTTTATGCTTTCCATGATACTTGTATAGTTGAACCGGGGGAATTGAAATCTGGTAAAGGAACTCAATATTCAGTATTTTCTCCTTGGAATAAAGCTTGGAATATATTGGTTAACTCCACCAAAATCCCTGATTATCCCAAACCAAAAAAACAGGATTTTGAAATGAAGAATTCTAAATCGCTTGAAACGAAAATCCCCACAATACCAAATGATTTAGATTTGAATGAAATACAATCACAGAATTATCAAAGACTTTATAAGCCAGGGGAACAAGAAGCATATAAGGCACTCTCCAGTTATCTTAGAGATGAAAAATTGAAATTATATGATGAAAATAGAAATAAGATTAATCTTGATAATTCATCACATTTGAGTTGTTATATTTCAATTGGAGCCTTATCTTGTAGAACCATTTTATTGGAAATATTGAAAACCAATTTAATGAATGGTGTTGATAAAGGAAATATTGGCGCTGTTCAATGGGTTAGACAAGTGGCATGGCGTGATTTCTATAAACATGTTATAAGTAATTGGCCCCATTTATGTATGTTTAGACCATTTCATTTAGAATATTCCTCAGTGAATTGGGAATACAATAAAGATCATTTTGATGCTTGGTGTCAAGGTCTTACAGGATTTCCAATTGTAGATGCGTGTATGAGACAATTAAACCAAACTGGATATATGAGTAATAGAGGAAGAATGATTGTAGCTAGTTTTTTATCCAAACATATCATGATTGATTGGAGATATGGTGAACGATATTTCATGGAACTTTTAGTTGATGGTGATTTTGCTTCTAATAATGGAGGTTGGGGATTTAGTTCAAGTACTGGGGTAGACCCTCAGCCTTACTTTAGAATCTTTAATCCTTATTTACAATCAGAAAGATTTGATTCTAAAGGAGAATTCATCAAACAATGGGTCCCTGAATTAAAACATTTAGATGAAAAATCTATTCATAATCCTTATGAAAATCATCACCAGTCAAGTATTAATGATTATCCTATGCCAATAGTTGATCATAAATTTGCTAGAGAAAGAGCTTTAGAAAGGTACAACGAGGCCAGACATTAAACTATAGAACTTTTCCCGATTTTTCTTTCACGTTTTTATATTAAATTTTTATATACTTTTATATCTCTCTTTTCTTGTAAGGAATTTGTCAACTTTCTTTAAAGTGATTTTTTAATGAGCTCTGAAGCAGTGGTTAAAGTTTGATCGGACCCAACCAAGTAAATGAACTTATTATTCTTATCACTAGATCTTGGAACAGTAATAAAAGCTTTTGATTTGGTTCTAATTTCATTAATAGTAGACCCTTGTGGACCAACAATTTTAGAAAATCTTGATGGGTTAGAGCAATAATACCAACCATGATTATTACAAGCTTTAGCTAATTCTAATCTTTGGTTCAAAAGATCTAAAACTTTTGCAGTTTGTTCTTTATCACCTTTTAATCTCCAAGGAATACTACTATTGGATTCTTGTTCATTAGCTGAATAAGGAGTGACAATTAATTTGGTGGTTTCATCTTCACTGGGTAAAGAATCAGTAGGTGGTGATGGAATTGAAGCATTAGATAATTTTGATGCTTTTCTGGTTAAGTTATCATGACTTATATCGACACCATATTGAGATTTAATAGTTTTAAAAATAGCTCCTCTTTCACTAACTAAAGCAAAATAGATATCAGGAATATCAATAGTATGATTCCAGTCATCTTTAGTTAATTCTTGAATTTTAACTTTAGCGTTTTCAACGGCTTCTGGTAAACCAGATACTTTAACAATGGTTGAATTGTCATTAGCTCTTGGAATTTCAAGTTGAACATTGAATTCTTGTTCTAATGATTGACGAGTAGCTCCTGATGGTCCTACAACAAATCTTTGTTTCTCTTTTGGAACTTCAAGTTCTAATAAGACAGATGATTCTTTAAATTGAACAATCTCATTGATTTGATCAATAATACCGTTAACAATATCTTTTGGACCTTGGCAATTAACAATATTAGACCCACTACCTTCATTAGGAATAGTTAACAATCTATGATATCTTGATCTTGGAACTTCATCACCACCAGCTTTACTGATGATATCTCTCATTTTAGATCCTCCTTGACCAATTAAATCTCTATGATATTTGGATTCAACTTCTAAATCAATACTAACAAAATTCTCAACTTCATCAACAATAGTATTAATCTTTTTGATAGCTTCTTCTAAACCAGATTTAGAACCAGTTAATTTAACTTCTACTATACCAGTTTCATGTTCTTTAGCATCATCTCTATGGAATTTATAAGAAATACCAGTATCATCAGCAATATCATTAATAGTTTCTCCTGATTTACCAATAACTCTAGCAATAGCTTTGGTTGGTACTTTAATGGTTTTTTCAAATCCATGTTCTTTTTCAAATTTATACAAGTCTTCTAATTCATCTTTAGCACCATTAACAGCTTTTGAAGGACCTCTAATAGTGATTTCATCTTTATTTCTAGGAGCATCAGATGAATTAGAATTAAGCATAGATTCATTTTGTGGAGGAAATCTAATCTTAACTCCATATTTTTCTTGTAATCTATTAACATATATGGCATTAGGACCAATCATATTTCTATGATATTGATTTTCTGCTTTAACTCTAGCAAGAGTTTCATCAGCCCATTTCTTGGATAAACTGATAATTTTAGCTTTACAAGATTCAACATTTCTTTTAATACCCACTAATTTAATATCAGCTTTAGAAGGTTTCTCAGCAGTAACTTGAGCTTCAGATTGATCATCATCATTAAAATCAATTTTAATACCAAATTCGTCTCTCAAAGAATTCAAAAATTGACCATTTTTACCAATTAATCTTGAAACAATGGATGATGGAACTTGTAAATCAGACACAAAATTATTACCATGAGTTTCAGCATCTTTAATGGCTTGATCAATTAATTTTTTCACCAATTGAACTTGTGATTTAATACCATGAATAAATACTTTGTTGTCATCTGATTTAGTACCATCGTACCCTAATTTAACTGCTACGGAATTAGGTTCAGCTTCACTAACTATGGCATCTAAAGTAGTATTTTTAGGCCCACTAATATATTTATGAGATGAAGAAGGAATATCTAAAACAATCGATTCGAGATTAGTTTTTAATTCTCTTAAAGAATCTAATAAACCATTGATTTTTCCAAAATTTTCAACCAGTTTGGAAGAATCATCAAAATCAAAATCATCGGCCAAGTCATTGGACTTTTGATCAGAATTGTCAAATAAAGTGATATTATTACCAATGATACTGTAGACAACATCTAAAGATTTACAAGTACCATCAATTACAGAAGGAACTTTACCCATCAAAAATTCATCTATATCAGCTATTAATTTTGTAGAATCAGGAGTTAATTTATTAACTTGAGAGACAATATCTCTTTTAGCAGCCTTTATATTATCATCACTTGATTCTTTGGTATTAACAATGATTTCAATTGGAATCGAAGTAGAAGTAGGATCATTTAAAAAAGTTTTAGAAGGTCCATTTACTACTACATCATGTTTTAATCCAATAGATCTAAAATAGTCAATAGAATTTAAAAAATCAGCAATGGCTTTAACATGTTGTAAATTACCTTTATGAGCTTTGGACATATCTAAAATTTCCACTTTATATTGGGAAGTGGTTTGTCTAGCTTTTTCTTTAGCAATAGAAATTTTAGAACTTTCCCCAATAAACTTAACATGTGATTGTTGATCAATTGGAATTTTAATTAACACATTTTCTTGTTGTAAAATTGAATCAATTGGTAAAAATTGACGTTTAGCTAATGGTATAGGAACTTCATCAACAACAATTTTGGAAGCTAATTGATTTAATTTAAAAGAAATATCCTCTTTTGCTTTTAAAACCAAATCTCTTTCACCAACAATAGAAATCGAATCTTTTAAAGAGTTATGATCAGGAATTAAAATATCCAAATCTTTAAAATCATCATCAATGAGTGATTGTAAATAACTATTAGCAAATGGTTTAACATTTTCATCAATTGGAAGTTTAATAGATAAATTTTTGGTTTCTTCTTGAACAATATCTAAGATTTTAGCTTTAGCTAATTTACAACCTTCAACATCACCATCAACAGTAACAGTAATCACTTTATTAAATAAGTCATCATTATTGACATCACCATCAATGACTTGCTCATCTTTACCAATATCAACTTTAACCTCATAATCATTAACAATTGGTCTAAGAGTTTTACCTTGTGGACCAATGATTCTGGATCTTAATTTAGAAGGAACTTGGAAAGATGCTCTAATAGGTTTAGTCAATTTTTTAATGACTAATCTTTTAGCAAGTTTAACATCATCGGGTTTACCAGTAATTAAAAATGTTCTCTTTTTAGTATGTTGAGAAGTAGTACATTCAATATTGGTTTTAGTATCAGCTTTAACATTAGTTAAGATCTTAATGAATTCTGGTCTGGTGACATTTAATTGATCATCAGCATCTAAAGAGAAGGCTTCTTGAATAGTAGAAGGCTTTAATTTACTAGAACCAGTAGTAGCCTTACGAGTACCAGAACCAGAACCAGAGCCAGAGCCGGTAGAAGCACCAGCACCAGACACAAAAGAAGCAGCAGGATTAAATGTTGGCGATTTCATAGATGGACCCCATGATCCATTAGTAGATCCAACATTAGTTACAGTAGTTTTCTTACCACCTAAAGTAGGAAAAGCTGATTCATCAGTCAATGATGGAATAGATGTAGTCAAAACAGTAGACCCATCATCCATTCCACTTGAAACATCATCAGAATCAGAATAATCATTCTGATCATTACCATTTTGTGGATGATTATCATCATAACTAGAGCCAATTGATTGACCATTGACTCTAGCAGCAATAATTTCAGCAGGAGTTGACATTAGTAAAGGAGTTTTAAATAGTTATAAACCAAAATTCAAACTGATTTAACAGCAAACAGAAAACACACACAGACCAAAAAATTTAAATTTTAAGATTTAAAAAATTGTTGGTAAAGAAATTTTTCAATTGAACAAGTGGCTAGCAGCAGAAATTTTTCAATTACTTATAATCCTAATAAACCAAACAATTAAAGATTTGACACCGAATATTGTATACAACAGACTTGAATTGGTTGGTAGACTGGTGTTGTGGTGGGACACGTTAACAAGACGAAGAAACAAAAAAAAAATAAAAAACACAAAAAAAGGTTTAAAGTATTGGTTAATCTTAATGAGTGTGGTGGTAACAGTATTTGATCAATGAAGTGAGAATACGCCCAGAGCTCGGGCACGACTCGCGCCGAACCTAAATCAAATCAGATCGATTCGCATTGAATGAATACGAACTGAGGCGAATTATGGTTCACTCCCAAACCGGTAGGATATAGCACTAGTTTATCAGTAAGTACAAAAGTAGAGTTGGAATCTATGTTTGAGTGTTTTCTTTACCAAACATCTACAGGTAATCAGAGAATACGATAAGACCATAGATTATATCTGGATATATTATGACCCTTACAATCCGCAAGATCTAAGATTTGATGCTAAAAGAAATAGACAAAAGAAACAATAAGATAATAAAAAAAAGAGCGTACCAAATAGGAAATAGCGAGCCGAAGGTTGAGAGGGGTCAAATACCAACAAACATTTATATTAGTAGTAAGCTATGCTTGAAAACGCTCTAGTAAGCTCTAACACATTTATTAAGCACCAACATACAGCAGTACAAAGCAGCGAATCTGGCAATGAATCTAGCAATCAATCACCTGGTGAGCCCAGCAGTAAGCCTCACCCGATTACAAAGTTTCATAAATCAATTCTCTAACTCTATATTCCTCATTAGCTTCTTCAAGATCTTCCCAATTTCCAATAAAATCATCACCTCTAATGATTCCCGGTAAGGATTTCCCATTGGAATATCTTCTCCAGATTTTCTTAGCCTCTTCATCAGTCGATAAATCTCTAGCAGTGAATTCAATCTCATTAGCTTTAAGAATGGTTTGTAATCTATTGGTTTTATGAATGATTTGCATTCCTCCTATTAATGAAGTGAGAAGATACACCGGTTGAGATTCTAAATGTTTACGTAATTCTTCTGGTGAAATACCTAAATCATCTAAATCTTCTGAATCATCTAAATCTTTGTCTGCTGCTGGTTTGGATTCTTCTGATTTAGGTTCTTCAGTCACTTCTTCGGGCTCTTCAGTCTCATCAGCCTTTTCATCAACTTCTTTAACCTCCTTATCTTTAAGGTCTAAATCAGCCATATTCTCATCAATGGTATCTTTTTTGGTATCAGATTCTTCCAAATCTTTATCATCTTGCTTTTCTTCAGCTATAGGTTCAGAATCATCTTTGATCTCTTCATCCACTTGATTATCCAATTTTTCTTCTTCAATTGCATCTTCTTTTGGTACGGCTGAGTCTTCCACTGCAGATGCTTCAAGTGCTTCTTCATTAACCTGAGGTTCTACTGCTTCAGAAGCTAGTTTTTCCTCGTTAATTTCTTTTGAATCCGGAACTTCTTCATTGGTTTCCTCAAGTTCTTTTTCCGGTTCTTCTTTTATATCATCAGCTTCTATATCACCATTACTTCCAGAATGTTTCTCCTTATGTAAAACTTTATCCATCATAGAATCAAGATTATCTATAGAAGAATAAGGATCTTCATTAATCAAAGCTCCTTCTTTATATAATTCAGAGGGATTAGCATCATTCTTTTCATTATTATCCACTGGTCCAGTACCAGAAATCCCAACACCTCCTGGTTGTCTTGATCTTGATCTAGAAATCGATCTTAAATAATTTGTAGACGAATTAGATCTAGTATTATAACTATAAGGACCAGTGGGTTCAGGAGCAGGATTATCAACATTAAAATTGGTATAATCCCCAGTAGTTAATAAAGAAGCATCTCTACTTAAAAGTTGACTTTGATATTTTTCTTGGTTAATTTTTTCTTCTTCTTCAATTGCTGCAATAGATTCACCCATAGTAGGTTTAGATTGTCTAGATCTTCTATCATTAGGATCTTCTTCTTCTTCTTTATCAGCAACAGGTTCAAAGTCAGGAGGTAATTCATATTTGGAAGGATCTTCAGTATGAACATTAGAATAAGAGTCACCTCTAGCCAAATGAGGTCTAATAGCAGATCTAGATCTTGATCTTGATCTAGATCCATTTCTAGAATCAGATCTTGCATCTCTTCTAAAATAAGGGGAGTGGAACCCTTCTGGACCTCTTTGAGAGCTACCATTGTCTACCAATGGTAATGGATTGAATGTCACTTTATTTTTAGATTCTTGTTGATCATCTTCAGTTGGTTTATCTTGTTTGAATGATTCATTTTCTTTACTAATATCTCTACTTAAACGGTGTGGATCATCTTGTTTGATTTTAGATAATAAATCATCATGATCCTTTATTTGATTATTTAATTGATATTCAGAAAGATTAGGCGTAGAATAATCTTGTTGGGAGTAGAACCCAGAAGTATCACCAGAACCACCAGTAATTTCATTGCTTACTCCACTATCATTACCGGACGTGAGATCAGTATGAGAATCTGAATTTGAAAGAAACTTGGAACCAGTACCAGAAGTTGAGTCATTAACAGGGTTTGAATCAGTTTGGTCCTTTTCAGTTTCAGGTTTCTGTTCTACTTGATCAACATCCTTATTATCCTTCTCATCACCCTGGTCATCTTTACCATCCTTATCATCTTTATCATCACCATCATCTTCTTTCAGTTGCGCTATCAAATCATCACTTACATCATTAGATAACTTGGACTTAGTCTTGACAGAAGTATCAGGAGAATTAGAAGCTACATATTGAGCATCGGACTTTACAGTCCCTTTGTCATCCAAGTAATCATCAAAATCTTCTTCAGACCCAATTAAAGCACCTTCATTAATCAATTCATCTAATGAAGCACTCAATTCTTTATTCAGTAATTGTTTGGATCTTTTAATTTCGTCACCAGCAACCAGATCATGAGATTGATACTTTTCGGGGTGAATATAATTGTTGTGAGGAGAATCATCAGCGGATCTAACACTAGAACCCACTAAGGAAGGGGTACTTAATTTTTCTGCTTTTTCCAATTGTTCTTCGAAATCCATATTGAGGTTATTCTAGTAGCTTTACTGACCAATGTAATCACAGCTAATAGTAATAAAGATAGATCACTCGCAGGTGTCGAAATTCGCATTTCACCGCTCCTCGTCAGACCCCCAGATTTGCTGTGCACTAAGCTATGAGCTCCGCCGCGGGCGATATGTAGAGCTATTACAGCAGCAACTGATTTAAATAGTAAGTGGGGGTAGAGAGAACCCAGGAAAAGAGAATTTTAGATAGCATTTATAGAAAAATCGATGGTTGATCAGAAGCAGTAGAACTGGAGATAGACTATCAGTACAGGGGATATCCGATGTGGCTAGACTTGCGATAACGTTACCAGGAACACCAAGAAGTATAACACGAGCAGGGATGTTGCGACGGTGCGGCGATGGTTTCACATGGAGTTTTAAAACCCGCATACCTATTAATTGTCAGGTTTTAAACCCGTGTTATCATTATATATTTATCTATATCTACATATATCAATCATGGAACTCCCATACACCCCCAAGAAACAACCAGTGGTTGAATTCATTCCATTTGATGGATTAAAATTCAAGACCGTTACCTGGAAAGCTCCCGATTCAGTCGAGTACAGAGGAAGAATTATTTACGTTCATGGATTTGCGGAATCTTCAACTATTTATACAGAATTTTTTGACAGATTATCTGAGTTAGGGTTTGATATTTTTTTCTTTGATCAAAGAGGAGCAGGTGAAACTTCACCTGAAAAAGATCACGGGAAAACCAATGATTCATTGGTCTTTAAAGATTTAGATTTCATGCTCAAAAAGAATTTAGACTTGAGTAGAAATAGTGACCAGAGATTTATATTAATGGGACATCTGATGGGTGGAGGTATTGCTTTAAATTATGCCATTAAGGGAACTTATAAAGAATATATTAAAACAATTATAGTCACGGGACCAGAAGTTCTTTTACATCCATCTACTTCTCCTAACTTTCTTCTTAAAGGATTTGCTAGTTTTGCTAATAAATGTCTTCCAAATTTTAGACTTGATGCTGGATTAAATTTTGATTATATTACATCAAATGAAGAATATACTAAATATCTTAAGGCTAATATCAAGAAGTTTTGGATTACCAGTCCGTTGTTTTATGGAATGTTAACTAGAGGTGAAGCCTTAACTAAACCTGAATTTGCTTCCAAATTTGATCCTAATATTTCTTTATTAGTATTTCATGGAACTGAAGATCATGTGAATTGGATTGACGGAACAAAGAAGTTTTTCTCTCTTTTAAACGATAATGTCGATAAAGAATTTGTTCCTGTTGAAGGAGCTCGTCATAGTTTAGCTATAGAACAAGAAAAGTATGTCAAACAAATTCTTGATAAAATAGTTGAATTTACAAGCAATCATTAAAGATAAATGGTTGGAGAAAGGGATTTTGAATTATCGAGTGAAAATTTATGTATGAATGTGAATATATGCTGATATCTAGGGTTGTAGTATTGTGTGATTCGTGAGTGTGATTTTGAGTGGGTTTTGAGTGGGTTTTGATAACATATACCGGTTGCTAGGTTGTGCTGCCCTTAATTAATTCCAATTATGGTTTCCAATCCTCTCACCTTTACATAGTTAGTTTCTCCTAGGTTTCTCATAAGTTCCTCAGGTCTCTCATTAAACTGTATTATATTTTGCAACCGAAAATTGCCCTTGTCGCAGAACAATAGCAATGAGATTTTTTCACTCGATCCAGTGAGATGTTAAAAAATCACCAGGTTATCATCACACTATCACCAAGTATAAATCATTGTTTGCTCCTACTGTTAACTCCTAATCCCACACACCACCACCACAATCCTTACATATATGCTCTATACTAGTCAATCTAATAGAATATGAGATACTTACAATGGGATATACGGTAAAACAAAAGATTGATATCTGTCTAAAGTCAGAAGCTAATGCTGATATGACTCAAGCAGATTTAGCTAAATGGGCACAAGAAACTTTCCATAGTAAACAACAACCATCCCAAACCACCATATCACGAATATTGAGTAGTAAAAATGATTTGATTGCTTCGAAACAAGCAGACTTTCTGTTGATTAGAAGAAGAAAAACTCAAAATCCTATATTACGACAAATCTTAACTGAATGGGTTACCCAATGTGTATGGGAAAATATTCCAATCACTACTCCAATTATTCGATCAACTGCTAATTCCATTTGGATTCAACTACCTCTTGGTGTTAAAGATGGAAATGGTGTATTTAATCAAAAATGGTGTAATCAATTCATTAAAAAGCTTAACATCAACTTGACTGGGGATTCAGATGATATTAAAGACAATTTTGGATATAAATTGAATAAAATTTGGCTTTTGGATGAAAAAGTCGAACTAAAACAATACCTTGCTAATCTAATTGATAAGTATCATTATCGACCTCAAGATATCTTTTCAATTGAAGAATTTCAATTATTTTATTCATTACCATTAGATCAAATATTTGATACTAATTCTATTGATAAAGGAATTAAACAATCCACCAGTTCTTCGGAAAACTCATTAACCATTATGTTAGGTACCAATATGGATGGATCTGAAAAATTGACTCCTATAATTGTTGGTAAACCTGATAGATTTGATGTTTCTCAAAGTTCATTTAATTCATTAAAAAATTTACAAGTCAACAATCCTAATAGTGCTACTAATAATAATGATTCTCATAATAGTGACCATTCATTGCTTCATTTAATGAATAAAATCACCGAGACTTATAAAGTGTTTTATAAAAGTAATATTAATAAATGGATCACTTCAACCATGTTTCAAAACTATTTATTAACCTTGGAACATAAATTAGCTAATTCAGATCCTAATCGGAAAATTTTAATTATTTTAGATGATTCATCCACTCATAGAATTTTAAATTTGAAATTTAATCATATTCAATTGATTTTTCTAAAGAATAATACTAATCATAAATCTCCTTTTAATTCCCTTCATAATGGGGTTAATTTCGATTATTGTCCTATGAATTTTGGAATTGTTCATGAATTTAAAACTCTTTATCGATTACAACAATATTTAGAAATGATTAATATTCAAAAAAATCTTCATAATAAATCGGATAGTCCTACTCAAATCTCCATTGATAATTTTAAATTAAATTCAGATTCACATTCTTCTGATGTATTATCAGAACGAGATTATTCAGTTCCATTAATAAAAGCAATTGAATGGGTTAAAAGGGCTTGGGATTCGGTTTCAAGAGAAAAAATTTTATATTCATGGGATAAAACTCATTTAATTAAAGTGGATCGAATATGGCCTAATGATGAAAAATTGAATTCTCTTTTATCATCGGAAAATTCTACCCGATTATCTCGAAGTTATAATATGTTAAATGAAGTAATGAGATATTTAAATGTAGTCTTACCTTGGGATATTGATGAATTGCTAGGATTGGTTAATGAACGAGTTAAAGCTACTTTAAATTATATTTCAATTGAAGAAGTAGTCACTAGTTGTTTACTGGAGTCAAATCCAAATTCAAAACATGAATCTGATAATTATTCAGAACCTAATCATTATAATGAATTTTCTGATAATTTCCAGAGTTTAGATACAATGAATGGTGATGATTGGTTTATGAATCAATTACTTTCTGAATCTTCAGACCAATTATTGAATGGGATTGGTAATAGTACTGCTGCTGCCCCTAGTACTACTAGTAGTGCTACTACTACTACTACTTCTGCTACTCCTGGTGTTACTGCTACCAATTTGAATATGCCTGCAAATTATAATGGCTCTAATAGTAACAAATTAAATAATGATCAGCCTTCTTATGATATGAACAATTCCATGTCTATAAGTACACTATTGGCTGCTGCTGCTAACGAGCTGAATATCCCTCCCACCACAAATAACCAGCAAATGGATGATTTTGATTCTCAAGCTCCACCCCGTAAAAAGCTTCATCATCAGACATTGTCTCATGAAATTGATCAGGAATCAACATTAATCAACCTGTTAACCACGATCCTTGAAGCTGTCCAAAATAATTCTTTATTGTTGACTCCAGAAACAATAAGAGAATTACAAGTGTCTTCTTCTATACTTACTCGTAGATGGAACGAAAGAGTTCACTCCAACAGGAATGGAAATAATCTACAATAATCTTCTTTCTTTTTTTTCTTTTTTTTACATACAGATATATATTACGACCTACCTAATATATTAGACTATTTACAAGAATCTCACCATTAGATATTTTCCCTAGGTAGGAATAGGCATACTACTATTGTTAGTTTTCAATCATACATCAATCATACGTTATCATCAGTAATTCCCAATTCTTTAGCTTTCTCTTCTAATCTCTTTCTTCTTTCTTGTCTTTCTCTCTTGATTCTAGCAACTTCAGCTTGAATTTCATGTCTCTCTTTAGGAAGTTGATTCAATGTAGCTGGGTCTGGCCAAAACCCTGGTAAGTCAAATTTTGATTCAGAGTCAACACCTGAATAAATCATCACCAAAATTGGAGTGAAAAGATAAAACCCAAACTAAATAAAACGAATAGTTAGTATTAGAGAGTAAACCAGGAACCAGGAAATGGGTAATGTTTCTGAAACAGAACCACATCTACTTCATTGGTACATACCTTCCCAGTCTCTAACTGAGTTCTAGTTAATCTACTAGTAATTCTGCTAAACATGGTTACTAAAAGGAAAATTTTATAAGACGATTTGGTGAGTGCTTATAATATACGATGCGCGATCAACTGGTGAGAGACAAAATCGGAAGAAAAACTGCCTCCCTTTAAAGATTGTTACCCATTAGATTTCACAAACAATGAGTCAATACACTGCAATTGAATCAGATATACCTGCAGATTCTAGACCTAATGAAACCCCACAAGGGTCTAATGGAACCACTGGACAAATGAACATTTCCAGTAACCCAAATGAGTGGACATGGACTGAACGATTAAAACAATCGTCACATCCAGTGGCATTATTATTCTATTTATTCTTTAGAATATCCCCAATCTTAGTATATATATTTGGAAATTTCTTCCTAGGTTTTATCACCAAAAAGAATAAGTTCATATTGCATTTTATTACATTGATCCTTTTAGTGGCAGCAGACTTTTGGAATTTGAAAAATATCTCTGGAAGATTATTGGTAGGGTTAAGATGGTGGAATGAAATAAATCAAATTAAATCATCAACAGGTGATTTTGAAAATGTGTGGGTGTTTGAAACAGCCGATCCTAATAGATACATCAATCCTATTGACTCTAAAATGTTTTGGTTATTCTTGTATGCTCAACCAGTCGCATGGATTTTATTAGGAATCATGGCTGTATTAAAGTTTGAATTTTTATATTTAATACTTATTGTAATATCTATATCATTGTCAATTACTAATGCTATTGCTTTTACTAGATGTGATAAGTTTAGCAATGCTAATGAAGTGGCTACAAATATGTTTTCAAAAGCTTCTAGTACGATATTTTCAAGACTTAATCCTTTTGCTTAAGCTTCCTCATATCATTTACCATGAATGTATTAGAATGGACTTAAATGTTTGATACTGATGGTTTTGAATCTTCGAAGACTATGGGATTTCTTTGCTAGGAATTGAAATCTATGGATATCCTTATTGGAATTATCTGGTATAGTGTCAAGAGGATCTCGACAGTCATACATATCTAGATTATCCAAATCATTTCTATTTTCAATGTACAATATTTCATCACTAGAATTATTACCAGTGTTATAGACTTTTCTTTGTTTTATTATTGCCTCTGAGAGTCTCTTTTGGGTTTGAGTAGGATTGGTGGTACCAGCCATGTTAATATCAAAGGGGTTTAGAACTGATTGGCTCAATCTTGATTTATATATTAATCCATTGTCATCAAGGAATTGTCCCCGTTTATACCAAACCCCGTCCTCCGTGTGGCTTTTATTACTAGCACTAGTCTCGTTGCTCTTGTCACACCGATTCTTTGGAACTCTCGGAATATCGCCATAGGAACGAGATATGAGATCATGCCATGAGAGGGAAGGAAAATAAGAGGATTCCCATCTTTTGAGGCTTTGTTTCTTATTCTGATCCGAATTTAAAGGTTCGAGTGTTGCAGTAGTGGGATATACCACTGATGAATGTGATGAAAATGAGTGGGAAGTTGAAAAAACCGACTTGTCTGGGTTGTTACTACCAGTGGTCCTGCTGGTGGTGAGACGACTGGTCGTAATACCGGTGGCTGCAAAAACTTTCCTCATATGTGTGCTAACCCAACCCTTCTTATTATGTACAGCCGAACTTAACAGATGAATTCCGAACAGTCTACTGTTTGTCTGGCCCTTTTCTTTGGTGTCATTTCCCTCTCTCTCTTCCTGTATCTGTGTATCCATTACCTTTCTGGCTCCGTTAAAATGGCTCACCGATCCAGGTTCAAACATTGAAGTGCTACCAGATGAATGGGCTGGAATAGGATAAACAAGGCCAGCTTTGAATACTATTGGATCATCATCATAATCCTCTCGAATGTTGTATGATTGGAATATATCATCGAAAAACTTGTAATCATCATGTTCTTTATTCAGTGCTTGGACGTTCTGGATCTGTGGTGAATTCTCATTTGAGGAGAACCCAAGCCTTTTAAGTAATGATTTCAGCATGGTTCCAAGCACCAGCTGCTGTTTGTCCTTAATGGGTTTGATTTCCACCAGTGTAATAGGTACTTCAAGATCCTTATCTCGAAGTTTAGAAGCCATGCTTGCTTGGAAATCCATGGCTTTAAATGGCTGCAAAAAGAAAGTGTTGAGGCTTCTTCACCTTATTAGTGTGGTTGGGTTGTAAGAAAAAATGACTCGAATTCTACTTTTCAAGGATGTTCAACTTAATGAGAGTTTGATTGGTTGTTTTATAGTCTCCTTTAGAGTATCAGTACTAAGAGGCCAAGTGTTCAATCACTGGGGACAAATGAGTTTTACAAATATTACTTTTGTATGTGATTGTGAGTCGCAGAAAGGCACCCTCACCGATATACAAATTGCTCACTATCAAGATCAATTCTATGCAATTCTCTATATATTTGAGTTGTGACTTTATTAATATTACTACTATGGCTCCCCAGAATGCATTAACCTTTCATTCAATCCTCTTAAATGTGTTAGCAATGAGGTCAAATTAGTATACCCATGTTCAGTAGTAATATCACTGAACACATCTGATTGGTGTTTGAAACAAGGATTCTCAAGATCTTTAACATTGTTCCTATCGTTATAAATCAAAATAGTTTTAAACTGATTCTTTAAACTAGTAAACTTGGGATCATCTGGATTTACTTCTATCCCTCTTAATAAATCTGATCTATAACTAGTGGATATTTTTTCGGATCTATTATAAACAATCTTCAAGATTAATTGATTTAATAATACATTCAATTCATTATTTTCCAGGATTTTGACCACTGAATTTTTCAACCCTTCAACTTCAATATCATTAGGAATTCTTTGAATAATTGAAATGGGATCATAAAATGGATTTGATTGGTCATCAGCACATTCAATCAATGCCTTTATAAACTTTGGCTTATTCATAGAATAATCAAGTAAAATATCCCATGCTTCTTTATCATTTTGATGTTTAGCAAAATTAATAGCTACTTCAGGATTATTTAATTTATCAATTATTAACATAAGTGCTTTTCGACTTTCACCGATTTTTCCTAATAGATAAACTAATTCTTCAATAAACCCATTTGCTTCACATAAATTTATTGCTTTATCAATATCATAATCATCATTTTTCATCAAATATGGCAATAGTTTCATCCTATTAAATTCACTATAGAGCTGTACTCGTTTATCACCAAAGTTATCCCCCAATACTAAATAATCATCAACTTCTTTTAATCTCTCCAAGTATAAATAATTAATGAAATTTAAATAATTCTTATCCATCAAGTCAATAATCGTCTTCGGAATTATTTCATGTCTACTTGCTACCAAAATATCAATAGAATCTTTCAACCTGTTCGATAATTCTTCAAGTGGTAAAGTTTCAAACTCATTACCTTTAAATTTTAATTTAATAGTTACAGGGATTTCATTAAGAAAATTACTCATTAAATGATATTCCGATAAAAATTCAAGAGTATTCGGTTCTTTCAAGATTATCAAATGTGTCACAGCTTTTTGTGGTTCGAGGTTCTTTACATATAAATCAATCAATGTTCTTCGAAGATCAGTATTGTCAAAACTTTCTAATTTCGTTTCAATCATGGCTTCAACAGCTTTGACATTAATTAATTCAATATCCCAAGATTTCATAATTTCCACAAATCTATTAACATCTTTAGATAGCCAGTATTCTAAGATTCCATCATAAATGAATTGAGGTAATGATAATTTAGCACTTTGAGGAATAATATTTGTTAATAAATCTATGTGACCAGTCTTAAAGAATATTGTACTCCAGTTCTCCCATTGTTGAATAACATTCTTGATATATTCTTCATCGTACGATTCATCATTACCAGAACTATCCTTACTTCTAATTGACCTTCCGGCAACTAGAGTACTCTTGGTGTCGCCTTCTGGTAACTTCTCATCTGAAAGGTAAAGTAATGTACCAAGAAACTCAGCTGCTTCAACCCATTGATCTAATTTCACCAAATTATCAGCATGCAGAATTCCAAGATTCAATCGTTGAGTTGAAGATAAAAGATGTTCACTTATACTCCAAGCTTCTTTATATCTATCATGTTTGATAAACCAATCAAGTTTATCTTTTAATTGAAGCTCTTTGGCTATTACTCCATCTTTAGCACTAACTATAAAATAACTGGTTCCATTAGTTCCTATATGACGACCTAATGAAAAATCATTTAACCCAAGATTTTGGATATTTCTTAATCCAATTTCTTCTTCAAAATCAACTTCCCCTGTCAAAGAATTGATTAATTTCAAATCTGGGTAATTATATTCAATGGTCCCATCCTCATTGGTTGAAGGTGGTTCATAAGATAAAACCATCCAATAATCATCTTTATAACTTGATATGCCCGCTATCAAAGTATCTAATTTGAACACATTTTCAATCTCTACTTTCTTTTCTGGAACCGATCTAAAGGATATAGTAGCTGCTGAAGGAAGTATTCTAGACTTATTGGAAGATGTCTCATCTTTATCAGAAGAGGACCTAACCGATAGCCTTAAACACCAGATATAATTGGCCCATGAAATTAAAATTCTGTCAATTTCTAGAAGATGAACACTCGGCCAATATAAATCACTTCTAGGAGAGTCTTGTGGTTTTTCAATTACTTTTATGACTTGTCTAGTAACTGTATGGAAAATTGATATTCCTTTATCATTCATCCAAATAACAATATCATCAATCACTTGAATGGAAACTATTGGCCCATTATTTTCATCTAATACTTGATCTGATCTTTGGCCCAACCAATTCTTACTAGAATGAGTAACTTTCCCACTCATTCCTCCACTAATAAAACTTCTAGTTTTACTGTAATTTCTATCCAATACAACCGCATGAATAGGTCGCTTAAAATCATACGCTATTATATCCTCTTCATCTGTTAAAGATCCAATTACAATTGTACCATCCATTGACCCGCTAGCAAAAAAGTTCCCATCGGTATAAATGGAAAGTACTGAAGCTCTATGGGCCTTGAATGTTCGTATAGTAGAAAAATCTGGCCGAGTGATATGAATTAATCCTGAATGAGTAGCAAAAATAAAATGATTCTCGTGAAAATTACAACATGATATTGGATCTCGATCAAAGAAATTACCGGGTAATCCATTCATTCTAGAATAATATAATCTAGGAGGTTCATTTTCCTCTTCTTCCTCCTCCTCTTCAGCTTCACCTTCCTTTCCTACAATTTCTTCACCCTCAATTGTGTCTTCTTGTTGTTGTTCTGAATCGGTATCAGACCCACTTTCTCCTGTCTCGTATGTAGTTTCGAAAGTAGTATTACCGACTGTATCATTATCGTTATCGTCGTCATCATCGTCATCATCAGTGCTAGCGGGATCTATATGGCCATTCTCTTCCTCAATGGGTAAGTCAATCTCATGGTTGTCTTGTTGGTCCCCTTTTGGAACAGATGTATCAGTAGAATCAATAGAATCAACTACCATGGAGTCCTTATCCTGGGTCTTATCAGTATTTGGCTCACCACCGTCACTTTCAAGAGTCGAGGCTTTTGAAAGTTCCAAAGACCCAGAATCATTTCCATTTGATTGTCCGGTATGATTCATTAAGACCACAGGATCATTGTTACCATTAACACCCTGTTGGCCTTCAGGTTCTTTGTTTGACATGACTTGTATAGCTACAGACGATTACAGATTTAATATCAAATTCGCGACAGAGAAATTAAATACTTAAAAACATCGATGGTGTCAGCTACTGGTGGTACCTTGGTACAGTGTGATCCTTCTATAAGGGCATTGATCATACAGATGGATACAGCACGTAATGATATTATCTTGCAAGAGTTGGATGAGACTCATTTATTTATTGTGAGTGATAAAGTCCAGTATGTAAAGAATGAGTTGAATCTGATGTTGTCGAAGAATATTTACAATCCATTTGAAGAGGAGGAAGAAAATTAGTGATTTAATGTATTTCGCTATTTATAATGAGTTTTGGGTTAAGGCAATTTTGCCAGAGAAAATTTGATTACTCTGAGGTAGGTTGGTGTTGTGTTGGCTGTTCGGGTTCCGGTACTTCCTGTGGTTGCTCTGGTTTTTCAGGTTCTACAGATTTGTCAGATTCTGGCTTTTCAAACTCTTCTGGTTTCTCAGGTTGTGATTTTTCAGGTTCCTCTGTTCCTTCCATTTTGTCAGATTCGAGTTCATCATCAAACTTTAATAACGGCTTAATATCCATCAAGTTATTATTCAAAGTTTGGTCATCTAATAATTTATCCACAAAATTATTGAAAAAATTATTGAAAATTTCTGGTTCCATGATGGAATTGAGATCAACTGATGGGGATAAATTATTATAATAATTATTATAATAATTGATTAAAATTTCAATCAAATTATTAAATAAAAACTTTAAAATATTCAAATCATTAATATAATTAATAATAGTAGTTTTAAAATTTGGTAATAAATCATTAATATTTTGTTTGAATTTATCAAATTTTTCGGGTTCTGACGTTATGGAATTATCAGTTAATGGTTCAATTAATAAGTTTAAATAGTCAGTTAATAGTTCATTAATGGAATTGTTGATTTCTAACTCGATTTCTAATTTTGCATCTATCATATTATTAATAATCTTTGGAACCGTCTTTTGAATCAAACTAAAAATCCCATTTTTATTTAAATTGATTAAGATTTCTCCATTTCTTATAATACTATATAATTCATTTAACCCACTAGTAAAATCTAATGAAGTTTCGGTTCTAACAAATTGAATATCAAAATTATTAAGTTGATATTTTAAAATGATTAAATTTTTCAAATAATATAATTTAGCATCCGTTTTACCCAAATATTTAATACATAATTCATAAGCACCAGTTTTTAAAATTTCAATGCAACTATGAACAATATAATGAGCTAAATCATCAAACACCATAGAATTTATTAATTCATAAATATTAGATAATATTGTCAATGCTTTACCTAATGGTAGATATAAATCTTCAAATAAATTTTCATCAAAATCTTCATCTAAAATATTACTAGAACTTTTTTGTCTGTTACCAATTTTTAAATCCTGAGGAGTAGGTTTATAAGGAATTAATTTGTTATCAATATAAAGTTGAATTCTAAATATTAATCTAGATTGTACATCATTAAAGATTGGTTCAAAAATATCTCCAAAATTTATTCGATCTTCTTCAAGTTGTTCAAATTCATAATATTTTTGTAACAAATTCATTAATTGACAAAGAGTACTGATATTAGTTTCTCTTAATACTTTATGTCTAATACTATCATAGAATGGATCGATTAAATCTTTAAAATAATTATATAAATCATGATTAATAAATGAAGGAATAATTCTTCCCTCATTAAAATTAAACCATTGTTTAAATAATTCAAATTCTTTAATTAAAGTCTTTTTAATAAATGATAAATTATCCTGAGTAAATTTAACAAGATTATCGTCGGTAAATTTTATCAATTGTTTAGAAATATTAACCAAATTTAATCTTACTCTGAAATAATTTTGAAGAATTTCTTGTAATAATCCTTTATACTCTTCTTCGTGATATTGTTGAATTCTCATAATAAACACTTCAATTAACAGAGGGAAATTATAAAATTCATCCTTATATTCTATCAAATAATTTTCAAATTGTTTATAACATAAAATATCAATAATATCAACATTTGATGAAGAAACAATATTCTCAATTTTCTTTAATTCATTTATCAAATAATCTTTAATTAATGTTAATGCTCTTGTCATACATTGTCTAAACTTAATCTTATAAGTTTCAATATTTTTAAATTGAAGTTCATCCAGTTGATGATTATTAAAAAATTCTAATGAATTACTTAAATCTTGAAGAATTTTCTTAAAAGAATTCGATCTAATCAATTTAAGATTATTGGGAATGGATAATTTCTTGGTGATTTCATCTAAGTTTTCAAAGTTTTGTAGTATAGTACTTATAGATTCTACCTTTTCATTTAATAGTCGTTCTTTATCAACCAATGCGAGGGATTGATTATTAAAATCTTCAGTTTGTTGATCAATATTAAGATACTTAGTTTGAATGTTAGTCAATTGCACATCAATATGATCCACCTCTCGTTTCATGGAATTAAGTTGACTTAAATTCACCGACAAAATCTTTTGGAAATTAAATTGATCAGAATGTTGCAATTGATCAAGAGTATATTGACCATGAATAAAATCATAATCTAATTGATAACTATTATATTCCAGGGTCAAATACTGGTTCCAAAGAGTTTCATAATCCATGGGGGTGAAAGGATCTAAAGGAATTGGTTGATGGGGCTTTTTAGTGCTTATAGTAGGGATTGATTTAGATCTAAATAATTTGGAAGTATTGGTAGAATAACTATCAGTCACACCCATATCGCCATTATTAGGATCATTGGCATTGATGCCAGTGACGGTACCAGTATTGGCGCCATTTTCACCGTTTGTATGAGTATCCAGGGCAATCGACTGAACCAACGATTTACTTCTATGTCTGGCCATACTCTGTGGGATATATATATATATATATCTATATCTATAAGTTTGATACTTGTCAATGGTTCACCGAATGAGTTCAAACTGAAAAACGCGAAAGCCATAAAAATCTCATCAAGATTCGCATCTATACTTAAAGACGTGTAGGATAATTATAATTATCACAAATACCATGAGTAAAGGAATGATAGATCCCAGAGATGAAGTTATAAATTCTGATGAAGAATTAACAGGAGATGAAAATGATGAATTGGCAGATTTACAGAAAGAATATGACCTTAGAAAACATGAGATCATGAACCGGAATCAGCAGCAACAAGATGTGGGGAATCATTTTATTCAAGGCCTTAAAGATCGATCTAAACCAAATAAAACCGTCAATTATAATAAGAGAATCTTTGAATTTAAAATAGGTGATGGGAAAGGTCGCTCATGTACAGAAGATGAAAAAGATCCATTAACAAAAGAACCAATGGTAAGTAAGAATTATGACTTTAAAGATATAATAAATGAATTAAAACTTTTAGATATAAAGTTATTAAATGTTAAGAAGAGTTTAGCCAAGATAGTCAAACCACAATATCAAGAACCTGCTTATGACAACTGGGGGTTTATAGGATATATTGTTGATAAATCCGGGATTTTAAAAACGGTAAAGAATGAAACTTATATTAAATTTAAAATTGGTACGTTTAATACTACCATTAATGTTAATATATTTGGCGATGCTTATAAAAGATATTGGAAATTAATGGTTGGTGAATTAGTGATTATCTTAAATCCAAATATTTTTAAGACTGGTAATGGGTTTGATTTTTATCTTACTGAAGATTGGCATAATGTTTTATCATTAGGAATAATACGAAATATGGGTAAATGTAAAGATCCAGAATGTAACAAATCAATTAATAGTCAATTTAATTATTGTGACTATCATGAAATGAAACAAGAAACTAAATTTTTAAAGAATAAACGAATGGAATTAAATGGATCCATTAAATTATTTAATCCTCAAGAACGGAGTTTAAATGAACAAAGTAATATTTATAGTCGGAAAAGTCAGTTTAATCGAACTAAATATCATGATGAGAATATTTTAAATAAATCTGGTACTAAAAGAAAACTACAAGATGAAAAATCGAATAAACAATTAGAAGATCGATTATTAAAACTTCTGAATCATAGTAGATATGAAAAAATTGGTCTTTTAAAAAATGTTAAAACTAAAACTAAGGAAAATCATGAAACTAAACAAACCAATAATGAAAACTTAAAACAAGAATTAAGATCATTAACTAAAGGTAAACAGATTAATTTAGGAATGAGTAAACAAGATAAATTGAATAAATTACACAAATGGAATAAAAATATGAAGACCATTAATTTGCAGCCAATTAGGAATGAACCAAATGAACAGTCCACTAAAGAGTCTACAAAGCCAAATACAAGGCCAAATACAAAGTCCAGTACAAAGCCCGGTGATGATGCTTATAATGATGATAATGATGATGATGATGACGAGTTAACGATAGAATTCACTAATCATCGTCAATTCGATGAATATAAGAAATTTTCATCTTAACTATGTCTGGTTTGTTGTGGTTTGTTGGTTACAATGTTAATCAAATTTCTATGTCTACAAAATTTGATCCAAATGTGATCCTTATACAACAATTATAATCACTATTGATGATGACATTCACAGGTTAGTTGTTGGCTATTACTATTTATATTATGTCATATGGTTTTGTTTTTTTTCTTTTTTTTTTTTTTTTCTTATGAGTTTGAACGGTTAATCGGATAATCATTTAAAATCATTGTCGGAGTTGTTTTGTTGGCTGCAACTTTCAACAGTACGGCTGCATATGATTTTTTTTTCTCTCGCAGAGAATAGGTCCGGCTTGGTCTAACACCAGGTAGTGCTAGCATAGGTATTACCTATGACAGTTGCAGTGGGTCCAGTCCGTTCGAGTAATCGTCTGACTAATTATAGACGTTAACATGATGAGCATATATATTCACTTCATATGAATAAACCCTACTGACCCTCATTCCGCTTGTTGTCATAATAGACATTAACCTATTGGTTCATCATCACTCACATTAAGAACCCGCACACAATATGAAATTCTGCTCGTTTGTAAAAAGGTGGGGTTGAGGTCTGGAACATCACACAAAGTTTAATTGCTTCAAATCAATGTTGGGTCGATATTATGGGGTGTTACTGGTTGTAGATCCAATTGTTTAAGCTCATGGAAACAAGAGCAAAAAGGAGGGGGGCGGTGACCGGACCTATTATGATTGCCTTCAAGGAGAGAAGTTTGAGTGGGGCTTTATTACTATAGAGTTAATGGTAATATTTTTCTTCCATCAATGCGAGTGAGTGAGAAAGTTATTTAATTCCAATTCACATGTAAACTCCCCGATACCCTCAGTGCAAAAAACATCGAAATCATTTAAAAACCCCTTAAGTCGTCCTCTTTTTCAAAAGAAGTATTTTTATATATATATTTATTTATAACCCTGATTTGTTCATTATATATAAATATATAACATAGATCATGTCAGTTTTGGACGAATATCATTTAACTAAGTGGTATACCCTTTTACCAATATTATTGGTAGTATATGCCGTTAGCAAATATTTAAAAGCTTATAGTTTTGCTAAAAAACATGGATGTCAAGATCCACCACTGGCCGAAAATGGGTTTTTAGGAATTAAAATTGTTAGACGTGCTTTAAGTTCAAAGAATGCAGGAACCCTTGCCGAACTTGCTCAAGATACTGTTAAAGACAACACTACTGTTAAAATTAAACTTGGAGAATGTGTACCAGTTTTTCTTACTAGAGATCCTGAAAATGTTAAAGCAGTATTAGGGACTCAATTTAATGATTTTGCTTTAGGAACCAGACATGCCCATTTTAAACCATTATTAGGAGATGGGATTTTTACTTTAGATGGACATGGATGGAAAAATTCTAGAGCTATGTTAAGACCACAATTTGCTAGAGAACAAGTTGCCCATGTAAAATCTTTAGAAGACCATGTGCAATTATTAGCTAAACATATTTCTAAGAATCAAGGAAAACTTTTTGATATTCAAGAACTTTTCTTCAAATTGACTATTGATACTGCCACTGAATTTTTATTTGGTGAATCTGTTAATACTTTGAAAGATGCTAGTATTGGTGAAGATGCTGGTGTTGATTTTGCTGGTAGAAACGAGTTTGCTGACAAATTTAATGTTTCCCAAAGTTATTTGGCTTCAAGAGCTTATTCCCAAATTTTTTACTTTTTAATTAACAATAAAGAATTTAGAGATTCTAATGAAAAGGTTCATCAATTTACCAACTTTTTTGTTAATAAAGCTTTAGAAGCTGATGCTAGTGAATTAGAAGAAAGACTGAAAGATGGTTATACATTTTTATATGAATTGGTTAAACAAACTAGAGATCCAAAAATTTTAAGAGATCAAGCATTAAATATTTTATTGGCTGGTAGAGATACTACTGCTGGATTATTAAGTTTTACCTTTCTTGAATTATCTAGAAACCCTGAGGTTTGGAATAAATTAAGAGATGCTGTATTACAAGATTTTGGTTCTGGTACTGAAAATGATATTGCTGATATTAGTTTTGAAACTTTGAAAAAATGTGAATACTTAAAATGGGTTATTAATGAAGCCTTGAGATTATACCCATCAGTTCCTAATAATTTTAGAGTTTCTACTAAAGATACCACTCTTCCAAGAGGTGGTGGTAAAGATTGTAATTCACCAGTTTATGTTCCTAAAGGTACTACTGTAGCTTACTCAATTTATGCTACTCAAAGATCTGAAGAATATTACGGTAAAGATGCTGATGAATTTAAACCTGAAAGATGGGCCAATATGGGAAAAATTGGTTGGGCTTATTTACCATTTAATGGGGGTCCAAGAATTTGTTTAGGTCAACAATTTGCATTAACTGAAGCATCTTACGTTATTGTTAGATTATGTCAAATGTTTAATAATATTTCTCAAGGGAATGATCCTTATCCACCAAAGAAGAATATTCAATTAACCATGTGTTTATTGGATGGTTGTAACATTTCATTAAGTTAAGTGTTGCAGAGAAAATATTTATTTATATGATTTAGTTTTAATTGGATCGGACTTTTTTTTCATCATAACTGTTGTCAATTTGTAGTATATAGGAAATATATTCAAAGTTATTATTCGTATTAGTATTAGTATTAGTATTAGTAGTAATGGCTCACGTATGAGTGGCTACAATGAACTAGCCCAAAAATTCGGGATGGAACGACTTTCTGGGGTCGCAGTGATGATAATTTTTTTGCTTCACATAATGCTCATCGAATTATATAACACTTCATACTAAATGTCAATGACAAAAAAGTTAAAAATGACTAAGATTTGTACTCATTCAGGAACTTTCCATGCCGATGAATCCTTGGCGGTTTACATGTTAAGATTATTGCCTAAATATCAAGATTATGAATTGATTAGATCTAGAAACCCAAAAGATTGGGAAGAAAGTGAAATTGTTGTAGATGTTAGTGGAAAATATGATGGAGCTAAATATTTTGATCATCACCAACGAGAATTCGATGAAACATTCCCAGGATTTAAAACTAAATTAAGTAGTGCTGGGTTGATCTATAAACATTTTGGTAAAGATATCCTCCAACATAAATTAAATCTTAATACTAAAGAAGATTCTGATACCATTGATTTAATTTATAATAAAATCTATAAAGAATTTATTGAAAGTATTGATGCTAATGATAATGGAATTAATAAATTTGATGAAAAAGTTGATAACAGATTTAATGATAAGAATTTAAGTTTACCAAGTATAGTATCAAATTTAAATCCAATTTGGTATAATGATCCAACTGATAAAGATTTTGATGAACAATTTTTAAAAAGTAGTTCATTAATGGGCCAAGTCTTTGAAAATATCTTACAATATTATGGGAAATCTTGGTTAAAATCAAAACAAATTGTTCAAGAAGCTATTAAAAATTGTCAAGAAACTGATGCTCTGGGATCGATTATTAAACTTGATAAATTTTGTCCTTGGAAAGATAACCTTTATAATCTTGAAAATGAAATGGGAATTAAAGATCAAATCAAATTTGTGTTATTTCCTGATAGTTCTGGTAAATGGAGAATTAGTACCGTCCCAGTTAGTAGTGGATCATTTGAATATAGATTAGGAATTAAATCTGAATGGAGAGGTATTAGAGATGAACAATTAAATGAATTGGTTGGAATTCCTGATGGAATTTTTGTTCATGCTACTGGATTTATTGGTGGTGCTGGCTCTTATGATAGTGTATTAAAGATGGCTAGAGAATCTTTAAAAAGTAATTAAATAGAAATATAAATTTAATGTTAATTTTAAAAGAATGGTAATAGTAATAATTGGGTCCACCATAAGAGAAATTACTCTGTTAATACACAGTACCATTGATATAAAATTTTGACTCAGGTACCACTTTTAACCGTGAATTTTTTAGGCCCATGTGGTAGTAAATTCTGAGACGACGAGCAAGTACCTTCCCAGCTCTGAACCCACGGGAAAGCATCTTTAGGTGCCGCCACCACCACCCTCGTTTCCCACCACTGGTGCGACTATTCTGGTACGAAGTACTACTACTCTGGTATGAAGTACTACTATTCTGGTATGAAGTGCTTCCGTTCTGGTATGAAGAGCCCACGCCAACCCATGACTTGCTTGATGCCAAGCTTAGGTCTTGGCATAAGGATTACAGCAGATATTCGGAACATCAATTGTGGCTCACCCCATTATTCTAACCATTCAATTTATCATCAATTTATCAGCCTTGATAATATCCATTTATATCTATACACTTTAAATAGTATCACCATCTGTTCAAATGCTTTGAGTGTTCGGTTCATTTAGCTTTTCTCTTCTTATCGTGTGGTCAAAAAGATCAATCTTATCAATGTCTTCGTGTGCGGCTCTCTCCCTCCCCCGTTATTGTCTCTCATCCCGTTTTCACTCAATAAGAATATTTTAAGTAATACCATTCCTGTATATACTTCCGAAATTTACTTTTTACTTGAAAAATCTTTCATGCATGATAAACTGTTGGCGAAGCCTATAAATACAGAAGCAAATTCCCTTGACATTTTTTGTATACGAATACTCTCTTCTCTTGTATACTCAATTACAAATCTTTATTAACTAGTTTAAGAAGAAAAAGAAAAGATTATCTTTTTTGACCCGTTTTTGTGTTTTTTTCTTTCCCAGTTAAATCGTATTTATTTTTTTTTAATTTTTTTGATTGGATTTTCACTAATTTAAAAATTCAATCAAGTAAAGTAAACTTTTATATTTTGTGTGGAAAATAAAGTCTTCAGTTGAGAACTCTGTTGGGCAAAATAATCATGACTCTCCAACAGGTCAAATTAATGCAAATGAAGATGGCCAAAATGAAATTTTAAATTATAACAATCATAATAATAATAATAATAATTCAGATGACAATAATTCAGAAAAAAATGAAAAGTCATTAAATGAAAAAAACAGTAGTGCTGATACTGAGTTTCAAAACAAAGCTAAAGAACAACCTTTAGGTGATGAACCTTATCAAGCTACTTATCAACATACTATTGCTAGATTTGGCGTTAGTGTTGAAAAAGGATTATCTCCTGATCAAGTTAAAAAAAACAGTGATGAATATGGATTAAATAACTTGGGAGAAGATCAATCAATTAGTTACTCCAAAATTTTAGCTCATCAAGTTTTCAATGCTATGATTTTAGTGTTAATCATTTCTATGGTTATTGCTTTAGCTATTAGAGATTGGATTTCTGGTGGGGTTATTGGAGGAGTTGTTGGTATTAATATTGGAGTTGGTTTTATTCAAGAAGTTAAAGCTGAAAAAACCATGGGATCTTTAAGATCTTTATCTTCACCTACTGCTAGAGTGTTAAGAAATGGTGAAGAATGTAATATTGGTACTGAAGAAGTTGTTCCTGGTGATATTGTTCACATTAAAGTCGGGGATACGGTTCCAGCTGATTTAAGATTAATTGAAGCTACTAATTTGGAAACTGATGAAGCTTTATTGACTGGTGAATCTTTACCTGTTGCTAAAGATCCTGAAGAAATGTTTGATGCTGAATGTCCTGTTGGTGATCGTATCAATATGGCTTATTCTTCTTCAGTGGTTGCAAAAGGTAGAGGGGTCGGTATCGTTGTTTGTACCGGTTTAAATACAGAAATTGGTAAAATTGCTTCTTCTTTGAAGGATTCCGATGATAAATTAATTGTTAAACCTAAACCTGGTTCTGGTATTGGGGGATTTTTTGGTGCTATTGGAAAATCTACTTTTAATATCATTATGAATATTTTAGGTACTAATGTCGGTACTCCTTTGCAAAGAAAATTATCTTGGTTAGCTATTTTATTATTTTGGATTGCTGTTGTATTTGCCATTGTGGTTATGGCTTCTCAAAAAGCTTTTCAAGTTAATAGATCTGTAGCTATTTATGCTATTTGTGTAGCCTTATCTATGATTCCTTCTTCATTAGTGGTGGTTTTAACCATCACCATGGCTATTGGAGCTCAAGTTATGGTTACTAAGCATGTTATTGTTAGAAAATTAGATTCTTTAGAAGCTTTGGGTGGTATTAATGATATTTGTTCTGATAAAACTGGTACTTTAACCTTGGGTAAAATGATTGCTAGAAAAGTTTGGATTCCAACTGTTGGAACTTATTTTGTTCAAAATTCTAATGATGTTTTTAATCCTCAAGATGGGGATATGACTTATAGTAAAGAGAGTCCTCGTTATATTCTTGATAATGGTAATGAAGTAGATACTGCTAGTACTATTCCAGAACCTCATCCAAAGAATTTTGAAAGATGGTTAGATACTGCTACCTTAGCTAATATTGCTTCTGTTAAACAAGTCAAATCTGAAGAATCTGGTGAATTGGTTTGGGAAGGTCATGGTGATGCCACTGAAATTGCTATCAATGTATTCACTCAAAGATTAAATTATTTAAGAAGTGAATATATTGAAGAACATAATTTAGAACACATTGCCGAATTCCCATTCGATTCTTCCATTAAAAGAATGTCTACTATTTATAAGAATAAATCTAAGAATACTTCTGTGGTTCATTCTAAAGGAGCTGTTGAAAGATTATTAGGTATTTGTAGTTATTGGTATGGGGAAAATCCTGATTCTAAAGAACCTATTCCTTTAACTGATGATGATAAAGCTACCATTGAACACAATATGAATGCTTTATCTGTTGAAGGTTTAAGAGTTTTAGCGTTTGCTTCTAGAGATATTAATATTGAAAAAGAAAATATTGAATCTAGAGAAGAAGTTGAACAAAATTTGGTGTTTGAAGGTTTAATTGGGATTTATGATCCTCCAAGACCTGAAACTGCTGGATCTGTTAAAGCTTGTCATAATGCTGGTATTAATGTTCATATGTTAACTGGTGATCATCCTGGTACTGCTAAAGCTATTGCTCAAGAAGTTGGTATTATTCCAAGTGATTTATCTCTTTA
This sequence comes from Yamadazyma taylorii, assembly GCA_030583035.1. Taxonomy (NCBI): domain Eukaryota; kingdom Fungi; phylum Ascomycota; class Pichiomycetes; order Serinales; family Debaryomycetaceae; genus Yamadazyma; species Yamadazyma taylorii. The sequence continues at coordinate 357,049 of JAJMHJ010000001.1, read as the reverse complement.
TTCTAAAGATATTGTTAAGGTTATGGTAATGACTGCCACTGAATTTGATAAATTATCTGATGAAGAAATTGATAATTTAGCAGTATTACCATTAGTTATTGCTAGATGTGCTCCTCAAACTAAAGTTAGAATGATTGATGCTTTACATCGTCGTAAGAAATTTTGTGCTATGACTGGGGATGGGGTTAATGATTCACCATCATTGAAAAAAGCTGATGTTGGTATTGCTATGGGTATGAATGGATCAGATGTTGCTAAAGATGCTTCTGATATTATTTTAACTGATGATAATTTTGCTTCTATTTTAAATGCTATTGAAGAAGGTAGAAGAATGTCAGCTAACATTCAAAAATTTGTATTACAATTATTAGCAGAAAATGTTGCACAAGCATTTTATTTAATGATTGGGTTAGCATTTATTGATGATGCCGGATTTTCTGTTTTCCCATTAGCTCCTGTTGAATGTCTTTGGATTATTGTTGTTACTTCATGTTTCCCAGCTATGGGATTAGGTCAAGAAAAAGCTTCAGAAGAAATTTTAACGGTTCCACCAAATAAAAATATTTTCACCAAAGAAGTTATTATTGATATGTTTGCTTATGGTATTTGGATGGCCGCATGTTGTTTAGCATGTTTTTCATTAATTGTATTTAAGATTGGTGATGGTAATTTAGGTACTGATTGTAATACTTCTGATGGTACTAGTTGTAATTTAGTATTCAGAGGTAGGGGTGCTGCATTTGCTGCATTCACTTGGTGTGCTGTTATTTTAGCATGGGAATGTGTTCATATGAGAAATTCACTTTTTAATATGAGACCAGAATCCGAACAACCTTGGTATAAAACTTTAGCTAAAGATTTATATGGGAACAAATTTTTATTCTACTCAGTTCTTTGTGCTATTGCTTCAGCTTTCCCAGTAATTTATATTCCTGTTATTAATGATGTGGTATTTTTACATGCACCATTAGGATATGAATGGGGATTAGCAATTGCTTTCACCATTTTATTTGTTATTGGTGCTGAAGCTTGGAAAGCATTTAAGAGATTCAATATTAGAAGAATTAATGCTAAAAAGCCACCTCAAGAATTAGAAAATGATCCATTTAAACAATGGAGTTCATATTCTAATGAAAAGAATGTTTAGAGTTAGTTGTTACATATTGAGTACATAGTAACTACATAGTGATTTTGTTTTTATCTTATATATATATATATGTTATTCATATGAAGATTGGAATTGTAAGAACGAGTGTCAGGAAGTCGCATAGAACAGTGTTGGTGAATGTATAAGTGGTTAAGTTATAGGCAAATAGTGAGATTCACAAAACATGAACTTGTGAGATTTGAAAATTGAGAAGATCTTATAAAATTGAGATTCAGCTTGAAAAAAAAAATGTCTTAACACTTCTAAATATGATTGAAGTATCTGTAAATGATAGACTTGGAAAGAAGATCAAAGTCAAATGTCTTCCATCAGATACAATCGGAGACTTTAAAAAGATCTTATCCCTTCAAATTGGTACACCCCATGAAAAGATCATCTTGAAGAAAGGAAATCAAATATTTAAGAATCATATAAGTTTAGATGATTATGAAGTTCATGATGGATTTAATTTTGAGTTATACTACACTTAAGGGCTTAAGGGCTATCATTACGTATAAACACATATATAAACAAACTCATAAATGCCAAACTTTAACATGTATATTATATAATTAATAAATTACAAGAAATAATCAATCTGAGGAGATTTATAAAAAGAAGAATTATCATTAATATTTGTACCATTAACCGACTTACCATTAACAGTATCTTCATCATTTTCAGGAGATGCATCAAATACATTAAAACTTTGACCTTCAATAGATTTATTAAAATTAGAATGATTGATCTCTAATACACTAGCTTTATTACCACATCTATAACAATAATTAGGAGCAGACCATACGGTTATACATTTCCCTTTCCAATAACTAACATACCCTTCATTACATAATTGATGAGCTCGAATCAATTGAACCAAATCATTATCATTACAAAATTTATTCATAACTTCATAACCAAATAAATAACCAGCCCCTCTAGGACTCAATTTAAAATCCATAATTTCTGGATCAGGATCTGACCATACTAAATCAGCCATTATCCCATCATGTGGAATTTCTCTAAATCTATCAATTGATCTAATTTGATCTAATTGTTGACAACTTGGTGATAATCCTCCATGAGTTGCAAATATTTTATTATCAATTATAGCTCCTAATGGTAAATAATCAAATAAATCTGTTATATAACTCCAAACATCAGTTGACCCTTCATATTTATTTAATACCTCCGTATAAAATCCATAATTGGTGGTGATGGTTCTTGATTCATGATTCCCTCGTATTAAATAAATTCGTTCTGGATATCGTAATTTCATGATAATTAATAACATGATGGTTTCAACTGAATAATAACCTCTATCTACATAATCCCCAAGAAATAAGTAATTGGTATTGGGAGGAGCTCCACCAATCTTGAAAATCTCTAATAAATCATGGTATTGTCCATGAATATCTCCAACAATTGTAATGGGAGAATGAATGGTCATAATATTAGGGGTGTTTAATAGTTGGACTTTTAATTGATGACATGTTTGTTGGACTGTATGCTGAGGTAGTAGACGTGGGGGTTTATGCTCTAGTAATTGTTCTAGACAATAATCCAAGTCAGATACTTGGGTATCTAAAGAAATTGTCATAGTTGTTAACAGGTATTAAAGGTTGTTGGATATCGCAGTATTTTTCAAGATTTTGTTTTTCAGCAGTAGAAGCAGCAGCAGCACATTTTTATCAATAGTGATTTTAACATGGTCACATAAACTTTATAGTGGTTTATATAATCAAATACTGGGGTCACCATAATGTGTATGGTTTATAGAGCAAATGGTTCATAGAGCAAATGGTTCATAGAGCAAATGGTTCATAGAGCGTATAGTATAGAGCGTTTATAGCTAATATGTATTGTTTATTATGATCGTTTATAAAGTGAATTTGATCTCAATTCAATCATTTTAAATGATGAGAAACCGACTTTGAAAGAATTTCTAATCCTTCTTTAATCAAATCATCGGGAATATTTAAAGCAGGAACTAATCTAATTACGTTCATTCCAGCACTAAGAACCAATAATCCATTTTCTCTACATGTTTTAATGATTGAAGCAATATCAATTGATTCATCAAATTGTAATCCTAATAATAATCCTTTACCTTTAACTTTAATTGTATCAGGATATTCTTGAGCAATCTTCTCTAATCCATCAGTAAAAGTTTGTGATTTTGTATCAACTTCATGAAGAAATTCTTTATCACTAAGTTTATCTATCATATAACTACCAATTTTAGCCCCTAATGGATTACCCCCATAAGTAGTTCCATGATCACCAACTGCTAATTGATTTTCTACTTTAGCACTAATCATAGTAGCTCCAACTGGGAATCCATTACCTAAAGCTTTAGCCATAGTAAAAATATCTGGATGTCCTTCAGGTGGTAAATAACAATGACTCCAAAGTTTCCCTGATCTTCCTAATCCACATTGGATTTCATCATAAATTAATAAAACATCATTCTCAACACATAATTGTTTTAAATTAATTAAAAATTCAGGATTCATTTCACTAACTCCTCCTTCTCCTTGAATTGGTTCAATTATAACTGCACAAGTCTTTTGTTTATCTATTAAAGCTTTAACACTATCAAGATCATTAGGAATAGCTGTTTTAATTCCAGGAACTAATGGGGCAAAAGGTTCAGTATACTTCTTATTAGCAGTAACTGATACAGCTCCCATAGTTCTACCATGGAATGAGTTTTCAAAATTTATAATTTCATATTTATCTTTATTAATCGATTTCCCATATTTTCTAGCAAACTTTAATGCTGCTTCATTGGCTTCACTACCAGAATTACATAAAAATACTCTTTCAGCATCTTCCATACCTCCAGAGGAAACAGTTTTTGTTACCAATTTATTACATAATTCTCCAGCATGTAAATTATGATATAAATTAGAACAATGAACTAATGTACTGGCTTGATTTTGGATTATACTAGTGATATCGGAATTAGAATGCCCTAATGCTGTTACTGCTATCCCAGCAACAAAATCAATATATTCGGTATTTTCTAAATCGTAAAGTAATGAACCTTTTCCATGGGTGAATACTAAATTAGGTCTTGCATATGTAGTAGCTGTATAAGGACTAATGATAGTTTTGACATATTCTCCACTTTGGGAATCATCACTAGGATCTGGAATTGCTGTTCTTTGTAGAATAGAACTATTATGAAACCTTCTGAACTTGCTAACACAAGGAATAACTCTTCTATACATTGTTGGTTATTAACGTTGAAAAGGAAAGATGAAAAAAAAAAAAAAAAAAAAAAAAAAATGTTGACTTTTTACTGTACCGATTTCACATCGCGGTTGACTCATTCTCAATTACCACATTTGGCAAGAGGACCTTACAAAGATACGAAGTATTGTCTTTATATTAAAGATAATCAAAGAGCAAATAAAATCTATAATACAGTAATTAAACATGAGAAGGGTTATATAAATTATCATCTATCAACGTCAATAGTGATTTCTAGTTTGAAATTATTCTTTTGACGTTTTTGGATCTTTTTCGTGACTAACTTTGAAATTTCATATTTCAAGTTGGATTCATTATCGACAGACCCTCCTTTCATAGAAATTTGAATTCCTACAACAAACGTATCATAATTAAACTTGGTTACAAATAAGTTCTCTATTTTGAAACCAGTCTTAAAATCATCAAAATTATTGATATCTCTTGTAATGGAATATTTTAATTTATTATACTCATAATTGGAACTTGGATATGATAACAATAGAATCTCTCCTAATGCCTTAACCAATTTCCACCCAGTTAAACAGAATAATAAAGAGATTGTTAATGAAGCAAGTTCATTAATATCTAATTCCAGTTGTTTCAGAATAAATTCTGATATCCATGGTGATAATATTAAAAATACCGTGTACAGTAATGTTAGTATATATGTAGGATTTTTAGTAATAATATTTGTGAATTTATTGAATTTTTCAAGATATTTATTTTCTCTAATATCTTCAATCCCTTCATCTAATATTCCAATATTACTAACATTTCTACTATGTCCATGATTATTATCTTTAATAATCTTATTAATTTTTTCAGCTGCTAAAATATAATTTGAGGTAATTAATGTTATTAATATGGTTGAAATTAATACCAGGTAATAAATAAATGAATCCTGTGACCGGGATTCTTCTTGAGGATTATGAACATGATGATGATTATGGGTATTTTCTTCATTCATTTCAAAAACATATACAATGAATTCTTCAAAAATATGACTTAATAAATCAAATCCCACCATTACAAGGGATGCACCCAAGGCAAAACCTATTAATACTTCTAATCGACCTAATCCAAATGGATATACAATCGAAGCATTACTCCAAACCTTAAAATTAGATAAAATATCAACCAAAATTATAACCATAGACCCTAAAGAATCATAAAATATTAAATGAGCTAATGTAGATAATTCTGCCACATGAATTTTATAACTTGATAAATAAACCATCAAAGATAACATCAAATGAACCATTGACCAACAAAATTTAATTTTTTGATCATTAGTGATCGAGTTAAGTATTTCAGTATAATTAGGAATAGGATACAGATCAGGAGTAGTTGAACTATCAGATACTGTATTTATATTTAATGCAGGCCCCGGTTCTTGAAAATAATTCATCGATACTGATGAATGCTTATATTTATGTCCTTTTCTATGAGCTGGTTTCACTGATAATGTAGATGTATTACCATTATTTAATAAGACTTCTTGTGATTTAAAATTAAATGGTTGATACAGTTTATTGGGAGACGATGAACGACGTATAGGAGATTTTGATCGGAAATGCTTATTAGTTCTAGTGGGTGAAGATGATCTAGTGGGAGAACTCGATCTTGATGAATAGTTAGGAGCTATTATGGGAGGCGGTATGTAATTATTATTTCTTCTTTGATGGTTATTTTGTCTTCCTCCAATCGAACCATTCCCATTAGCAGAGCCATAACCATTTGGTGATATAGGATTATTATTAAAAACACCCGGAGATTCAATTATAGGAGTAGAGTTATCATCAATTTTGAAGTCTCCATCACTGGGGAAATATGCTGATACAGGCCTTGCTCTTGACTGACCGGGAGTAGTTTGAGGATATCTTGAATTATTAGAAGGTGAATTAATGGATGAAATTGAGTATCTTCTTTCATGAGATTGGTGACTTTCAGGGACATTAATATTATTGGCACTACTAGCGCTAAAATTCATTGTGTGCTGTAATGGAGGAGTTGAAGGAACATTGTCTTGGGTATTTAATAAATCTTCATCAGCCTCTGCAATAGAATCAGTTGAAAAGTTTGCACTTGCCAAAAAGCTTAAATCTTTTTGGTTATTTTTAGCATGGCTAGAGCCATAAGGAGAATCAAATTTTGGAGGTCCTGAATTTAATTGTTGGTTAGGAAGCAAATTAGTCTTATTGACCAATGGAGAAGAATCAGAGTCAATACTCGAGGTATCACTCTCTGAATCATTCATATGGTTATTATTATTATAATCATCCATAACAATCTATGAAAAAAGCCACTCTATATATTTAATTTCCAATTGTTTGTGTTTCAAATTAGAACCGGCGCGCGCCCAGTTCAAGAAGCTTTAATCACGTGAAAATCTTTAATTTGTATTTATATGTACGTATATATATATGTGAAAGAATATAGTTTATGGAGGATTTTGTTTGGTAGCATATGCATCGAACAACAGAAGATTAATCCGACCATCATTAATACTATCATCACTATTTTCTAAAATTTCAAAACTTTTAATTTTGAACTCTGCTGGGGGAGCTGTTTCATATTTCTTTAAAAGATTAAAGGGTCCAGAATTAGATAAAAACACTGAATCTCTTCTTAATTTAACCAACAAGAATTTACTTTGATTCAAATTATGAAAGTCACCACCTTTTGTTAATTCAGACTCATCTAAAGTAATGGCTGAACGAATATTATTATCATCAACCACAAATTGTTTCAAAATGTTATGACTTTCAACTTCTGGTAAATTAAAAAGTTGAGAAAATTTTTCATATTTAGGGATTTGATAATGGTCATTAATTAATGGATCACCAATTGATATATTAGGATCATTCGATGTTGAATTAGGCATCTGTCTTTCTTCACTTAAATTAAGACTCAATTCTTTCATAATTAAATCTCTAAATATTAACAATAAATCATATAATAGTATATGAAGTTTTTCATCCCCTTTTGATAAATAGCTAGTTTCTAATAAAGTTCTTAAACCACTTATAAAGTTATAACCTCTAGAACAATCATTGATAATAAGTTTAGTAATAGAATCTTTATGAATAATCAAGATTCTAATAAATATTGATAAAGATCGATTAATGGCAGCTTCATCATATTTCTTATTTTGATCAATAGCTTGAATCAAATCCAACAATTGATTTAAATAATCAGATAATTCTTGAAAAAAATCATTATCAGTTTCAATAGTATCAATTGAAGAAACAGTGAATTTTTTAAAATAATCTGAAAGAAGTGGTAAAACATCTAAATTATTATTTTGTCCTTCAAATTCACAACTTACTTGAACATCTTCTAAAGTATTTAAAAATTTTGTGTTGACAAATAATATAGATTCTAAAACTCTTAAAATTCCGGTTTTAAAATTCCATGGTAATAGATTAAATAATTCCCCAAAGAAAGAGTTATCTACTGAAAAGGAAAATCGAGATTTTAATAGAATAGATTCAGTAATGAATTTTAATTGGGAATGTTGCTGTTGACCATCATGAATTTCATCAAGTTCTTTTACTAGTATTAATTTGAACAAAATTTGAAATAAAGTGATATTGAATTCATTGACTTTAGGAATTATCATAAGAAGCTCTTGAGTAGTTTTAACACTAAGTCCAAAATCTGATACTTTATTTACAAGAATTACAATTTGTTCCACACTGAAAAACTTGGAAATATTTTCCATCAAGAATCTGGCTCTACAATAAAACCATTTTCTAAATAATTGACGAGATCTTTCATCTAATTCGAAATCATCTTTTTCAATATTAACTTTTGCGTGGCTAGCAATAATTTCAAATATAGAAGCAGCATATTTATTATAACAAGAATATCTTTGAAGATCTAAAAGAAGTATTTGATTTTTATCAAGAAATTGGTATTCATGATATTCATTTCCTATTATTAAATCAAATAATATTTCGTTAGTATTATTACCTATTGTTTCACTAACCGAATTCAACAGGGCAATCAACAGATTAAAATCTACAATATCATTAAGAATAAGTTTCTTTAATACGGCCATAAGTTTGTTCTTCTCCAATTCTTGTTCATCAACATTAGTATTCAAATCATTTGGAACAAGGATTTCACCATCCATATGAAATTTTTCAAATTGTTTATGAAGAAAATAAGTAAAACATTCAATAAATGTAAAAGACAGATCAGCTTGTACACTATTTTTTGTATTAATCAATAATCTTATTAATGTGATTTCATCCTCCCCCTTTAATTTATTCTCAGCTTTCATATAATAATCAAATAAAATGACTAATAACCTTTTAGATCCACTTTCACCAGTATATATATCATTAGTAGAATTAGTTAATCTTAACAGATCAAGAGCATTACTAACTTCTTCATTAGACATGAATTGATAATTGCTATTCAATAATCCTTCTAAATCATCAGTAAACTCATCTAATTCTAAGTAATGGCCATCATCATGATCACCATCAGCAGCAGCAACAGCATTATTATGATTGGCTTTATCAATATCTTTTTGTGGCCGATTTAATTTCATGGGCGATTCTACCGTAGCTTTAGAATAAATAAGTTGAGGAATACTTGTTCGTTTTCCTTCTCTTTGATTATTTGTAATCGAATCAACATTATTTCCTCTTTCCACATAATTATCAATAAATTTCCAAATGGATTTGAAATTAAAATAATCGGATTCTCTAGTAGTTAAATCTTTATAATTAATAATTATTAGTCTAAAGATTTCATATCCAACTGATTGTAATTCATTACCAGAAATAGCTTTTATTAATTTAAAGTGTCTAACCACCAATAAAGCTATTAAATATAAAGCATCTAAATCTAAGATTACTACCTTACCTTCATTTTTTAAGATATTCTTAATGATTACTTTAAAAAATACCGTTAAATTATCACAAGTGGAATAGATTTGATATAAACAACTTATGGTTGAAATCCGAATATGAACTAATTTAGATGACTTATTGATTAAGAATTTTATTTCATCAGTCATCCAATTTACTAATAAATATTTAATCCCAATTTTTAAACTATTAAAGAATTGTAAATTACAATCATTAAGACTATTGATTTTGATTTTATCGATGATATTTTCAGTGACAAATTCTTTACCCAGAGTAAAACTTTCAACATATTCAAGTTTATCATTACTCCATTTCTTTATAATATTATCACACTGTTTATTATTTAATACTGGAAGATTTTTCAAGATTTCAATTTGAGTTTTCACTTCATAACGATCAACATTTGGTATAGCACCAGGCTCCAAATAAAAGATTCCTGATGCAATTAGCTTTCTTAAATAACCAGAAATGGTAACAACCTTCAATTGATATAACTCATTAATTAATACAAATACTTTGTGGAAATCAATACTTGATTCTTCTTTATCAGAATAAGTATAAATAATATCAAGAATAGCACTTTCAATATTAGCTTTCATCTTTGATAATTGTTTACCATTATTTGCTTGTAATACTTTATGTTTAATGAATCCACATACCATTAAAATATTTTCATTAGAAACTCCGTGATCTCGATATTTTGTAACACACCACATGATAATAATGGTCAAGTTTAATCTCCAATCAGTTTGAATATTATGGTGATGATGACCATAGTGATGACTATGAAGAGAACTAGGTTTAGAAACATTGGGCCTTATAAGTTTAGCTAGTTCATCATTAAATTTACACTTATCCAAATAATCAATAATTCTTAATACATCATCGTTATTTCTATTAATAAATAAATCACTTTCCACAGAATCTAAATTAGTGCTTTGAGTAGGTGATAGCATAAGGGAATCAAATTGGAAATTATGAACTCCAAAACCAGATCCAGCAGTAAATGAACTAGCTCTTCTATGTGAATTCCCATACAGTTGATTTATGGGATCTGATTCAGTTTGAGCTTTTGAATGTTTCATGTTCAACATTAAACTTTCATTTCTATACAGAATTAACTGTAATTGTCTTTCAGTTTGTTCGGACTCTTCTCTTGACATATTAGAACAATCATTTAATAATATATTATACAAGACTGATCCAATTAAGATCCAATAATTAGGCATTATAAATGCATTGGTATTGGATTTAAATAAATATTTAACAATATCGGATATTTGAAGTAATAATTTGTCTTTTAATTTTGAAGATAATGCATTGTTAGTGATAAAAGGTTTAATTTGTTTTGGATTAAATACAGGAGCTTTTGAAATAAAATAATAATTTAATAATAAAAGCTCACAAAGTTCTTTACAAATATAATCAAGCTTAGTTATATCCAGCCAAAAGATTTTGATTGATAATAACGCTACCAATCTTTGACCATAATTAAGATCAAGATCTTTCATTGATTCAGCATATGATTCTTCACTAAAATCAGATTTATCATTTAATAATAATTGTACCACACTATGAGTATCAAGAAGTAATCCTTCTTTAAAGAATTTAAGGATAGAAGAAAGAAACAAATCTTTATCAATCAAACATTCAATATATAATGCTTGTAAATATTTAAGGAGATAATTTAATTTAATCATAACCGTATGCTTTTTATCAATGGTTGAGGTATTAGCTATATCTCTTGAAAATCTGTAAACATAATCAACCACTTGTTGAGTCCATTCTTGTAGCCATTGAATTTCTTGTGACTCAGTTAATGCTGATTCATCCCCTTGAAATGGAACTTGGGTGACTTTCATATGGATTTTTTTCCTTATAGCTATTGAATCACCATATAATACACATTTAGTAAACCAAAGAGCTCTAGATATTGGTACTAATTTGGAACATAAAGATTCTACCAAGATTTTATTCTTAATCCCATGAGGTAATCTCAGCGATACTTGCAGTAACGGAATTGAAGGATCTGCTAAATCTTTTAACCAAGCTTCACGTTTCAGGGAAGTTAATGTAATTCTTGGAGGTAATTTAAAATTATTAGAATCACATTTAATCTTATTAATAATTTCATTTCGTGTCTTATAAACACTAGCAAGATGTTGTGATAATTCTTTAAGGACACTCCCACAATTTTCACTACTTGAAAATACTGCTGCTTGTATTAAATTTCTAGCAGAATAATATTCATTTGATACTTGTGGAGCTTCAAAAAGACCTTTGTTTAAGAATAAGGGATTTTGCATCTTTTCTGCTTCTCGTTCTGACGATTCTTGATCCAAATGAGTATGGTCTTTCCATGGTTGGAAATCAGGATATGTCATTGGTTTATTGGATTTTGATTTTGTTCCTTCTTCCTCTTTAGTCTTTGAATCTAATGGATAGATTGATCCATCTGGTTGTTCCAATTGATATTTGATAGATGATAATTCATTCTGATCCACATGATTAGAAGATACCTTGGAGTGGGAAGACAATAGACTGTTCCTACTCCTATTTTTTGACATTGTGGTGATTGGATTTTTATGGATCTCTTAAAAGATCTATAAGTAGTTCAAAGATTATCACTGCGGTGAACAGATTAATCAATCCAAATCTCAACCATCAAATCTCAAATCTCTCAACCTTTTAAATCGCACTATGACATTTATATAGAGAAAGAAAAAAAAATCATTTTGGTAATATCTATTCAAACAATACAATATCTATAAAAATAACTACCAATCATCATCATCATCATCTTCCTCATCGCTATCTCTAGTAGCTTGTCTTTTTTTCAACGCATCAGCTATTGACCCTGCCAAATTAGTTTCTTCACTCTTCTTTGCTTTTAATGCATCAGCAAGTCCATTGCCGATTCCATTACTAGTAGATTGAGTAGGTTGTGATTGATTAGCTTGGACCACAGAAGCAGAAGAAGCAGAAGCAGAAGTTGCTGGGGGAGGAGGAGGAGGTGGAGGGCCATGTGAATTAGATCCACCACCAAAAATACTAGCAGGAGGTTCACATTTTTCCATGAAAGATAATGGAGCCCAACCTTCTTTAGTTTCATCTAAATCTTTAACTAAACCCCATTGACCATTTTCACTAGCTACATAAACCACATCATCTTTAACAAGAGCCATTGAACCAGCTACCGATCCATCATAATCGAAATTGACTTTATATGTTGGATGTTTAGGAGTTTTACGAGCTGATAATCCAGCCGGTGGAGCAGGAGGTGGTGGAGGTGGGGCAGTTTTCTTTTGTGGAGGTGGGGCAGGTTTTTTAGCAGGTTTTGATGCCACTGCAGGTTTAGGTTGTGGAGGTGGTACTGGACGAGTGTTTGATTGTGTATGTTGAGTATGTTGAGGGGGTTGAGGAGGTTGTGGTTTTTGGCGAGGTTGTGGTTGAGATGGAACTGATCTTGATACTGGTGCATATCCATTAGATCTACCCATACTTGCTCCTCTATTATAATATTTACTATAATCAACTTTTCCAGATATACCTCTAGGTCTTTTAGGGTTTTGACTATTACCAGGGAGACCAGAAGCTACAGTAACAGTTCCAGATTTATAAGAATCACTATTAGCAGGAGCTGAACCAACAACCACTTTAACAGTGTGGAATTTTCCTGGTTTCTTTTGATATTCAATGGTAGGACCAATTTTAATAGATAATCCTGGGTTAGCTTTCTTCAAATGAGCTACTAATTCGGTCTTAAAATCTAAGTTAATCAAAACATCAGGAGTAGTAGGAGTTGGTGAATGTAATGAAAGGGCTATCCAATTATCTTGGTAACTTGATAATCCTACATAATTTAACCCACCAATTGGAATAGAATATTCTTTATGTAATTGAAGTTTCTTTTCTACCAATACTTCAGATACAATATAGAAAGTATTTCTGGACATGATAAATACTCTTGGAAGTCTTTTAGAAGATCTCCCAAATTTAGAAGCAAGAATCTCTCCCTTGGATGAAAACACTACATGTTCATTGATACCAACCTGATTAACAATAAATCTACCATAACCAGTAGTATCATTACAACCAAGATAATCACCCATAAAAGCACGAGATCCCAACATGGAAAATCTACGACGTTCTTTTCTTCCTTGAAGAAGCCCATTACCATAATCTCTAAATTGTTCAAATTTATTACCATGAGTTTTACTTTTCCAAGCTCTTTGCATTACTATAGCTGCATCTTCTTTTCTCTTCAAATATCTTCTCCAAGCTCTTTGGATTCTAGCAGCCATATTATGCCAATATTTATCTCTCATATCTTCTAAAGCAAATAATGTTTCAGGGGTTTTAATAAACACTTTAGTAGTCCCCATTTGATATTCAGATTCTGGAATATAACAAGCTCTTAAAATTTCTCTTACAGCTGAAATATCATCTCCTTGCCAAATATAATCACCAGCATAACCAGTTTTATCAGATAATAAATAAAATCTTTGAACAAATTTATCAAATGTAGTACGATAAGCAAACCCGGCTCTCCGAATACGAACATTTTCTTTTAACCCTAAATATTTAATTTGATGTAATACTTGAGCATTATCATAATCTTTAGGTCTTTTAGTTTGATTAGGTTTAATGGTTCTAATATAAGATGGTTGACATTGTGATAAAGTATCTACCAATAAATTAGCACTCTTTTTAATTTTATCTGAAGCAGTTTCTGATTTCTTTTTATTATCTAATAAAACATTTAATAATTCAGGAGGAAATAAGGTTTTATTAATAAAAGAATTTTGTGAAGTGGTTAATAATTCTAATAAATCTCTCAACATTGAATCTTTATTTTTATCAGTCATACCACTAACTTCATAAGAAACATCACCAGCATAATGCTTAATAATAAATTTCCCTTTACGATCTTCAAAATGACGATTATTAGCCCCAACCATCCCTAATCTTTGAGCAAATACTTGATCAGCTGCATCAGAATCGGCATGAGCAGTTTTAACTGAATCATTTAAAGCAGCAAAAATTCCAGGAGTTGGTCTAGTAGCTTCAATCAAATCACAAACAATTTTGTTGTTAAAATATTGAATAGGAGTCCAAGTGATTTGTTCTTGAACATATTCATCTTGTTCAGCTTTTAAAGTTAATTGAATGAAAATTTGTTGTAATTTTTCATTAACATAATTAATACAAATTTGTTCAAAAGAATTATGTTCAAAAATTTCAAACCCATAAATATCTAAAATTCCAATAGATTTTTTTTCCAAAGTTTGGGATGGACCTTGTAACGAAATATTAACTCTTTCAACAATCCAATCAAATAAATTATTATAAATACCTTTAGCTAAAGTATCCCTAACAGCTGTAGCTTGAACAATATTCAAAGGTGAATGATAAGTAGAGCCTCTTCTCATACCATGACTAGTTTGAACGATTTTTTCAGTAATAGATTTTTTAACTAATTCAGCATCAGTTTCTAAAAGATAAGCAACAAAATTAGTAACACTATCATCTCTAATACTAGCATTACCATCATCATTTTCAACAAATGAAATATTACCAATCCATAAAATGGCTGCCAAAGTTCTAAAAATTTGGTCTTGTTCTTGAGAATTTAATCCAATAATTTCCATAGCTTTAAGAGTATCTTGAAAATCTTTATTATCATCAACTCCATCAACATTTACACAATTAGAAGCGGAGGTATAAATATAAGATTCAGGACCTTGAATCCCAAATTTTTGTTGATATTCTGGAGGACAATGTTTAGTAAATTGATAAAAAATATGGAAATTCCGTTCATTAGTAATTTGGGAAACCACCCGTTGTTTTTCTAATAAATAATTGGTAATATGAGCAGCAATGGGTTGATAATTTCCTGGATTGAAATAAATTTCAAGATATTTCCCATGTCTAGAAGAATTATTATTTCTTAAAGTTTTAGCACATCCAAAAGATTCTAACAAAGGATTAGTAGCTAATACCATATCTTTAATTTTTAAAATATCACTATTAGCAGAAACTTGACTATTATCATCTACGGAAACATTGGCAATATATTGCATGATTTGTTTAGCAGCCTCCGTTTTCCCAGCTCCTGATTCTCCGGAAATAATAACACATTGATTTTCTCCATAAGATTTTAAATGATAATACATGGTTTCAGCAATGGCAAATACATGAGGGGGTACTTCTAACCGATTTTTCCCTTTATATTTATTCAAATTCTCTTGAGTATAAATCCCCAAGTCTTGGAATGGATTGACTGAAATTAACACATGCCCAATATAGGTATAAATTGTATTATTCATAAACCGTTTATGTAAGTTTTCATTGATAGCATCGTCACTAATCTTAGAAAGTAACGTTAAATCAGACACACCTACTTCTTTCTTTTTAGTGACATCGAATTCTGCCTTTTTGATCCCACCACTTTTACTGGGAGGGGCTTGTTGTTTATCCTTTCTACGGACACCTCTTTTAACAATTGCCATAGTAAAGAGGAATGGGAGTTCTTGTTGATGAGCAAAAAAAACCTTGATTAATTGGTTTAAAACATTCAGATAGTTGTGAACTTACGGCCGCACAAATTTCGGGATCTGAGGGAGTGTCATTATTAAATAAACAGGCTATAATGAGAGATCAGTGAGAGCTAAAATCAGTGAGAGCCAAAATCAGTGAGAACCAAAATCAGTGTCAATAATGTATTTATGATTCTATTTAAACTAGTTTAATGAGACCAGATTCTAATCATCTTATCTTTACCACCACTCGCAACTCTCTTACCATCTACACTCCAATCCACAGCATAAACCTCATCAGTATGACCAGGTAAATCAACCGTCAATTTCTTAGTTCTAATATCCCATACTTTTAAAGTAGTATCTTTAGAACAACTTACCAATAATCTGTTATCAGAAGACCAAGCAGTTCGATATACTGGAGCCACATGACCTCTTAAAGTACCAATAAAAGTCCCTTTAATCCCATCCCAAATCTTAATGGAATTATCAAAAGAACTAGATACAATATATCTTCCATCAGGAGAAAACGATACATGATTAACAAGTTTCTGATGACCAGTCATTCTACAAATTGGTTTTGAAGATTTTAATGGTTCCCATAAATACATGGTAAAATCATCACTAGCAGTTACCATTCTTTCGGTAAATGACCCACTTAATTTAGTGACTTTTTCATATTCTGCTAAGGCATTAGCTTTTAATTCTTGTTCAGAAGTATTTTTAATAGAATTCCGATTACTTTGATGATTAAACCCTCCTTTCCGAATAACATGATCGGTAGATAATGATAAATGATTAACCCAATGAGCATGACTCTTTAAGGTTTGTATACATTTCCCTGATGCTGAAATATCCCATGCCTTAATAGTTTTATCATGAGATCCACTATAAACAATGTTAGACCCGGACCAATTTACACAGGATACGGAATTTGTATGACCACTCATAGTTAACAAACAGACTCTGGTACTACTATCCCATACTCTAATAGTAGAATCTTTAGACCCTGATACAAGTTTAGGGGATTCTCCCACTTTAACCAAATGTAATGGTTCCCAAGATAAACTACTAATCCATTTACTATGACCTATTAATGGTTTACCTAATGGCTTACCAGAATCAGCATCCCATAATCTAATAGTATTATCCATTGATCCTGTAGCAATCATTTTCCCACATGGTGAATATGATACACATAACACCCAATTACTATGCCCTGATAAAGTAGCAAGTGGAGTTTGGGTATTACAATCCCAAATTCTAGCAGTTGAATCTCCTGCTCCTGAACACATTCTACCAGAATTATTAGGAGCAAATTCACAACATAAGATAGTAGAGCCGTGTCCTGCTATAGCAGCACTTGATCTAGTAACAGGCCTTACTTTAAATACTGCTCTTGGCGTATACACTAATGTCATGAAATCTTCTGTAGTTTTAATCCCTGGTTTTAATACTGAGGTATAAAAATTATCTCTAATATCCACCATTTCTACTTCTTCACTAGTTTCATGTTTTTTATTTAATAATGCAAAAGTATATGGAGTAGGATCATCGGAAGTACCTTGTAATTGATTAAGAAGTTCTTCTAATTGTTTTTCTGTTATAGCTCCTGGGACTCTTATAGACCCTCCAACAGTTTCTCCAGTATCTGAAGCTTCAAATTTTATTAAGATATTGGGTAAGTCATTAGGTATCATTGGGACCTCTTGTACCTTTTGAGCTTCCTTTTTCTGCTTTTTGGATGGGGGTGGTATCAACGTAGCCATATTTGTGTAGTATTAATTATATAGTATTCTGGTTATATTCTATAGATAAATATGTACAATAATTTTTCACTCATCGGGGTCGCGATGACATGTTATGTGCAAACCACTTTATGTTTTATAAAGGAGTTCCCATATCTTGAGAATCTTGAATAATAGATGATGATTCATCCACCACCTTCTCTGTAATCTCTTGTAGAATATCCGACAGGTCTCTTGTTTGACTTTGATTTAAAGTTGGTGAGGATGGTGGGTATTGCACCACCAGGGTGTCCTCATTATGAACGGTAGATGGTTCATTATGCCCATAGGATAAATCAATAAATGGTGATGATATTGGCGATGATATTGATGAACAACTATAAAATGATTCATCATGGAAGTCAAAAAAGACCACTTGATTATTATTATTACTATTGGTAGTCGAATCTAGTTTGGCACAGAATACATGTTTTAGCTTTTGATTGGACTTTGAATTGGCCTTACAATGAGGGGTTCTATGATACCAATCCTTATAAAACATCACTCTCTTTGTAATTATCGAATCAAGAATATTAGCCTGTACCTTTGAATTGGGGCCAAAGTCATAAATATTAGTGTTTGAAAATTGTAGCACTAATCGACCTTTATTACGGGTTTTGGGTATTGGACCACCAGACCTTGAATCACCAGATCTTACATCTCCATTACTCTCATTATCATTACCAATAGACCCCGGAGTTGAAGAAGGCCCTGGGTCTTTCACTTGACTCATTTGGGAAGGAATAGATGAATTAGATGAACCCAATTGGGTAGAACTTGATAAATCATGTGGTGTGAATGGTTTAAAATTAACATCAAGATTCCCAGTAAGAAATACCAAGGCATTATTCCCAAATGATAATTGTGATATTATGTTGAATAAAAAATTGATATGATTACCATATTTAACACGAGGGTTCTCTTTCAATAAGCTTGAACTAATAGGAATAGCAGTTATATTGGGTTTGACTCCTTCCAGGATATATCGATCTTTGGAGAGTTTAATGATTTCATTATTAGAATAATGATTTCTTAATAACGCATTTTGATATGCCCGTGATAACTGTAGTCGATAATGATCAAGTAAATGATGGAAGTCATTTAAAATAAGGATATAATGGCACTGTTTCGGTAGAGACAATTGTTTCAAATAAATGGTTAACATAGCTATGGAATTAATTGTGATGGTTTCAATTTGATTAAGCCAGTGAGGGTTGAAGTCAGGTTGTGTTGTTAGTATTTCCACTGGGAATTGGTTGAATAAATTAATGATAATGGCTTTATTGGAGGTGGATTCACTGATATGAGATGTTATAATAGATGCCAATATATAATGTAACGAATGACAATTGGGTACTGATTGGAAATCATATACACCTTTAATGGAGTTGTGGAACAATGTCCTGTCCAAGGAGGGGACCAGGGTGGTTAAATGATTATAAATTTGTTTTTCTTTGACCATATTGAATAGCAGTTTTCTGGTATTATCAAGAGAGCCATTAGTGCTTGTAGTGGTAGTGTTTGCAGTGGTAGTATCACCAGTACTAGCACCAGTACCAGCAGTACCACCAGTAACACCAGTAACACCAGTACCAGCAGTACCACCACTCCCAGATGTATTCATTTCTCCAATCATACCCCCCAAATGATAATTATAGCTCTATAGTTGTATAGTTGTTTAAATGTAACCGTGATCTCAAGAATCTATATACCTTTATAATGTTCCTGTCTATAACTTTAGCTCCGCGAGTGCTCGCCAAAACCAGACAGAGGACCCCGATTATCCAGCTTCAGTTGTCTAATCCTCAAAAATTTAAAGACCTTTACTCAATCAACCCTACAATCATAACAGTGTAAAGGGTCATCAATTCGATTCATTAGCAATATGACAGGTACCGGAAATACACCTGGTGTAGGTAGACTGCGGTCTAATTCAAACCAACATCAACAAGGACAGAATAATAATCGAGCAATCCATAGCCATGCTGCAACCACTAGAAAACCATCATTACTTAGAAATCATTCTGGGTATAATCAAACTTCTACCGGTAGTGGGAACAATACATCACATTCCAGTTCAATGATGAGGAGTACAAATGGCAGTAACAATTCTTCAGGACCTAATAGTGGAGAATCATCATTGACTAATTCACCTACATTATTAAGTAATTCTAATTCTTATAATCATTCCAATAATAACTCAGGCGACACAAGAAGTGGAAGTAGTGGTACTGGTGGAGTAGGAGGTGGTGGTGGTACTGGTGGTAGTGGCAGTGGTGGTACTGGAAGTAATCGATCATCCCAATCAAAATCTTTAAGTTCTATGCTTGCAACTAATTTACAACATCTAAATTCCCTGTTTGTGGCCCAAGAAAGAGCATATATTCGAAAGATTCGTAATCAAATAGTTGATGATTATTATACTAAAGGTATTACTGGTGCGGACGAAGATTCTCGTGATAATGAGACCAATAATAATGAAGATGATGATGACGATTATGATGATGAACCAGATGGTAATAGTTCTTTATTAGTTGATATGGATGATGATCATTATCAATTGGATTCAGTATCTGCTAACAATCTTATTGAAAATGGAGTAAATAATTTAAGAATTAATCCTAACAAAAATATTACTCAATTAAATAAGGATAATACTGATGATCCTGCTGTGCTAGAAAGATTAGAATGGCAAGCTATGTTAACATCAGTATTAACTGGTGATGTTGTTAAATCTGAAAAGACCAAAATGATCGATAATAATAATTTAGATGAACAAGAATCTTACTTACATGCTACTTATAAAGAAAGTTTGTGGTTTGGTATTAGGGCCAAATTAATTGGTCGTACTGAAGATGATCAACGGAAAATCATTTCTTATCGTCGAACTTTAGTTGACGGATTGATCGATGAAATATCAAATTTTGAAGTTAATTATGATACTCCTTCAACAAATCCTCCCAGATCTCAAGTAGCTAATATTTTAGAACGTTGGGATAGGTGTTGTGATTTATGGAGAACTTTGGAGGAAATGAAAAATGATAAACCTGCTTGTAAAAGTGAAGAATTTCAAAATAGAATTGATTCTTTAACGGCTTGGTTATCTATAACTACTGCGATCGAAAGGGAAGCTAATTCTTTAAAAGTTTGGATTGGTAATGAAGAATTAGATATTACTAAAAGTCCAGTTGAAAATCTTACCCCAACTTCTACTCCATCATCTGAAACTGCCCCTGTGGTTAAAAAGATTTTTGATGAAGATAATAAATCATTAGCTGAAAGATTAATGAAAGAAAAAGATGTTCATAATACTTTTACTAAAAGAATATTCTTACCTTTAGCTCCTTGGATGGTTAAATCTAAAGATACTTATATCAGATTAGGATATATGTTTGAAACTCTTAAATTACCCGATTATCTTCATGATCTTATTCAATTATGTTTAATACCGATGAAACTTATTAAAGAAATCATAAATGTTCGGTTAAGATATGCTTTGAAATTACAAAATCCTACATTAATGATGATTGATCAAATGATTGATGATTTTAGAACTTATATAACTATTGCCTTAGAAGTTAAACTGGGTCTTCAAGATTATTGTAAATCAGATATTGGTAAAACTTGGGTTATCAGTGAATTTTTTGAAACGGAAAACATTGAATTTGATAAAGCGGTATTAGAATGTTTAAGATATTCTATGGTATTATTGAATAGAAAACTTTTAGATAGTGCTAGATCTCCTAACAATTTTAGAACTTTTAAAGAGCCCGAAGAATTAGAAGAATCTTATAATTATGTTAGATGGTTAGGTAATTATATTGAAGGAGGTGGAACTGTTGTTGCTGAACAAATCACCTCATTAACCCTGAAATTGATTTATAGACTTTTATCATACTATAATCATCAAATACGATCATTACCATCACAAAATCCTACTGCTGCTGATTTAGTAAGATGGTATAGTTCAACTACAGAAAATTTTGGTCAATTACGTCGTAAATTAGCAAGGTTCACTGGGGAAATATCAAGAGATTTTACCAATTCTTTAGTATTTGATATTTCATCGACTCCAAATTATAGAACTAAAAATTTATTGGATGTTTTGAAAGCCACTGATCATTTCCTTGTTTATACGGGAACAGTTGAAACTCAAGGAATTTATTTCTTTGCCAGTGCTGAATTATTTGGTAATGAACAAGATATATTAAAAATTATTAATGGTTCATTTATTGGTATTGATCCTAATATTACTACTCTGGAATTTTCGGAGCTATTAAAAATTTTACAACATCATGAAGAGGGAGAAAATTATCCTTTACAGAATAGGATCCAACATGCATTACCTTCACACTCTAAAGATTTCGCTTATGTGTTAGCATTTTGTCCTCCAAAACCAATTGTTTGGGAAGGTGAAGTAGTCAATCTTAATATTGAAGAAGTTCCTATAACTGACGTTAAAGTTGGACAAATGTTATTGATATCAAAATTACCTTCATACAGTTTACATATTGTTAGAGAGAAATTTTTAGATCTAGTTGGTGATGTTTTATATTCTGGTAATGGAGTAATAAAACCTATTGAACAACGGTGCTCATTACCAAAAGTTCATCATGAATTAACCAGAGTCAACAAGAATTTTTTTAGAATGTCCTTAGCCGTTCTTGATTCAGTTAAAATTGTAAGAGATCAATGTAAGAAAAATTCCCCTGAAGGAGGTTGTCAAGAAATCATTAACAGTTATTTCGTTTATGCCAGAGATCATGGGAAGAATTCAGTCAAAAATCTTGATTCTTCTAGAAAATCTACTGTGATTATGAAATTAATTCAATTATGTATTGAATGGGTAAGTTTTATATGTGATGATTGTGTTCCAACCGAAAGAAAGACTTTTAGATGGTGTGTTTTAGCATTAGAATTTGCCATGTATATGACTAGAGGATTTAACGTTTTGGTATTAAAAGATGAACAATTTTATAAATTAAAATTAAAAGTTGCTAGATGTATGTCATTATTGATATCACACTTTGATATTATGGGAGCTAGGTCAAGTGAAGCTGAAAAACGGAAGTTATTAAGATGGACCTCTCAACGTAATAAAATTGAGAATTCTGCTGATGATGAATATATTATGAATGCTTATAAGGAAGATATGATGAGTCAAATTGAGGAAATTGAAAAATTCAGAGGTGAATTACAAGCACAATTAAATTCTGTTGGTAGAGTTTTAGACGTATCAGATCTGGAATATCAATTTGTCACTTTATTAGCATCCTCATTTTCAAGTGTTTCTATTAGATGGCAAAAGGGTAGATTTATCGGAGGGGGAACTTTTGGTGATGTTTATGCGGCAGTAAATCTTGATACAGGAGGTGTAATGGCTGTTAAAGAAATTAGATTCCATGATAGTCAATCAGTTAAAAATATTGTTCCTTCAATCAGAGATGAAATGGTGGTATTAGAAATGTTGAATCATCCTAATGTAGTTCAATATTTTGGAGTTGAAGTTCATAGAGATAAGGTTTATATCTTTATGGAATTCTGTGAAGGAGGATCATTGGCGGCTTTATTATTACATGGAAGTATTGAAGATGAGATGGTTATTCAAGTTTATACTTTACAAATGTTAGAAGGGTTAGCATATTTACATCAATCAGGAGTTGTTCATAGAGATATTAAACCAGAAAATATTTTACTTGATCATAATGGAGTTATTAAATTTGTGGATTTTGGAGCTGCTAAAGTTATAGCTACTAGTGGTAGAACTAGAGGTCCTGCTCCTAGTAAACAAACTCCATTAACGGGAAATCATAATAATCTCAATTCTATGACTGGTACCCCTATGTATATGTCACCAGAAGTAATTACTGGTGCTCATTCTGATAGAAATGGTGTAGTAGATATTTGGTCATTAGGATGTTGTGTACTTGAAATGGCTACTGGTCGTAGGCCTTGGGCTAATTTAGATAATGAATGGGCTATTATGTATCATATAGCTGCAGGCCATAAACCTCAATTACCATCACCTGATCAATTAAGTGAAGCTGGACGAAAATTTGTTGCAAGATGTCTTGAACATGATCCTAAAAGGAGACCAAGCGCAGTGGAATTATTGAATGATCCATGGATGGTATCTATAAGGCAAGCTGCTTTTGGGGGATCTGAAAGTGGTAGTACCCCAACTTCAGATGTAGGATCAGAAGTATCTTAATAGGTTAGATATATATTAATGTACATTATATAATAATCATGAAATCACACTAAATGACTTCTCTTTTTATTTTTTTTTCTTTTCCTTTTCAGTGTTTAATTCTCTATTTACAAAACCCCAGAACATCCACTAAATTTGTTTAGGGTTATTTAATTCAACTTTTCATCAAATACACTTTTCATGTGATCCACTACATCACCTTTAATGTTAACATATCCAGCAGTTTTATTAACGGTGATTAGTTGAGGATTTATGTTAGCAAGTTTGACCAAATCTTGTTTAAATTGGAAAATATCCCCTTGAACTCTTTTGATTTCTGTGGTTATCTTTGTGTTTTGAACCTTTTTATAAACAGGCCAATGACCAAATTTGGTTTTAGTTAAGTAATAATTACCTTCTCCGAATCCATTATTAGGTAAGTCATTAACTGAAATTGAACTTAAGGCAGGGATTTGAAATACTGAGTCGGTGGAGGCAGCATGGCTAACAGGCAAAGAAGGTTTGAAGGACCTTAATAAGGACGAGGGTCTCATGATGATAATGTGTTGTCAACAAGTGCTATATACTGTTTTGTATTGTCTCACCTGATGGTAGATGGAATGAAAAATCTTCAAGAAAATTTTTATGCGAATTAATCTGATGCGAAGGTGGTTGCAAAATTGGTGAGAGAGAGAGAGAGAGAGAGAGAGAGAGAGAGAGAGAGAGAGCGAGAGAGTAAAACTAATGGAATGGAGTTTTGAAACTGTACACATACATTCATACATACATACATATACACTAATATGGAAATACTTATACACAAAAAGGCTCCTAAATTGGGTCATTTTGAATATAATTACTCATATTATCAGAAAATTGATTATTGGCAGTGGAATAATTTACACCATTAGCACTACTTAATTCATTAGCTGATGTGGCTTGTGGGTGTGGTTGTGGTTGTGAATGATGTAACTGCATATGCTTTAAATAACTACTCTTCTTCTCAAATGTTTCACCACATACCTTACAAGGAAAGTTCTTGAAATGAGTCTTCATATGCTTTGTCAAATTCGATGATTCACTAAACTTTTTATTGCAACCAGGAAATTTACATTCTAATGGTTTCTCACCAGTATGAGTTCTATGATGAATGGAAAGACTAGAACTGGTAGCAAAACGCTTATGACAAATATTACACTCAAAGGGCTTTTCACCTGAATGAATTCGAAGATGTTGAGTAAGCATAGATTCTACCGCAAATGTAGACCCACAGATTTTACATACACATGGTTTATGATTCGTATGAATATGAATATGTCTTAATAACTTTTGACGTTGTGGAAACGACTTACCTCTATGACGATCACACCCAACCCATTGACAATTATAACTTGATTTACCTGATCCAATATGATCATTTATTATATGTTCTTGAAGATCCCCTGACGATTCATGGGTCTTTCCACAAGCAATTGGCTTACCATTAGAATCTACTCCTACTTCCCATTGACAAGTGAAATGAGCATCAATAGGATCTTTAGGGAGTTTAGGATTTATTCGAAGATTGGAAATTTTGATTTTACTATCATTATTAGAATTAACGGTATTGTTGTCGGAAGCATTCAAAGTAGGATCATATTCTTTAGATTGATAAGGTCCAGATGGTTTATAATTAGGATACAAATGA
This sequence comes from Yamadazyma taylorii, assembly GCA_030583035.1. NCBI lineage: Eukaryota > Fungi > Ascomycota > Pichiomycetes > Serinales > Debaryomycetaceae > Yamadazyma > Yamadazyma taylorii. The sequence continues at coordinate 331,558 of JAJMHJ010000001.1, read as the reverse complement.
GGAGAAATCTTTGGAGTGGTAGTAGTAGATGAAGGATCCTGACCAATAGAATTAGTCGATTGAGGAGTTAAAACATTAACTGAATTCAGCTCAAGTTTGTGAGAATTTAAATGATCTAATAATGGATTTAAAGAATCAAATGAATATTTACAATCACCCCATTCACAATTAAATTCATGACCAGAAGTTGAATAAGATGATGACAAGGTTTCAGCATTAGTATCCTTAAAATGATCTTTAACAATATGCTCAAGGAAATTTTCATTTGAAACACTTGAAAAACAATTATTTTCCCATTTACAAGGAAATGACGATGAAGAATGACCAGAAGAAGACCCTATTCCATGATGATAATAATGATCATATTTGGCCACAGGTTCAAACTTATATTGATCATTATCTATTTCTTCCACTTTAGGTTTAGCGGGGGTGATATTAATTTGGTCAGGTTCATTATTAAATCGAAAATGGAAATCAAAATCTGTCAATTCTTTACCCTCATATAAGTTTGGCTCTTTGATATTGGTGTGGAAGAAAGCTTTATGAGTATTAGTTAAAGGATGAGTTTCATGAGGATAATGAATATCTTTCGAATTTATAAGATTGGTCATGGCTGAGGATAAATCATCAGACCTAGAGGTGGATGATGACTGGGTCGAATTAGGTTTGGTGGTATCCACTGGTGATTGAAAATTAGAATCTTGATCATGATCATCTAATAAATCATCCTCAAGACGATTGATTGATTTTGTATAATCTTTTTGAAACTCTGAAAATATTTGGGTGAAGAACTTTTTATCTTGATTATTTAAACAAAGATTATTATTATGACTCTTAGTATGAGAATCATCATAACAACAAACGGTAGAATCTCCGCTTTCTAAGCAGTTTGGGTTGTTACAAATGACACTATTAATTTCGTTATGGTACGACTTACAATTATGGTCATTGACGGATGTCTCTGGGTCATTATGGGTTTTAGTAATCTTTCGAAGGTCTTCATGACTAATGCAGTCAGGATCATCACAAATTGAATTTATATTAGTAGCACAACAATCATCAACTTGAGAATCATTACAATTGGAATAGTAGCAGTCATCGAGTTCAGAACATAGCACTTCATCACAGACAGGAAGCTCATCTAGGGGGCAATTCATGAGAGACTCCTTTGTTGAGATGTCATTTTTTTTATAATCAACTGCACCAGTAGAATTATTATTATAACTATGAGTTGCAGTAGCACTAGCATTAGCAGTAGTGGTACTGTCACCATCGCTATCACCATTGGCATCATTGGCACCAGTAGCATCATTAGCTTCATCATTTCCATCGGCCCCATCTATTCCCATCTGACTTCTATAAAACGAATCATCTGTAAGCTCCTTAAAAAAACTATCCTTTCGGGAGATATCATCATGAGAGTGTATATGACCATGAATATGGGTATGGTCTTTGTGTCTATGGATATGACCATGGACGTACCCATGAACCGGATGTTCTGAGTTATCAGTCATTCTTAAAGATCAACAACAACAGTGAAAGACTTGAAAAATTCAGATGTTAGTTCTGTTATATTAACCAAATATATTTGATTGTTAAGCCATTAGTGTAGTGTGTGTTTGCAACTTACCCTGGTGGTTGCGATGCGAATTGAGAGTGGTGAGAAACAGAGACTGAGACAAGGGAGAGGACAAGATAATATAAGGGAGACTGACAAGACAACCACTGAGAATAGTCAACCAGGAAGGAAATGTCAGACAGATGGTAATGATATAAGGAGGCTATGGAAGGTCATAGGTACAAGACGGTGGAAGAGTGGGAGATACCAAGGGTATAAAGAGGTGGATGGGACGAGTACCACAGTACCACAGTACCACAGTACCACAGTGCCAACAACTGGTAATAGGCGACCCAGTTCCGCACCAGCTTCTGCCACCCCTGAGCTATCCCTCAGTCAATAAATCTCTAATATCAATCCGTGTCATTACCATTAAATTTTTTTTCCTAGCGAGACCTACGCTCATCATTGTCATCTCTGCTCATGCTCATCGCATCGAAACCATAATCAATATATCCCATTATATACCATGTCTAATAGTTCAGCAGCTGCTAATGCTTACTTAGATGAGAGTAAATCATGGAAATCATTCAAATTAGACCCTCGCTTGAACCAAGCCATCGACCATTTAGGCTTTAAAATCCCTACGTTAATTCAATCAAATGCTATTCCCTTAGCTATTGATGAAAAAAGAGATATAATTGCAAAAGCTTCAACCGGATCAGGGAAAACTGGGGCTTATGGTATTCCTATTATTCAAAGTTTATTATCTCATATGGAATCATCCCCTGATTCAGTATCAGATATCCAATCGATAATATTAGTTCCTACTAGAGAATTGGCTAAACAAGTCTATGACTTCATTAATAATTTATTAATTTATTGTAACAATAAAATCACCATATTAAATTTATCCAGTAATTTAAGTGATCAAGTATTACAGTCCTTATTAATCAATAAGCCTCATATATTAATATCAACTCCTGGTAAGTTAATGACCACCATCAACAAGACTTCTAATAATCCAATTATTAATTTAAATCATGTTAAACATTTAGTTATTGATGAAGTTGATTTAATTTTATCTTATGGTTATAAAGATGATTTATTAGCATTACAAGAATATTTGCCTATTAAAAAGAATTTACAAGTGTTTTTAATGTCTGCTACTATTAATGATGAATTACAAGATTTAAAACAAAAATTTTGTACTAAACCAACGGTTTTAAAGCTTAATGATGAAAATTTTAATCAGAATAAATTAATTCAATATTATTGTCATACTAGTGAATTTGATAAATTTTTATTAAGTTATGTCATTTTTAAATTGAATTTGATTAAGGGGAAATCTTTGGTGTTTGTTAATAATATTGATAGAGGGTATAGGTTAAAATTATTTTTGGAACAATTTGGGATTAGATGTTGTATATTGAATAGTGAATTACCAGTTAATTCACGATTTCATATAGTGGATGAATTTAATAAAAATGTTTATAATTTATTAATTGCTACTGATGAAACCAATGAGAGTAACGAAGCTTATGAACTTGATGATGGTGAAGAGGAATCACAGACTAATGAAACATCATCTAACGATAAGACTAATCTGGAAACTAACCCGGAACCTAATAATACTACCACCAAACCCAAATCTAAACCTAAACATAAAAAAGATAAAGAATATGGAGTTTCAAGAGGAGTTGATTTTAAAAATGTCGCATGTGTAATTAATTTCGATTTACCAACAACTTCAAAAGCTTACGTCCATAGAATTGGTAGAACCGCTAGAGCTGGGAAATCAGGTATGGCTTTATCATTTGTGATTCCAAAAAAAGAATTTGGTAAACATAAAGTCGCCTCATTAACTAGTAGTAAGAAGGATGAAAAAATCTTGAGTAGAATCATTAAACAACAAGGAAAATATGGGTTTGAAATTAAACCATATCAATTCAATATTAAACAAGTCGAAGGATTTAGATATAGATCCGAAGATGCATTTAGAGCTGTAACTCAAACTGCCATTAGAGAAGCTAGAATTAAAGAATTGAAACAGGAATTAATTAATTCAGACAAATTAAAACGATTCTTTGAAGAAAACCCTCAAGATTTACAAACTTTAAGACATGATAAAGAATTACATCCATCAAGAGTTCAATCCCAATTAAAGAGAATTCCTGATTATTTATTACCAGAAAGTGCAAGATCCGATCCTAAAAGATTAGGGTTTGTACCATTTCATAAAAATAAAGTTCATAAAAAGGGACTGAATAAACGCAAAAAGAAGAATGATCCATTGAAATCCATGAAGATATAAAACATATGATCTTTATGATTTTAGGGTCTTGATTATATGTATGTATTAAACGTACGTAATTTTCTTTTTGTTTTGTTTTTCTTTTTTTTTTTTTATCTATCACATTTAATCTTTCAATATCTTACTTTCTTAATTAGCATAATAAAATACACTATTATTATAAGTCTATCGGCCTCTTCAATTCATCCTAATTTCGCCAATACCAAACTCCATAAGAGATTAGCTACACAATTACAGGGAAATAATAATGGAGTGGGAATAAATCCAAACGAAAGAATTGAAAAAAATGGCCAAAAACAATATGAATATTTTAATGATTGAAAGAATAATGATTTGGTATTGGTGGATATTTCTCCAGTATCCCACAAAGTATTCAAAATATTAAAGATTAATTGAAAACTTGGGGCTCCAATTAATTGATCAATTAGAATTCTATAAGTTAAATTATCGGTTTTTGTCATTAAAAAGTCGATCCATAATACGGTAAATGATCCATTTATTATCCCCCAAACCATGAATTTTAAGATCTTATTATAATTTAATCGTTTTTTAACATATTGATTAATTGACTGTGCTAATGATGCTGTTGAGGCTCCTAATAATGATGGGGCTAATAATCTATAAGTAGATAATAATTTATCATATTGATAATATATAATTCCACTAATGATCGCTTCTATAATCAAGTTATTTATGAGGGCTCGTTTAAGGTATTTTGGTAATGGATAAAGATTTGTATCTAAACCTCTATTTAGACTATCGACTTTTTCCTTATCATAATTTCGAAGATCTTTCATTAGTTATATTAGGACCCTTTAAAACTAATGTGTGATGCGATGATAGATGGAACAATTGGAGTTTTTAGCAGGGGTGTCTCGACTTATGGGATGGATTTAATGGTATTTGGACTGGAATATCTGGTTATAGTCTGGGAAATAGTTGGAACTCTTGAACTGTATGAAGGTATACTGTATACTCACCAATAGTAAATTGTAGTGTTGTTCAATCTGAGATCAATGTGGGTGTAAATTCGCGTTAGTCGTGTTGGTCTATCAATTTTATAGGTTTATATAATACTGGAGCAATAGGGTAGCTATGTAGAGGGTTCAATCAAATAAGTGAATTTGAAGTACCAGAGGCAACAGAGGCAACAGAGGCAACAGATGCTACTCTGGACTGACTAGTGAACCTCCTGAAACTGGTTAGTGACTCTACTGAGACTGAATAGACTCTCTAACGTCAATATAAATTTCCTTACTATGAGTGCATTGACTGCAAAAAATGTATGTGAGAGCCCACGAGTTCGAGTACGCACTCTATGAGATAGGGTATCATTACCATTACCAGAGCAGATGCCTTACCAGTGGTAACTTTTCCTAAGGTTTGGAAATCGCTACCCAAAAAAGCAGCCAAATCTGTTACATTCATGCTGGCGTTATAGATTGTCCTTTCTACTGTGAAGCCATTGAAATACAATTTGTACAATCACTATTTACCGGTTTGTCTAACGACATTAGAAGTCTGAATAGCCCTAACGAACAATAAAACTAAAGTTAGCATAAGCATATTTTAAGACACCATCTCCATAAAACCCAAGTTTAGTATTCTTGATGTTGTAGCTACATGTAGTATAAATATGTAAAGTAGGACGAGTGTAAACGAGAAAGGGTAACACCAGACTATCCTAGAAAGCTCTGAGATCACCCCAAAATATGATGAATGGGGAGAATCGTGCAAAATATTGCAAAATGTCGCAGGCACCTACATTGACCGATTCGGAAATCTACAGCACTAGCTTTAAAGTTATATCACGAACATTCAGATATAGCACTATAGCACCACCACTTAGTTGATATATGGTAGGCGAAGCAAAGCTGGCTGGATGCCATTAAGCTTGTAAGCTGTGTGTAGACTATCTCTTAGAGGTAACTGTATCAACATTGTAGCTACAACTCTCAGTGTGGTTGATTCGTGTACATCAATGTGTCTCAATTCACCAATTCATATTTAGACGTTACAATCATACCATCTACCTCAACCTAATAGCTGTTGACACTTGGTGGGGCTTCTCTCGGTTATGTGGGTGCTGTTAATCAATATCGGTTACAAATATCGTTGTTTCCAATGACTCCTGTTAAACCTCATATTTTAGCCATCGCTCGATTGAGACAATATTTTTTGATTTTGTTTTTTTAAACTTTTTCAACAATAGGGATACCTAAAATTATTTAACACCAAAAAATTACAATTTTTTTTTTTTTCCTTGAAGGTGTATACGTTTTGTTTAACTAAGAGCTTTATTTGTAAGTACCCCAGTCCCGTCACTTTCATTCAACTCCTTTACAACTTACTCTGGGTAGTTGGTTTCCGCACGTTATTGTCTTCCTTTGTTTTTTTACGAGAAGATCGGGATTGGTCATCCTCCATTATTAGTTATTGTACGTATTTTTTTTTTATCATTTTTTTTTTTTCTTCTTTTTTTTTTTTTTTTTAGTTGTTCTTCTTCTTCAACCGGTTGGTCATTTATTCATTTATTGATACATCCATTACTCCTTCTGCTGTTACCATGAAGATACCAGCTACAAGTATCTTGATCTTATGGTTGCTAGGATTAGCCTTGGGACAATCAGGAATCATCAGTTATTCGATGGAAGTTAAATTGCGCGATGATGATGACGATGGCAGCTATAGTCAATGGCCTATAATATATGAATATAGCCACCCAGAATCATTCAAAGCTGGGAATTTCTCAGCAATAGATCGGTCCAGAGATTATATGGATTTCATATTAACCCCATATGGGCAATTAAAATCTAGTAGTGGAAATGTTACTGGATTTGATAAAAATGGAGATTTAGGGCTTAGACCAGTCAATAATACATCTATTGGATATGAAATTATTGATGGAGAATTATATTATCAAGGTTCTTCAAATTGGACCGTTTGTCCTAATTTGAGAAAGGGGATTTGTCTTTACACTATACGACATAATAGTAATTGTGCTAATGGTTATAATACTACCTTAAATATAGTAGCCGAACTGTTAATTTCTTCGATGGCTGATATAAGTTCATTGACTCATCAAGGTCAAGAACCTACTACTACTTTGCTGGAAAACTCTTTTGAGTCTTATACTGAAACTAGTTCTCCTGTATCTTCAATTGCATGTTCTTGGTCTATTAAATCTATCATGACATTAAGTATGATGATAGGCCTGATGGTTATATTTGTATGGTTATAGAGCTACAAAATTTTTTAATTTAGAGTATATATTTAATGCATATTACTGGTTTTTTTTTTTTTTTTAGAATATCTTAGAAGCGTGATGGGTTCATTGGGTTGTCTCGAATTGGTCTTGGGTGCATTAGCATGCGTATACTAACAGTGCTCTCTATGGGGCTATTCTCGGGGTGATGGTTCTGCTTATATGATAACACGAATATTGATTTATAACCTTTGAATAGCTATGATTCTCCTCTCTCATATACCCACTGTTTTCTCCTATCCCTACACTATCAACTCGTTTCTACTCATTTCTACCTCTACGTAGTCGATCAAATCTCGTCAATGCTTGGGTTGCAAGCCCCGAGTTATTTTACGACTATCCCTTTTTAGAAATCCTCACTGGATGTTAAGAGGGTAGGACCCTCGTACTAATACTATGGTTACCAGTGGGGCAACAGCCGCCCGCTGCCTTCTTCTGATCGCTGTCACAGGCGTACTCGGCACTGATTAGCTCTTCTTCTCTCAATCGACACTTACCTATCTCCCTGGTTGCTAAATAGCTCTTGTTTGTAGTTTCCTATTTTTTTTTTTTGTTATGCTACAAAATAGTTTTTGCGACTTCGCGCATAAACTATTTTGGCTGCTAAAAGAATTCATATTTGTACACATCACTTTCTACCTCATTAATGAACGATTTAAACCCTAATAGTTCTGAAAAGGTTGGGCAGATAGCAAAGTCTAATCAAGTATCTGATACTGAACAAATTCTCGATATTGAAGAAGAACATAAGAGACGGGCATCAACCCAATTATCCAAAGAAGTTGATAACGATAAGTTCCAAAGAAACATGGAACCAGAAATATCTCCTAGACATAATTCTCTAGCAATTGAAATTGTTTCGAGTGATCAGGTGGCCCAAAGTGAACAACCATCTTGGGAAGCAACTAACTGTAGCATTAATCCAGTAGAAAAAGAAGCTGGTGTGATTGATGGGAGCCATGGGAGCCCCAGTCACCAGGAAGACGTCGATGACCAAATTGAAGGAAACAATGGTATCCAATTTCAGATGGAAAACATCCTGTTAGAGCAACAAGGGTTGTCAAAAATTGAACAACTCTCACAACTTAAGTCGAAGCTCTTTCAACACGAATCAACGATCAGTAAACAAGAATCAGAGATCAGTCAACACAAATCAGAGATCAGTCAACAAGAATCAGAGATCCTTCAGCAAGAATCAGAGATCCGTCAACACGAATCAGAGATCCGTCGACACAAATCAGAGAGACGTCAACACGAATCAGAGATCCCTCAACAAGAATCAGAGATACGTCAACAAGAAGCAATGATCAGTCAACACGTATCAAATATCAGTCAACACGTATCAAATATCACTCAACACGAATCAAATATCAGTCAACACGTATCAAAACTTCGCCTAAGCGAAGGAAAGCTCAAACAACAGAAATTAGAAATGCAAATGTGCAAATTAAAAATTGAAGAGATAGAGGGCCAAAAAGATGACAGTCTAAAGGTCTCCGGTTTTAGCAATAAAGCTATGGATGAATTTATTGAAAAGGCTATGAATCCAGATATGACCATGATTGAAGAAAAACTGAAATCTGGAAGAGATTCTTTCATCAATTACGTTTTAGGAGTTAGAAGCGATAAAATGACGCCTTTCTTCATGAGCTTGTCATCTTATCAATCTCCTAAGTTACTGAGACCTGGAGTTTGGTCCAAAATTATCAAGTTTTTGATCCAAGTCTCTTTCTTCCCATTTGAGTTGGAGAATCTCAATCGTTCATCTACCCCACATCATGGAGCCAAAAACAAAGCAACAGAAAAATATCAATTTGACTTCTTACATGTTGGTGATTTGGAATTAAGTCTTGATAAATTTTTCAAATTATTAGACAATGCCAACAGGAAAACCTTCAGTATATTTATACAAATATTTTCAGTGGATCCCTTAAATGAACGGATGAAAGAAGTAAAATTGTCGAGGATCTACGCTGATTTCTTTGATAAAATTATAGCCTTTCTTCAACACATTGGCATCAAAGAATTAAAGGGTTCCCAAGAAGATAGCATTAAAGTAAAAATCGGTGATAACCCTTCAAAGTTTGTGAACATCTATCCTGACTATTCTGTAATTGGAGTTGGAAATCGTGTTTTGATTGGTGATTTTAAAGCTGGGAATCTAGTAAGCGAGAAGATGATTCTAAATAAGGAATCGTTTTCTACTATTTTTAATGGATATTTAAAGGGCCCCATGAACCAAGTTTCGTGTTATTTGTTTTATGGAAACTGCACTCATGGATTTTTAGCTGCAAATGATGGATTTATAGGGTTTGAGATTGACCTTGAAACTATTGAACATAAGATATTACCCACCAAAGAAACAGGCCAAAAGCTGTATGAGTTACCCATGAAACCTTTTATGACAATTCCCAGTGATATGAACTCTAAACTTTCCATGTTGGGGTCGATTTTGGTTTATGTGCTTTATTCGATTGAAACCACAACAGTTAAGCTGCAAAAGATGATAGATCTCCGGTTGAGAGAATATTATGAAAGGGGAGACTTGGTTTCGGGTACCAGTAGAGATGATTCACGAGGTGATGATTCACGAGGAGATGATTCACAAGGGGATGATTCACGAGGAGATGATTCACAAGGGGATGATTCACAAGGAGATGATTCACAAGGAGACGATTCACAAGGAGATGATTCACAAGGAGGTGGATCACAAGGAGGTGGATCACAAGGAGGTGGATCACAAGGAGGTGGGTATCAAGGAGGTGGGTATCAAGGAGGTGGATCACAAGGAGGTGGGTATCAAGGACGTGGATCAAAAGGACGTGGATCAAAAGGACGTGGGTATCAAAGGAATACTATGGTTTATCGTCTGCAAAACTATTACTCAACGACAGGAGCCCCAACAGACAACTATATAGAAATGGAAGCACTGGGTTCTTCTGATCCTGATGATTCATTTGAAATAAAAAGCTTCAATTCTCATGTTCCGGAGCCATCTACTGCTGGAACTGATGCACCTCCAAATGAAAGCTTTGAAATCAAAATACCAGTTATTCATTTAGATCATGAGAAAGTTGAATTCATCCGTGGTGGCCCCAGAGCTGCTTTTCATATTCTAAAGATGCCAGCTCATCCATTCAAACAATTCATTCCTTCAACTATAAACTCCGAGGATTTAGTGGTTGTTAAAGTGTTTGATCCAATTATCAACGAACGACCTTGGGATACTTATCTCACCTTTAATATGCCTCATTTAAATTGTACACCCGCTGAAGCAGTGGAGAGGTCATATAACCGGGAAAGGTTTTGCATAACAAGACTATGCCAAGATCAACGGTTCAATAACTGTTATATTAACCACGATGAGCTAATGATTAGTTTGTGTTTAAGTCCAGGAACGTATCTTCATGGGAAAGCAATTTTGAGTAGATATATTGAATCCATACCTTTACCTGGGGATGATAAGATGTATAAGCAACTTGAAGAACAGATCTCAGTGATCCATGATAATGGAATTTGTCATAATGATATTGCTGAAAGGAATATATTATATGATAAGGATGAAAGGCTCTTTATTATTGACTTTGAAATGGCTGAGGAGCTTAATCAAGATGTGGCAGAAAGGGATTTTGAAGATGTTGTTAGGATAAAGGAACGTATAACATATCGCAAGCCATAAGGTATATGTAAGGTATAGGCAATGTATAGGCAATATATATGTAAAGTATAGGCAGGTTTCTATCAACAATAATGAGGTCGATGAGGCTCGAGATCGATCAGGCTCGAGATCGATGAGGTCTACATACCATAAGACTACATTTATTACTAAGCTTAAACACGGAATTATTGAAACTTCGACCAGCATTAATCGAAGCTCATGAACAAGATATTAAACACAATACATAGAATCCACGTCACCTAACTCATTTGGTTGCTATGTATTTAAAGTGTATATAAAATAAGGTACGTATACAAGTATAATTACAATGAATTTCTATTGTTACAAGAAACAATCACATTAAATAATCAACAAAAATCATTAGACATAATTCTGGAGTCCTCTCTTCTTAACCATCAAATCCTTCAGGGACACCTCTAGCCAGTCGAGTACTTCCATCTTTTGATCCTAAATAAATTTCCGTGGCCCCAGTATCATTATAAGTACTATCAAATGTATACCATGGGATATTTCCTTGTTCAACTGATTTTAAAAACTTGAATGTTTCAACATCACTATATGGAACTCCCAAATTTGGATCAAAATATTTAACTTCATTACCAGTAATAAGACAAATTTTCTTATTACCATTTGGTAAATAAAGTCCTAATGGAGCTTCCGTGGTTAATATCAAGTCTTGATCATTATTATCCTCTTCAACCTTTTCTTCTACAATTTCTTGTCTAATACCTAATTTAGGGAGTCTATTTAATTCTTCAAACATTGGATTATCTTCTTTCAAATCTGTGGCTGGGGTGAACATTTCATCAATCTCAGATTTGGCCTTTACATAGGGATTATTTGAGCTTCCAATTTTGGCGATGGTTTTTAAATCTTTAAACCTTCTGGTTCCAGTAAGAGTTGCTTGATCTCCAAGCAATACTTTCTTAATGTTAAATTCATTCAAAGGATATTCTGATTCATTAAATTCCAATAAATAAACTGAATTCCGACATACTCTTTGAATTGGTCCTTGAAAAATTTCTTTAGGTTGTGCTTTTGGTTGTTGTGATTCATCTTCTGGTTCTTCAGTACTGGGGTGGTCAATAATTGATTCTGATACTTCCGAACCTGGCTCATTTGGATCGATAAATTCATCAGCAAATGTAACCTTTTTGTGTTTTTTCTCTAAAGGTGTTCCTTCCTTTGAGGGGTTCGATAAAGGTGTTTCAACTTGTGGTGTTATCCCTTCATTACTAGGCAACTGATTCGGGCTTTGTAGGTTTGAATCTGTCTCGATGGTATCCTCTCCAGACACATGGGGTGCTGATTGTTCAAGCTCTTTGGCTTGGTCAGCTGATTCCTTGTCATTTGTCAGACTATTGTGATCATCATCTGTATTTAATGAGTTTTCAACTTCTGGTTTGTTTTGTGATGAATCATACGAATTAGAGTTATCGTATAATTCTGATTCCGAAGATACTTTATTACCATCTTCTAGACCTGATCCATTCTTTTGGTCTTCGGTATTTCCATTCATCTCGATATGTTTTGAATCAGGTTGTGAATTATCCTTTAGTTTATGATCATTATCATTGTTCTGGATTGATTTGTCCTCCGTGGAATCAATTTGGCCATCTTCCTGGTCATTTTCGCAATTGTTTGAATTATCATCAACCCCATTAGGTCTCTCTTGATCATTGATTTCCCCATTAGCACCACCTTCTTCTTGTTGTCGTTTTGCAATTTCCGCTTTTACGTATGGTAGTTCTGTATCGATTTCACCAGGAAATTTGTCGATATCAATATCTAACAATGCTTTCAAACGTTTAATATTTCTCTTTTTAGATTTACCTTTTATCATTTCATAAAGTTTTCTAGTAGTTTCAATTTCATCATTAGGACTTATAAACTGTTCTTCACTAGTCAACCGAAGAACATTAGTTAAACCAGGACGTTTCAGTTGCAACATATGCTTTTGTTTTTCCTTCTTAACAAATTCCTGTTGTTGAAACAATTCTAATGACAAAATATTAGCCTTTTCGGTCTCTATAGCTTCAGCCAATTTCTCTTCTTGAGTTAATTCTGGTTCTTTCTCTCGTATGATAGGCGTAGTATTAGCTCTTCTTGCTTCATCCACTTGTAGTTTCTTAACTAAGGCTTCTTTGTTTTCTATTACTGATGCTCGGGATGATGATCTTCTTAAATCACGCATTAATGATTCAGAAGAAACTACCTTCTTGGGTTTTGTGGGATGTTTGGTGACATTATTAGGTTTGAATTTCTTAATCTTGGGGATAAGTTTCGATTGTTGTTTTTGCTTACGTTTCTTTTGTTTTTCTTCTTTCTCGAGTTCTTTCTCTCCTTCCTCTTCATCTGTATCAGAAACAGACATATCTGAATCAGATAATACATCATCGGAATTGACTGGTTCAGATTCAGATTCCAACTCATTTAATGGATTGTCATTAGGCTCAGTATCCTCATTAGTTTGATTATCATCACCTTCTTCGCCTTCTTCACCTGCTTCGCCTTCTTCACCTGCTTCGCCCTCTTCACTTGCTTCGCCGTCTTCCAGTGATTCAGACTCCATAAATTCACCATCTTCATCACCATCTTCTTGGAACAAAAGATCAACATTTTCATCTTCTTCATTAATGAATCTTGAAGTAGACTGGGTGTGGCTAGCATCATTTTCCATATCCAAGAGCTGTCTTAACCGAGAACCTGCATTGGAACGTCTTTCTCTGGTGGTAGTTAAGAACTCATCATCAGACATAATGGTGATAACTCATAAATGTTAAAATAACGAAAACTGTTCAAACGAGAAAAAAATAGTTATCGGTCGCACTCTTTTTTTTTTGGTTTATTTTTTCCTTCTTTTTAAGTTCTTGCTTCTCACAAGAGACTACAATAATATGATCACTGCGTTAAGGTCAAAGTTCAGTAGGAACTTTAATGTGAGGAAGACTACTGGTACTACCACATCGTTTTGTAACGTTAAATTCCGAAACCACCAACAAAATTCTCCACACAAAGTGACATTATCAACTAGATATTTTAGCAATGCTAAAGAAACTACTGGCTCAAGTACTGAAGAATTGAATCATTTTAATGCATTGGCTTCAAGTTGGTGGGATGTCAATGGACCTCAAAGAATCTTACATAAAATGAATCTTTTAAGAATGGACTTTGTCCGAGAAAACATAAGGGAACATTTAAAATTAAATGAACCAGACCAAGATCCTGAAGAAGAAGTTTATATACCTCCATATAGTGTTGAGTTATTACCAGAATCTATTAGAGATAATATTGTTATGGATCAAGAACTTAGAAGAGATGAAATCTTGGAAGATAATCCGTTGAAAGTATTAGATATTGGATGTGGAGGAGGAATTTTAAGTGAATCAATGGCTAGATTATCATATGTTGAACTGGTTAAAGGAATTGATTTATCAATTGATGTACTTAAGGCAGCAGAAATTCATAAACGTCAAGATCCTTTATTAGAGGATAAATTAACATATAAATTACTGGCCATAGACCAATTACCTAAACGAGAGAAATATGATGTTATAACATTATTTGAAATTTTAGAACATGTTGATTATCCAGCTAATATACTTAAAGAATCATTATCAAGATTAAATCCTAATGGGTGGTTATTTTTATCAACTATTAATCGAGACTTTATCAGTTGGTTTACCACTATATTTATGGGGGAACACTTACTTAGAATAGTTCCGGTTGGTACTCATACATTGGAAAAGTATATAAATCATGATGAAATTAGTCAATGGCTTAAGGATCATTCAAATGAATATCAATTGATGGATTCAAGAGGATGTATATATATACCAGGATATGGATGGAAATTTACTAGTAATGAAAATGTGGGTAATTATTTCATGGCCATTAGAAAGATTAAGTAGCTGGAGGATTGTGGATTGTGGAATGGGTCATGGATCGTGGATCATGGACCGTGGGTCAAGTTAATATATCATTGACCTTTACCCTTCTTGTATTTAGATAATAAACATAACTTTACCTAATTTGCTACCTTCGCAGGAGTTTCTTCACTTTCATCAATAAACGTTGGAACTTTTTCAGATGGCTCCTCATTAAGATAACTAGGCATATTAATACCTTCATTGTATTCATTTTCAAAATCCATTTCTTCTCCTAACGCATCCAATTCTGCATCTAATTCACTTTCACTTACATCGTCTGGCATATCATTACTCATAGATAAACTTTCTTGTAACTCATTTGATTTATCAATTAAATCCAACATCTCATCCTGTAACGATTCAATTTTATCAATATCAATTTTCCCATACGTCTTCTTTAATTGTTTATTAGCAGATTTCATAGCATCTACAGTTATCATAGTATTCTGTAAATTATCTGTCGTCATAGCTGCTTGAGTCATATTCCATGATTGGTTTTCCAATTGATCTTTTTGTGATTCAATTTGTTTTCTTTGTCTTAATAATTTCAATGCTTTCTGTTTCAATGCTGATTTCCCTGGTCCATCCCTCATTCTTGACATTTTTTGTTGATACGTTGATAATTCGGCATTTATTTTGGATAATTTAACGTCTAGTGAACTGCTTCTATCGTCGATATTCTTTATAGCATCATTGAGTGATGGTTTGGGCGTGGTATTTTTGGATCCAAATAATCTATTCATTGGGTTATAAGTGGTATATAAATTAGTTGATGATGGTTATCAGTGGTATCAATTGCCATGACGCATTTTTTTCTTTTGGGGTCAGATCCTCCTGGTGGTCTGGTCACGTGCGATAATGCTGGGATGGTGGCCGACTCAACCTCCTTTGAGTAAATTTTTCTCAAGTTGGCTTCACTAGCTCAGTTGGCAGAGCGTCAGTCTCATAATCTGAAGGTCGACAGTTCGAACCTGCCGTGGAGCAACTTGTTTTTTTTTTTCTTACTTTGCCGTTTTCTCACTGATTACCCCAACTTTCTTGTCCCATATATATACATTTGTTAGCAATGCCAGAAGTGGCAGAAGTAAGTAGTCATATCAAACTATACTCTTATGTTAATGATTGTTCTATAGCAGTGTTTACTAACTAAATGGGTTCAGGTGTCACATATATGTGCTCTTTTGAGAAGGAATATAATTGGCTCCAGAGTCATTAATGCTAATATTAATAATGATCCATTATTATTTCCAGTATTGAAAAATCATAAACATCCCGAGTCTGAGATCACTAAGATCAGACAATTGCTCTCTGGGTCCATTGTAGAGAAGGTTGGAAGGCATGGGAAATATTTCTGGATCCGATTTGAAGGTGGTAAAGTCATGTTAATGCATTTTGGGATGACAGGAATGATTCATTTAAAGGGAGTTCAATCCCATTTAGTGTTCATGGAAAATGGTGGTGATAAAGGGATTTTAGCGGAAAAGGCAAAGGAAAATGAAGACAAAGAGAAAGAGAAAGAGAAGCAGGGAGTACAAAAAGGATCACGTAAATCAAAATACTTTAAACCAGAGGTAAAACAAAAGAAGATAGATTCTGTTGATGAATCATGGCCCCCTAGATTTAATAAGATGGATTTACACTTAAATAATGGCAAGGATATACTGCTTTCATTTGCAGATGCTAGACGATTAGGAAGAATCAGATTCTTGACCAATATAACAAACGAATTAGAAATGTTTAATATTGAGCCATTGATTCGTCAAGGGCCTGATTATTCCAAGCCTAGTGATTTCTTGCTAGATGATTCCAAGCCCGTTTCGGATACTTTTCAATTTGGGGACCCAGATCCCATAAATTATATCCCCCAATATTCTCAAAGTGATTTTAATCAATTGATACTTCTGAAAAAGAAACCCATAAAAAGTTTATTACTTGAACAAGAATATTTTGCCGGTGTGGGTAATTGGGTAAGTGATGAAATCTTATATCAAGCTAAAATCCATCCACAAGAAATATTAAGTGAGAAAGTTACTGTCACCAGTCCATATTTAACTAATTTATATAATTCCCTTAAAATGGTATGTTCAACAGCAGTACAAGTAGAAGGGGATGTTAAACAATTTCCAGAACATTGGATGATGATTTATCGATGGGGGAAGAGAAGAAAGAAACAAGAGAAACCTAAAGTCAATGGGTCGGTAATAGATTTTGTAACTGTTGGAGGAAGAACTAGTTGTTATGTTCCGGAAGTACAAAGAAAGATACCAAAGAGTAAGTGAAGAAAGAAAGATTCCTAAGAGTAAGTGAAGGACTGGTCAAAGGCTAAGAACAAGGGTCTAGTTCTATGGATGTCTAGTTCTATGGATGATATACCAGTACTACTAATCTAACCATACCCATTAGTGTATCCTGCCCCTCCTTGTATCCCGGGCTCGGAGTATTAAAGCTATCAATATTTCGGACTATTCTTCCTGGTTGTTCCGCACCAGAGTTTCAAAACCTTCAAGACCCTAACTGCATGGAATAATTACGCTATACACTGCTAATGACATATTTAATATAAACGGTTGGTCCCAGTTTTATCTCCTGTCATCTCTACTTATTACAATCTCTGCTCCTTCTAGTACATCTCATCTCATGTATAGATCCAACTCTACATCAAACCTATGAAATATGATCTAGTTCATTTCCTGGCGTTCTATTGTTAACTTCGATGGTAGTAACAATATTAATCCGCGTAGACTAAAACCTTCAGGAGAAATCCGGAATGTACCCTCGATTATAAGAGGGGTATTTCCCAACGCTGCCGCTAAAACCAAACACGACAACTAATCATGTGATGCCCGTTGGTCCGCTAAGTTAATCTATTAACTCATCTTTACTAGACCCACCTGTCCGAAACCCCGTCGATCTCTAATAATCTACTCTCATATCGTTAACATCTTTCATCATAAACTACAAGGGTTTGCCTAGCTTACTTTACTAGGGTAAATATTAACCAGGGAATAAATATTAGCCAGCCGTGTATATTTCACCAAATTGACTCTATCTCATCGTAGGCAAATCTCGGATCAAGAAATTGAAATCCGACTAATTATAGCCCTAGTGTACATAAATTACCACCGAATCTCATTTATATAAATATTCATAAATCCCCTCAAATAGCAAATTAATGAATAAATAATTTATTAGGTTATTGCGGGAATTCTCTTTCCATATATATATATATATATTCAAATAAACCCAGAAATAAGTATTTCCCATTGGCTTAAAATCAACCATGATGATTTCCCAATTCAAAAGATTTGCTAGTAATTCCGTCCACACCCATACCATTAAAACCCCAGTGGATATAAAAGCAGCTATAGCCTCATTAAAACCTAAAGTTACTAGATTATCAAATGATGGACCTATTGAATGTGATTTAACGGGATTTCAATTATTGAATTCCCCTATTTATAATAAAGGGTCTGCATTTACAATTGCTGAACGGAAAGCATTTGGATTAATGGGATTATTACCCTGTCAAGTTAATACATTAGATGAACAAGTTGAAAGAGCTTATAGACAATTTAGTTATTTGAAAACCCCATTAGCTAAAAATGATTTTTGTACATCCATGAGAATACAGAATAAAGTGTTATATTATGAATTAGTTAGAAGACATATAAGAGAAATGTTACCAATTATTTATACTCCGACAGAAGGAGATGCAATTGCTTCATATTCTAATAGATTTAGAAAACCTGAAGGATGCTTTTTAGATATTAATGATCCTGATTCCATTGATGATAGACTTTCATGTTATGGTGAAGATAAAGATATTGATTATATTGTTATGAGTGATGGAGAAGGGATTTTAGGAATTGGTGATCAAGGAGTTGGTGGGGTAAGAATATCAATTGCTAAATTAGGGTTAATGACTTTATGTGGAGGGATTCATCCGGGTAGAGTTTTACCAATTGTATTAGATACCGGTACTAATAATGATAAATTATTACAAGATGATTTATATATGGGGAATAAATTTCCAAGAGTTAGAGGAGAACAATATTGGGATTTCATTGATAAAGCTATTAAATCTATTAAGAATCGATTTCCAAATGCAGTATTACATTATGAAGATTTTGGGGTAAGTACTGCTAGAACTATGTTACATAAATATAGAGAATATTTACCATCATTCAATGATGATATTCAAGGTACTGGAGCCGTAGTAATGGCATCAATGACTGCAGCTTTACAATATTCTAATAAAAATTTACATGAATCTCAAGTATTAATTTACGGAGCTGGTTCTGCTGGTTTAGGGATAGCTGATCAAATTGTTAATCATATGATAAATTCTGGAATGGATAAACAAGATGCATTGAATAGAATTCATTGTATGGATAAGAGAGGGTTAATTTTAAAAAGTTACACTGATTCATTAGAAGGTCAAATTAAATATGCTGATAATGATGAAGATTGGAAAGGAGTTAATACTCAAGATCTAGTTGAAGTTATAGATCACTGTAAACCAACAGTTTTAGTAGGATGTTCTACTCAAGCCGGTGCTTTTAATGAACAAGTTATTAAACAAATGTATAAACATAATCCTCAACCAATTGTTTTCCCATTATCTAACCCAACTAGATTACACGAAGCAATTCCAATTGATATTATGAAATGGACCGATAATAATGCTTTAATTGCTACTGGATCTCCATTTGCTCCAGTTGATGGTTATTATATTTCTGAAAATAATAATTGTTTCACATTCCCTGGTATTGGTTTAGGGGCTGTATTATCTCGTTGTTCAACTATTTCTGATACTATGGTATCTGCAGCTGTTGATCAATTAGCTTCATTATCCCCAAAAATGGATGATCCTAAAAATGGTTTATTACCAAGATTAGAAGAAATTGATGAAGTTAGTGCTTCCGTAGCTACTGCCGTTATTTTACAAAGTTTAAAAGAAGGAACTGCTAGAGTTGAATTAGAAATGTCTCCTTCTGGTTCATTTGTTGAAGTGCCAAGAGATTTCAAGAAATGTTTAAAATGGGTTCAATCCCAAATGTGGAAACCAATTTATAGACCTTTAGTTAAAGTTGAGCATGTTCCTGAAATTCATACTTTCCAAAATTAGATCAATTTAACATTAGATCACCTTCATTCTTCAATTCCTTTAATAATATATTCTTTTTTTTTTTTTTTTTAGTTTCCCCGTTCTTTCAAAGAATTTGCATTGAAGAGTATCAACATAGATATATAGATGGTTCATAGTATTTATAGAGATTAATAAAGTTTAATTAGTAATAGAGTCTATGGTGTAGAATGAGAAGGTGGTTTTGGTGAGTCTCAGTTCTTTTAAGGTTGGGGTTGGGTTTTTGGTTCACCCACGCCCGGTTATTTGACTCGACGACCTCAAAAGAATTCAACCAATAATTTTTCACTATAAGTCAAATTAACATCCAATCCTCTAAATCATGTCAGTCGAAGATTTAAAAAATACCGTTAACAAATTGCAAGAAAGAATCCAATACTTAGAACAAAAAGCTGGTATCATACCAAATGTTCCAGAATCTATTAGAATGGTCTTAATTGGACCCCCAGGTGCTGGTAAAGGTACTCAAGCTCCTAATTTAAAAGAAAAATTTTGTGCTTGTCATTTAGCTACTGGTGATATGTTAAGAGCTCAAGTTGCTGCTAAAACTGCCTTAGGATTAGAAGCCAAAAAAATCATGGATACCGGTGGATTAGTTAGTGATGATATCATGGTTAATATGATTAAATCAGAATTAGAATCTAATAAAGAATGTAAAAATGGATTTATCTTGGATGGATTCCCAAGAACTATTCCTCAAGCAGAAAAATTAGATAATATGTTATCTGATAGAAAATCTCCATTACAAAAAGCTCTTGAATTAAAAATTGATGATGAATTATTAGTAGCTAGAATTACTGGTAGATTAATTCATCCAAGTTCTGGTAGATCTTATCATAAACTTTTCAATCCTCCAAAGAGAGAAATGACTGATGATATCACTGGAGAACCATTAGTTCAAAGATCTGATGATAATGAAGAATCTTTAAAGAAAAGATTATCTACTTATCATCAACAAACTGAACCAATTGTCGAATATTATCAAAAGAAAGGAGTTTGGAGTGGAATTGATGCTTCTCAAAAACCTCCTAAAGTTTGGTCTGATATTTTAAAATGTTTAGGTCAAAATTAATTGATATATTGATATATTTATTATATATTAATTGTATATAAGTGAATGGAAAACAAATTACTAATTGGTTATATTCTTTCTCGTTTAACATTATTATTAGTTAATTCATCTTGTGCTCCTCTTTTTCTAGTTTCATTATAACAATTAGCATGAACAATCTTTCGACTGCCTTTTGGTTCTCCTGGTAATATTATACAATTTAACCAACACCATTCCCCTAAATCTTCATTAAATGTTCCTTTAACTTGTTCTCGACAAATCAAACATTTATTATTCATATTTGTTTCATCATTAGGAATTATAACATAAGGTAATGGACCTGATGATACTTCATCATTAGTCAGAGTATTATTACCACTAGTAGATAAATTTCCATTGGATCCATTGGGTCCATTGGGTCCATTGGGTCCCTGATTATTATCAACTTGAAATTCTAATAAATTTTCTTCTTTAAATTTAACCCAGTCTAAATCATCAATATACCAATTTCTTGATTGAACATTTGTAGAACTTTTTAATTTTTTGTTTATCCGGAAATGCCAATCTAAATGTAATCTTTTTCTAGTTTGACCTAAATCATCTTTATTAAATCTTTTCCCACAAATTGAACATTTTAATCCTTTAGTATCGTATAATAATTTTTTACATTGTATTGACACATTAGAATTTGAAATAAAATTTTGTAAATTATTTGAAGAATTAACGGGTTTAAGCTTTGATAATTCATTATATTTTGCCTTTTCATAATCGGATCGAATGATTTGATTACTCAATATTTGTTCTAATAAATTAGATGAAGTTTGTTGATTATTATCAATATGTTTAGGGTAATTAATTTCATATGTTCTAGATCCATTTAATTCTTGTTCAAATGTAATTAGTCCATAATTAATCAATTGATCAAATATTTCATTAGCTTTACTAATATGATTAGATATAGGAATTGGTGGTAATGAATTATTTGTTGGAGTGGGTTCATTGGTACTAGGGTTTCCATTGGTGTTGGGATTACCAATAGCCAATTGAGTATTACCATTAAATGTTGGAGTAGAATTAGCTGATAAATTATTTAGTTCTTGTTGTCTAATATTATTTAATTGATTTTGTACTGCTGATAACTCATTAAATTGCATGGGTTGATTTTGTAATAAAAGTTTTAATTGATTTAAAGCATTAAATCTATCTGTAAGTTTTAAATCATTAGAGTTACTATTTAGTCTTTGTCTAAAAATTGGTATTAATTCATCAATATCCTTTATTAATTTACTATTACTTAAATCATTACCCTGACCATTCATATTGACCTTCATGTTCATATTCGGGTTCATATTCCCACCATGTATTTCATTGTTATTATTACTGTTGGCTTTTCTTAAGAAATTGGCGATTTTATCCAACTCTGCTTGTGGGAATAATGGTAAATTTGTTCCTTTGGATTTAGTTAATCTCCAGGTTTCAAAAAGAT
The DNA here is from genome assembly GCA_030583035.1 of Yamadazyma taylorii. Classification (NCBI taxonomy): domain Eukaryota; kingdom Fungi; phylum Ascomycota; class Pichiomycetes; order Serinales; family Debaryomycetaceae; genus Yamadazyma; species Yamadazyma taylorii. The sequence continues at coordinate 309,130 of JAJMHJ010000001.1, read as the reverse complement.
TTTGTAACTTGACTCGAATATTATTTTGGACTAGCAAATACACATGACTGAATAATTTGAATATTTCTGGACCGGCAAGTTCATTGTATGGATTCCCAACTGTTTTACAAATAGAATCTAATAAATATAATGCAAATAATTTCTGTTCTGGTAAACATTTATAAATTCTGGTAATGATAGCGTTTACGATTCCATCTGCCACCTCTGTATTTTCCTTTGCAATAGTGGTAAGTGTGTCTATTATAGGCCGTGAATTGAATGTAAGTTCTGTTAAACTTTGTTTATAATCTTCAACGATCTCTGACATATTACTTTCAGTCATCACCTATTAATTGGCAATGAAAAGAGAAGACTGTTCGAAGTGTTTTGCGCGCTCATATTGACTGAGTGTGTGAGGGAGCGAGCCAGCGAGCGAGCCCAGTCAGTCAGTCAGTCAGTCAGTCAGTCAGTCAGTCAGTGAAAAGATGAAAACTGCGTGTTAATACCATAAGATCTTTCCACAAGAGATATCCTGACAAATATTAGAGTACATATATTTACAATGGAAGTCAGTTAGGGTCTTGTAAGGTCTTAAGCACTCAGTATCAATCATAATGTGCCTTACCAAAACATACTAAATACCTAACGTCATTTGGTCATACATATCTACTCAATGGTTCGAAGTATGTGGTGGTTCGAAGTAGGTGGTCTAATGTTTCACATACTCATTCCCAAATAGGTAAATGACTGTTAGCGCGGTGAGGGTTTGATTCTCACCTGAAAATTTTTCGATTACAGGCATTTTGATTTTTTTTTTTTTCCTTTTCTTCTTGTTTTTCACTTATCTATTCAATTGATTTATATATATAATATGTCCTCTACAACGGTTCCACCAACCACCTCTGCTTCTTCAGCACCTTCAGCCCCAATTCCTACCAAGGATAGAAAACAATCCGGACTCGCCAGAGTTTTAGGATCAGCCTCAGCAGGGATTTGTGAAATTGGAGTATTTCATCCCGTTGATACAATTTCTAAAAGATTAATGTCAAACCATGGGAAACTTTCATCAGCCAGTCACTTGAATCAGGTTATTTTCAGAGAACATGCTGATAAAGCATTACCTAAAAGACTCTTCACATTATTCCCAGGATTGGGATATGCAGCTTGTTATAAGATTTTACAAAGAGTTTATAAATATGGAGGACAACCATTTGCTAATGAATTTTTAACCTCAAATTTTAAAGATACTTATGAACAATGGTTTGGACCAAAAACTGGGAAAGCATTATTATCAGCTACTGCTGGATCATTAATTGGAATTGGAGAAGTGGTATTATTACCATTAGATGTATTAAAAATTAAACGTCAAACTAATCCAGAATCTTTTAAAGGTAGAGGATTCATTAAAATCTTTACTGATGAAGGATTTGGATTATATAGAGGTTGGGGTTGGACTGCTGCTAGAAATGCTCCTGGTTCATTTGCTTTATTTGGGGGTAATTCTTTTGCCAAAGAATATATCTTTGGTTTAAAAGATTATTCATCTGCTACTTGGTCTCAAAATTTCATTACTTCAATCTTTGGTGCTTCTGCTTCTTTAATTGTTTCAGCTCCTTTAGATGTTATTAAAACTAGAATTCAAAATAAAAATTTTGATAATCCTGAATCGGGGGTTACTATTTTAAAAAATATGATGAAAAATGAAGGAATCACTAGTTTTTTCAAAGGATTAACTCCAAAGTTATTAACTACTGGTCCTAAATTGGTATTTTCATTTGCTTTAGCACAATCATTAATCCCATTTTTTGATAAAATGATTCAATAATTGAGAGATGATTGGGTGTTTTGATTTAGTTAATTTGTACATAGATGTTATAAAAGAGATTTTTTGTGTTTGTTGTGGTAGGGGAGTGGTAGTGTAGGAGTAGTGTAGTGTAGTACCAGTGTAATAGTAGCCTTGTAGTACCAGTGTACTAGTCTTATTGTCACAGTGTTTCACAATGCTCATTTAGTCATAAAGCGGTCAAAAATATTAGTGTGAAAATGACTAAGCGGGAGCTGGTATTGGCACGCTTTTTGGTTTTCTCATGTTAATTAACATTCCTATTTTGATCATTAATAAATTCTTTATTTATTTATCAAAGAAATGGTAGAATCATTAAAACTATTAAACAAAATATGAAACTCCTATACTTTATATATATATTAAAAGCCAATCTCTTTTCAGTGATTGTGGGGAATTCCCGAAGTGAGTCATTAAATTTACAATATATTCATAGTTCATTATTTGATGCTACCTCGTGTCAACCAACTGAAGATGAAGAAATTGATGTTGTCATAGTTAATAATATAACTGATATACCGATGGATATATGAGTTGGTATTGGTGATTATGGATTATTATGGATTATTATCGGTCATGATGGGTCATGATGGGTCATGATGTGTATGTATAGGATTTATAGGGTTTATTATGGTTAAATGTACGTTATAATTACACAAGGATTTCTTCATCCACTGAGTTATCCCCTCTTTTATCCCCTCTAGTTGTAAATGAATGGTTGTGTGGTCCTCAAGCTATTCCCTTTCTTTAACCTATTTTAATATCTCCAACCCCAAATTGGTCAAAATATTCCAATTTCATTAAATTTGGGATTTCTCTAACCCATTTCTCTCTTCCCAATATACCATCTAATTGTTCAATCGAGGTCTTCTCCTCTAAGATACACATTCGTAACACTGCTTCTACTTTCTTTTGATTTCTAGTCAATTTTTCACTGACTCGTTCTCTCAATCCACCGCTAGCATTAGCAGTATTCATAGCACTTTTAAGAAATGTCTTTGAATTTTGAAATAAGATGGATTGATTCTTTTGTGCTTGTTCATGATTTAATTGACATCTTTGTAAATCAATATCACTTCTTTTTATAAGTATATTACTAATCAATGATAATATTGTTCCTAAATTATCTAATCCTCCTTGTTGTAATTGTTGTTTATGATGATTTAATAATTCTTGTGCTTTCTTTAAATTATTGGTCATCAAGGTTAAACATTTCCAAAACGTATTTATCATGGTTAAATCATTGGGATTATTATTACAATTAATTAAATTGATATCATTTCTATCTAAATATTCTTGAATATTATCTACTAATACCAAATATTTTTCATAAATTTCTGGAATATTAGTTAATTCTAAATCCCATAATTCTAATAAATTAGTTAAATCATTCATCATTAATCCATGGATTAAGATTCTTGCTAATTTATATTCATTGATTTGTTCATTACTAATAGATGATAAATATTGTTTTTTATCATTGGTTTCATCACTAAAAGTATTAATTAATTCATTGGCGACTTCATCACAATCGGTCAAAAATGGTTCTATTATTTCTTGAAATGGAGTCATTTGTTGATTAGCATCATTGATATTCTCTAACATAGCTTGACTTAATTTATAACATGATAATATAGTATCAAATATATCTGGTGGTTGTAATACTTCTTCGCCTATAGCCTTTTCCTGAGAGTCTGGATCACTTGGGTTATTAATATATGAATCAGTGGCATTGTTATTACCAATATTTTCAAGCTCTATCACAAATTTTTGAAGATTATTTACTTGTTGTTGTAATAAATTTTTAAATAATTTTTGACTCTTCATTCCTAATTCATAGATTTCTCCCATGTTTACTATGGTTGTATCATCTTGATATTCTTCTAACACTTGTGTATATACCAATCCTGTATTATATAATAAATCATTCAGAGGAGGAATTCCTAATTGTTCAGATAATTCAAGAGTATATTCATGATTTTTAACAATTACTGACAACGGTTGAATTACAGAATGATCATTATGTATGACTTCTTCAACATTATATAATTCATCCACATAAATCCCTTCAATTTGAAAATAATGATTATATACATGGTATAATAATCGAGATATATTATAATAAATATCTAACTTTAAATTATCGGAATCGATTGGTTTTTGTAATGCGGTTAAATATCCATTGTACGCTTTCTGATAAAATCTAATAGCTTTAGCTAAATCTGAACCAAGCCATCTATCCCCAGATTCTTCATCTATTGTCCCTTGTTCTAAATAATCTTCACTGGTTTCAAGTGATGATGGAGATGATTCTTTTTGGTTATCGGCTTTTTGAAGAACACTTTGGGCTCTTTTACTAAGTTTGGGGCCTTTTCCTGAATCTAGAATTGTGTTAATAACCGGGTAATTGTGGGATTTGGTTTATTAAATAATTGATAACTCTTTACATACTTTTCATAATTATAAAGATTTAAATTGACTTGATTTCTCAATCATCTAGTAATGATAATGATGATGATGATAATGCTCATCTTTCAAATCGCGACTCAATTGCGCGTATAAATATTTTGTCAATAGAGTCTTTTATTCATCATTGACATGGAGATTAAAATCAAATCACTTTCTGACCTTGAAAGTTATTCCCATAAGAATTCGCCAAAACTTACAACGTCTTTACCGGTGTTTTGTCTTGCCATTGTAAGAAATCAACCCAATCAATGTTACCTTTTGGTTTCTGATTTCACTAAAATAAATGGAACTTACTTTGAATCTCCCGATTTACAAACATCAATTTTCTATCAACATGATGACAAAACTGATATAAATAAATCCTCTTCTCCTCCTGACTTATCTGGTCGTGATACTTTCAATAACAATCTGTCTTCACTGAAATTTCCCGTGGCAAAGAAAGGGTATTTAAGAAGTTCTCGAGTGTTTGTAATTGTATTTCAACATGCTTCCATGACAGAAATTTGTCGGAAACTTGGAATAAACTCTACTTCAAATGTAATGAAAGTTCTTTCGAATTGTGGACTATTTATAAATATTCGATTCAAGCTTAAATTGGTGACCAATGATAATATGTTGATGGGAGTTGCTAAAGATAGTAATTCCATTGTTAGTGTAAATGATCCAATTCAATTAAAACTGGTTCCTTATATTAAAGAGTTTGTTCAAAGATATTTGAATAAAACCAATAAGACCTATAAAAGTTTAATGCCCAAAGAAATATGTCAACTTGGTGCTGGTGATAAAAAGAGAAAATATGAAGGGTTAAGTCAAATGAATTTCTTTAAAGCTGCTTCTCGTGGTCCTACTGGTAGTGACTTATTATTTAGACAGCATAACCCTGATGATAATACTCAAGCTTATACACAAATACAAAAGTCTTTTGATGAGGATAGTGACTCGCAAAGACCCCAAAGTTTTAATGATAGTCAAGAAGTGTCGCATGTTCTAAGTCGTGATCATAATAATGAACCACAATCTAAGAAGAAGAAATCTGTTTCTGACCCAAATAATTCTCAAAGTCATGATTTACTTATAGTTGAAGATGCTCAAATTGTACAACATACTGAAAGTTCCGGGGATCTGACTACAAAAGATAGTTCCAATAAACTTAATGGATCTCATGAGAATCATATCAATTCATCAGCTATTGAAGATTCTCAACTCCCGGTAAATGATTCAAATTCAAATTCAAATTCAAACGATAGTGGTCCAGGACAAGTCCTTCAAAATGTTCCTTATCAAAATAATGATTTCGGTACTACTAATACTACGGCTTCTAATACCACCGCCAACAATTATAACCTTCATGAATTTGATAGTTTTTTGGTTAATAAAACAGATATCCCCCAAATAAGAAAAATCCCTGATACTATCGATGAAATTAATAAACAAACGGTTTTTAAAGTAGAAGGATTTTTAAGAATGGAAAATCAAAGTGATTTCATTATCAAACCATATCGCAGAACCATCAAACTTTCTAATTTAAAGTTTTATTTCATTGAATCTTTTCATTCAAATCACCCCGATTATTTAGAACTTGAAATCTTTACAGAATCTGATTTTTGTAAATTTTTCCATTTGACTGAAATTGAAGATTCCATTACTTCTATGGTTCACCAAGGGAAACTATTAAGAGAAGTGATAAATTGTCAGCATAGAATTCCCATAAATATCATGAAAAGGGTCCACAAAAGTCGATATTCAACTTCTTATTGGACGATTGTAGATGATCTACAGACATTATATAAAGCAGTCAAGAAGGAATCACTGAAGTGAGTTCAACAATCCGCACAATATTATTAAAATTCTTTATAACAAAAAAGTGGCTTACAGATCCAAGTATGAATGACTTTAGTTAGTTTGCAGCCATTTTATCTTGATTTAGTGCTATATTTAGAACCGACACCACGTAAACACGATGCGTCGATCTGGCTCGCGCACGTCGCGGTTCATTCTCCTTACAGCCCCCTGACGAGGACCATAATTCCTTTATAAAACATTAATGATAAGACCTACGAAATTTTTTTTTTTTAAATCTTTTTTTTTATTATTTGTTTTGTTTTTGGTGTTAGTCTTTTCCTAATATCCAAAACTATTCATTATGATAATTCCTAATAACTTTTGTCCGGCTTCATTTGCAAAGAGAAATGTAGCAGACCGTGTAACCTCAACAGCTGAAGCCTTTAAATCCTGGGATACGTGTATGGATAATACTGCTTGTAAAATTATCGCTATAGTGTTGATTGTATTAGGAGGATTAGTTGTGTTGTGGGCTTTAACTACCATTATTCGATGTATGTGTATGGGATTTTCATGTCTTGAAGCTATGTGTTGTTGCTGCTGTAGATCAGCTTCTAAAGATTATAATGAAAAACAACATGCTTACAATAATCCTAATATGTATGGACCTGCAGCTCAACCAGCATATTATCCTGTAGAAAGACCTAATTATCGACCACAATCCCAATTTCAATCTCAACCATATGAAAGAGCAATGGCACCAGATTCAAATCCTCATGATTCTTATTATCAACCAAGTACATATGGTTATGCTAACACTGGGTATGAACCTGTTGATTCATCTGATTATAATGAGCCAAAAGATCCATTTAATGAACATAGGACTGCTTATAGGGGGTACTAACTGGTGAGTGGTACTTATCTTTTATCCTTTTATGACGTTTTACGATTTTCTCCTGTCTTTTTTTTGTGTAGTAATTTTTTAGTGATATATAAAAGTATCAAATGATTCATGTAGGAACCCTCTCTACAGTCTACTGTCAGTCTATCTACTGTCTACCGTCAGTCAAGGCTGTTCTGGTGAATTGACTCTCGTTATAGTAATGTCTCCAAATGGTTTTTGCAGTCATTTTGATTTCCGCGATTTTTGGATTTTGATTTGTACTCTAATGGTTGCAAAAAAAAATTAAGTATAAAAAAACCACATCTGCTCAATGAATAACGATCCAACTCAAGCAACACATACAGGCAAACCTAAAACATTGGTATTATGTTTAGATGGAACCCAAAATGAATTCGGAACCTCCCCATTTTCCAATTCCTTAAAATTGTTCAGACTTCTTACCAAGGATGATCCTAATCAAGTGTGTTATTATCAACCAGGAGTTGGGGTTAATTTCAGAACAGGTGTAAGTGATCATACTCCTAAAGGTATAATAGGATCTACATTTAGGGAGATCCATTCTCAACTTGATTCAGTATTTGCTTTTACTTTTCAAAGTCATGTACAAGAAGCATATAAGTTTTTAATGAAATTTTATAGAGATGGTGATAAAATATGCTTAATTGGATTCAGGTAATTATATAATTGATAGGATTTTAAGAGTTAATTACACGATATACTAACGAGATTGGGGATGCTTTATATAGTAGAGGAAGTTTTGCAGCAAGAATATTAGTAGGAATGTTGGAAAGTATTGGACTTTTGAATGATGGGTTAGAACATATGGTTTCAAATGCTTGGGAAATATATTCTAATTGGGAAGATTCTGGTCAGCCATCACCCCAACAAGACTATGCCAGTTCACCTAGCTCATTACTTCATGAATTCAAGAGGACCTTTTGTCGAACCAAAGTTCAAATTCATTTCATGGGATTATTTGATTCTGTTAATTCTGTAGGACTTATAAGAGATAGAATGTTCCCATATACTAGTAGAAGTTCTATTATTTCCCATATTAGGCATGCAGTTAGTCTTGATGAGCGTAGAGGTAAATTCAAACAGGTATTGTTTCAACCTTTTAGTTATTATCCACATTTAACAGATTTAGAATATGATGAATGTAGAGAGGATATTGAAGATAATGAAGATGATGAAAGTATATTTCAACAAGGACTTGGATATTTTGGAAAGTTAATAGACATCATTAGAACTGTTTTCAAACGAAATATTAATAGAAATATTGAACGTCCCTGTATTTGTCAAGATGTTAGAGAAGTATGGTTTCCAGGTAATCATGGGGATGTTGGTGGAGGGTGGGCTCCTGATGAAGGTACTAATCAATGCCTTTCAAATGTGTCCTTAAGATGGATGCTAGCAGAAGCTATTAAGTATGGAGTTTTGTTTAAACCAAATGCTATCAATGAATTTGACTCCAGCTATCCTATTATTAGTAGCTTTTTATCATCTAACCATGATCTGTTGAAATTCAATGGACTTAGACAACAACAGTACACTAACCAATCACTTAATAATCAGGACCAATCAAACCATCATACCTTACCCAATGGCCCTTTAAATGGAGATAAACAATCAGGTAACAGTAGTATAATCGAAACGATATTTTGGTGGTTGATTGAATTACTTCCCATTGGAATTAAGATTGAAAATGAACAAGGACAATGGAAAAATATTTATATTCCAAACCTTGGAAGAATTAGAAAAGTCCCTCAGAATGCTTCATTACATTGGAGTATATTTTATCGATTACACTATTTTCAAGATTATCAGCCCAAGAATTTACCCAAAGATTTGAATTATGCATTTATAGATCTGGTTAAGTGGGTTAAAGATAAACAATATCAAGAAAATCTTGAACAATTTGCTATAGATTTAAATATAGAGACCATTAAAACCAATTGGGATAATCCAATATGGAAAACTATTCCTGATGAATTGCATGAACTATTAAAAGTTAATCCAAACCTTTAATTAGTCAATTAATTACTTAGTTGACGCATTAGATATATATTTTATAGGTTAAATATTTACTAGACAGAGATTAAAAATATATGTTAAATCTCGTAAGAAAAGAAAAGAACAAAAATCTTTTAAATGCTTCTTATTAGTCTATGAGATGAAAATGAAAGATGAAAAGACACAAATTATGAGGTTGATGATAAGGTGGAAGTAGGGGAAACTGGTAAGGAGAAAGGATTTGAAATAATTATCATTAACCCACAATTAAAGTTTCTTCATCACTAAAATCATATTCAGGGATTTCTAAATTTAAAGGAGCAGGACCTCTTCTGATTCTTCCAGATATATCATAATGAGAACCATGACAAGGACAGAACCAACCCCCGAAATCACCAGCTTCACCAATTGGAACACAACCTAAATGAGTACAAATACCCAACATAACTAACCATTCAGGTTTTTGAACTCTATCAGAATCGGTTTGAGGATCTCTTAAAGAAGAAATTTCAATATCATTAGCTTCATTAATTTCATCAGGGGTTCTATGTCTAATGAACACTGGTTTACCTTGCCATTTAACAATGACATTTTTACCTTCTGGAATAGCTCCTAATTTAACTTCAACTTTAGCCATAGCTAAAACATCAGCAGAAGCAGCCATACTGGATAAGAAGGTTTCAACAGTTGATTTAGCACCAGCAGCTGATAATAAACCCATAGATCCTACCATGAAATAAGCAAAGTTTCTATTGTTATTTTCAGTTCTATTATGTAAGTAATTGGAGAAATCTGGATGATCATAACTTGATAAGGCTTTACTGGAACTGGTTAAAGTTCTAGCAAAGGTGTTTCTGGTTAAACCTAAACCACTTCTTAAGGATCTGGATAACATTATTGTTCTAGTTAACTTATAATTGTTAGTTGATGATAATTTCTAGTTTTTCTTTTCTTCAAGTGCGGTTTGAAGTGAAAAATTATTTTCCGCATTTCTCATTGGCTGAATATTGGAGGTAGTGGGAAGACCGTTCATTCGTAGTCTCATACCATAATTCTCACTAACACCATTAATAACACTAACATAATTGTCATTCTCTTAATAACAATCTTGCTCTACAATGTATTACTCCCTTTAATAGCTCATGACCCCTTTAATAGCTCATGACCCCTTTACTAGCTCATGACTGAACCTATACCAATATATGCCATAACCTATATATTACCCATATCAAACTATATACCATGATAATTACCCATGACCCCATGTTTATATCTCTTTTATTTACCTCATTATTACCATCCAAATTTACTTAATACCAAACCCACTAGATCCATCAATAGCCCATGTCAACTTCTCATACAACCTTTCTTTACTATCATAATTATAAATATCCAATTGATTGAAACATGTATGAGCCACTGGTAATCTATTACCATTTATATTGATTCTTTTAATAGTTAAATTTAAATTTTGAATTCCAGTTGCAGGAATTCGATCACTCCCAGTTACAAAAGTTAAAAATCTTTTTTGATGAATATAAGTTGATTCATTTAAATAAGCCCAAAACCAGTTTATTAATAATGACTGGTCAGGCTCTTCATTAGTACCCCACCCAACGTATTTAGTAATTGATCTTAAAATATCTAAATCAATTTTCCCTTCTTCATTACCACATAATAATAATTTAATTTCTTCGGGTGAAAATAATCTTAAAGCATTCCCATTAGTAACCAAATTAAATCCCTTTAAAAAACTAGTGATTTGATCAAATATTCCATCAATTAAATGAAATTTGGCATATTTTTCTATATAATAATCCCGATTTGAACAATTAACTTTAATTTTTTGTCCATTATGAATTAATGTCTTGGTGATTTTATTACCAAAACTATCAGTAACAGTAACTTCAAAATTTAAGTCTAAATCATTTAACTGTTCATCATTTAAATCTTTTAATTTAAATAAATTTTTAGATACATCAGGAAATATAACTTGAAAATCACTAAATCCAAGAGGAATATTCAATAAAATCTTATAAAAAGCCATTGGGAAATTTAATTCTAAAATAGTCGAATTATAAATAGCTAATCCTAATACAGCTCCAAATAAATAATAAATTTCCAAATTATTTATTGGGACTAAATTAAACCAATGATAATTCGATTCATCGGTGTTTATTAACACTCCAGTTTGAGGATTAAATATTGACTTGGTTAATAATAAAAACCATTCTTTTCTTAAACCTCCAATATCAATTCCTGGTTCATTAACAAACTGAACTTTTAAACTTTTCTTCAAATTGGTTTGATTTAATTTAATACAATTCAATGAATCTTGTACAATATAATCTCTTCGAACTTTGACTCTAAAATATACATCAATAGGAACCCGTTTATCTAATGAATTAATAAAGGCTTCTTCAGCTTTCCGTTCCATAATTCTTTTAGCTTCATATTCTAAAATTAAGATTTTATTTCCTAATGTGATTAAAAATGGATATTTACAAAAAAAATATGTTGCAGAATTAGAATATGAATTTTGAGTTCCAGTTATATAAGCAATAACCGTCAGGATTTCTGGGGTATCAGAAGGTTTATTGTCTTTAAATTTCTTATTACTAATCCAATGATCAAAATCCAATTTAATATTAACAAAGTCAACTAATGAATTATAAAAAATTGATTGTTGTAATCCATCTGCTCGAATATTATAAGCTTGTGTGAAAAGTTCTAAAACAATTGATGAAGTTTTTAAATGCCAATCATTTCCATATTGATAAATCCGAATTTTAGCCAAAGTTGAATCTGGTGATTTTGATTTTGATTTTGATTTGGAAGATCTTGTATTTGATCTTGTATTTGATCTTGATATCAATGATGATCGGTCTGGTGATGAGGATAAAAGTGATCCAGTAACCGGTGGTATTAAATGTTGCAAATGTTGTTCTTGTTGTTCAAGTTGTTCCTTAAAGCTTGAATTATCTAAATATTCTTGATCAATTACATGAGGATTAGATAATGATTGATGTTGAATATTTGGATTACTAGGTCTTCTTTTATAATCGGGATTATTAGCCATATAGAAATATTTCTTCAAATGAAAGGTAATATAAACATTAACTAAATCAACCTTGGAAATAAAATCCGTTTGATCATATTTAGAAAACCAACTTATAATATAATTTTTAACGGTAACTGATGAAATATTAGATAAAATTCCTAAAACTCTTTTTAAAATATCATAACAAGAAGCTTTAATTTCTTTTACATCAATCATATTAACTTGACAATTACCAGAATTACTATTTTCATTATGGGTTAACCCATGTGATAAAAAAGGGATTTCTAATAAAATTAATAGCCAACAATAATTTCTAGCATCATCACCAAATGATATGGGAGTTCGTTTTAATAAAGTTAACCCTCCTTGTAAAGCACAAAACAATGGTCTTTTTGTAGGTAATTGAGTTAAAATTTTGAAGAACTCTCGAATATCGTGGTAATTAATATTTGAAGTAGAATAATGAATTTTGGTACTAGATTTTTTAGCTTTAAAAGAATTATTTAAACAATGATAATTTCTAAACGCATTTAAAAGATAATTAGAAAGGGGTTCAAATATTTCATGTAAAGTTTTATGACGATTAGGATTATGTGGATCATGCTTGGTATTATATAAACATTTATCAATGATCTTCCGAATATATTTGGCGGATAATAAATGAATTAAAGGTTCTGATTTAAAATATTGATCATAATTAGTTAAAATATTAGTAGTATCACATACTGAACATTTAAATTTTAAAGTGTCACGAGGATACGTTAATAAAGTACTACAGCAAATACAATTTGAAACAGAATCTTCATCATCATCGTCGTCATCATCATTATCTTTAGGTTGTTCAATAGGGTCAGAACCTTTAGGATTTTTTTGTTTAGAAGGAGAAGCTGATAACTTTAACATATCAAATAATTTCCATTGTGAAGTTGATTGAGGAATTTCTGGACTCGAATGTTCTGATCCTTGAGGATCTGTTACTTTAGGAGGTGGTGGTAGGATGGATAATCCATGACGATTCAAATTACGTTCCATGATTTAATGGCAATGTTAGGACCACAAAAATGTTAGGATCACAAACAGCACCAAATACAATACTACCCACCAGCACCTTTATAAATTGGATCACCGAGTACTCCAAAGCACAATATCAGCACACCACTATACTTTTTATTCCAAATTGTATCACCTAGATATAATCTGTGGAAGGAAGTAGGGGTTAAAAAGTAAGGACAATGAAATAAGGATCAGATTAGTGGCTTAAAATATCCCTGTAGACAGATCTGCTGGTATTTGGTTGCAACCATTTGCGCGCCCGGCTTGCTGGTATGCCCTACTAGAAAGAGAGAGAGAGAGAGAGAGAGAGAGAGACAGAGAGAGAAAATGTGAGACAGTGAGATGCTTCTAGTTCTATCAGTGGTGCACTATTAAACACTATTAATCTAACAAGATTCAAATAAATTTATCACCACAACAATTGCTGTTACATCAGTTACAATCGTAACAATTGGATTCTTGTAGGTGTGGTATCCAGTATCCAATATGGTCTATGTATTGGCAGAACAGAAGACTCCTAATTGTATCAATCATTCATTATACGCTAATATCTATAATAACCACAAATGTTGCTTAGTATTAAATAAGATCAATCGATTGGAATTTTATAATATCAATAGTCATTTCATCCAATTAGAATTAATTGACTCGTTATATGTTGAAGAACCAATCTTAGCTATAGAAAAATTACGTCATCCACAATTGAATACTGATTGTCTTATCCTACTTACTGAGACTTATAAATTAATGGTGTTATGGTTTGATGCTTCTATAAATAAATTTAAGGTGATCTATTCGATGATATTTAATTCTAGTGATCAACAATTACCATCTGATTCATTACCTAGAATAGAGGTTGATCCGTCAAATGATCCTAAATTTTTTGTTATATATTTTTTTGAAGGGTTTATTCAAACATTTATTATTAACGAGCAATGGACTAATGATAGTAATAAATCAACCAATCGAAAGAGATTGAAAAATGATGAAGAATTTGCAGAAACTATGACATTTTCAGTGGGGGGTATTATTGTACAAGATGTTAAAATATTGAAGAATAGTGAAGGAATTATTATGATTTATTATCGAGATTATAACTTTAATGTATCTATTAGATATTATCAATTCAATTGTTATCAAAAACAATTCAAGTTATTAAAACAATTTGAAGAATTTGAAGAAATTCCTTCTTGTATAATAAATCCTATAGCCGGAGGCTGTATAATTATTGCTGATAATTATATATTTTATTTCCCAAATCCTGACATTAATTATCTTGAAGTATCTGATGATAATCAGGATCAGAATATTTCTATAGATAGTAATAGATCAGTTATTACTAAACGATTAATTACTCAAAGTAATCATGATATTTCTGCATTTCATAAGTTTTCAATAATTGATGATAAACGAATAATTGTTATAAATAATCGGGGGGAATCATTTATTTTATTTTTTGATAGTGTTAAAAAATCAAAATCTTCAATTCTGATTAATTCGATTTCTTTTATAAAATTAGGTATGACTACAGTACCTATTGGAATTCATCATATAAATGATAATATGTTTTATGTGGCATCAAAATTATCTCAATCGGTTTTATTTAAAATTTTACCCCAAGATCCGTTTATTGATATAATAAAATTTATTGAGTCATCTCCTCCGATTTTAGATATTAATCCTACATTTAATGGTCATAATTTAGAATTATTAACTTGTCAAGGTGCTTATGAAAGTGGGGAATTTAAAAGAATTTCGAATAGAACTAATTATCTTAAGTTACAAAAATCCTTTAAATCAAAAGTTCTACATGCAAATATTTGGGAATTGTCATCAGCCAATAATCAACAAGAATCAATTATCGGGTTGAAAAACCCAGAACATGACACTATTCAAATGGTTAAAATTACTAATAATCAACTGATTTATTCTTATGATCATTTACGAACCATCGAGGATGATTCTTGTATTATATCTAAACAAGTTGATAGTGATTTATTAACGGTACGAACCAATGGAATTACATTAAATGATGAATATTTGAACCATTTTCAGATCATAACTGTTAAAATCCTTGATATTAATACTCTATTAATATTAACTAATGATAATGATTTAATAATATTTTTCCAAACAGAATCGAAACAAATTCATTTAAATTCTAATAATGAAGTATCAGATATTGATTTTGTTCAAGTATTTGATAAAGAATTTTTAATTCTTATAAGTTTTTGGGATGGGTCATACATGTTATATAATATATCTAATGAAGAATCAGTTTTACTTATTCAAGAGAATGTAATGGCTAATGAAGTTCCAATTTCTGCCGGTTGTCTTATTTATAACTATCAATATGACCCCAATGGAGTTTGGTTATTATTGATTAGTTCCAATAGTGAATTAATCCAAATGTATTATAATTTTAGAAGTAATGAAAAAGATAATAATCGAAATAGTGTCAATAAATTTGATGGATTACCGTATAAATTCATAAGAAATAAATCAAATAATGTGATTATGTTCAATAAAAAGAATATTTATGGAATTTATAATGATCCTTTAATGAATTTTAATAGAATATTCCCATTTGATTTAATGGATGATATTGAAATTAATGATTTGACATTTATAAATATTAATAATGACAATGATCCTGATCATATTGCTATATCAGCCAATTTGAATTATATCCTCATTTATTCTATTGAAAAAATTGATACCACTAAAGATGTAATTTTTTCTAATGATTTCAATATTAAATCATTATCATTACCAACACATAACCACAATCATTATTCAATAATCTTAAGTTCTAAAAATGCTTTCATTGATAGGATTGATGAATATAGTCGAAAATCATTTTTACAACTTGTGGATTTAACTAGAATGAAAGTAATTTCAACATTTGAATTTTCTGAATATGAATCAATTGAAATGGTTGATATATGTGAATTACCTAATGGTGATGATTCAGATAATTGTTTTATTGGAATTTGTAATAGTTCAAATCCTTTAGAAATTTTGAAACCATTTACAGTTATTGATGGAAACATTATAGCTCTTGAACCAATAAAATTGAGGGGATTGTCTAATACTTCTCAATTGACAGCTGAATCCATCAAATTACTAGACAAAAGTAATCTTACTTATATGGTAATCGGGGTGATGAATTATATCGTTAGAGCTGAAACTATCAATGAATGGTATGTGGTACCAGAAGCAATTTTCCCATCTCCTATATTTACTAATTCATTTGCTAAATTGGATGATACAGTGGTATTTGGAGATGTTATGAAAGGAATAAGTTTTATAAAACTTATCGAAGATGATAACAGGAATTTGGTTTTTGATTCAGATTCTTTAACCCAATATGTTCAAACAAACTTTTTGACTGATTTAGTGATGTTTGATTCTTCTGATAAACAAATTGCTTTAGCTAGTGATACGTTTGGAAATTTAATTGGGTTAAGTCAGAAGTCTGAACCATCAAATGATTCATCAGATCAAGAACCATCAAAACCTTTTGATGAAATCATTTCTTATAATGTAGGAGATGCAATTAATACCATGAAGACGATTCCAACTATTAATAATGATGAAGGTGATTTTCATTCAACTTTTGATAAAATAGATATTCAAGAACCGTTGACTAAAGGGAAAGTGATCCTTGGTACTGTTAACGGAGGGATATATTCTTTAAGTGAATTACAAGATGTTGACGAAGATTTAGAAACCATTTTATTAGCATGTATTAAAGAAATTATTATGTTTAGACATACGATAAATGATCTTGAGAACACCAGCAGTAATCAAAATAAGCTTGAAAGATGGTTGGTTAGAAGAGATCGAAAGTTTTTACAACAAGATGAGACTGGTCAATTCATAACCAGAGAACAACGCGGAGTCATTGATATCTTCTTTATTCAATATTGGTTATATAGAGATGCGATTTTAAGAGCACCTTATCATAGTAATTCACAGCAGGATTTAGAGGAATTAGAAGATATGTCTAAAGCATTGAAGACTTGCTATGCACATAAAGATATGCTACAGAGATTAGTATTTGAGCTTCAGTATATATAGGGATGTATAGGAATAACATATACCCTATAACGGTTATTATTGTTTGAGGTCCATTTGACCATCGCGAATATTTTCAAACTTTTTCGAATCTCTAAACAAATTGAATTGTTAATAGGTTCAGTATATAGGTGGAGGGGATTGTGAACGAAAAACAAAACAACCCAATATAAACACAACAGACACCACAAACTATGTCTACCACCGGATTCCATGCCTCAGGTGCCAATAACTTGGATTTAAATGGTCAAGGGTCTCAACCATCAAATCAACACGATTCAATGTTTGCCAATAATAAACCATTTGGGGATATCGAGATGTTAGATATAGGAGAAACATCATCGGAAGATTCTATGAATGAGTCATCTATCCCTTCAATCATGGGAAGTGATACCCCAGAACCAATTGTTTTAAAAGAATGGTTGACCAGTGATAAAAACCTTGAGTTCCATTTTAATGCATCAGAATACAAACAGAGTTTAGATATTAGTGATGATGAATATACTCAAGTGTATATAAACTATGCCAATTCCCTTTATAAAATTGTTGAATCACTCAATGAAATCAGTAAGCCAGGAGTTATTGATGATACGATGAGTGGTAATAATAATGGTGGTGGTGATGATGTTGATGATGACGACGATGAACCTATAGGGTTAATAACCACAGATAATATTATTACCCGAGATGAACGATTAAAAACCAAGAATATTAAACTAAATGAATGTTTTATAAGGTTGGTAGAGAATTTCAGTGGATTTATAGAACAATTAAAAGTGATTGAATATGATCAAGATATTGAAAAATTTGAATGTGTCTTAAATATTCTTGAATGTTTTTTAGCCAATAATTTCATAAGTAATACCAATTTAAAACCTAGATATTTAGTCCAATGGATCAATAGATTTGATCCTAAACCATCACAAGAATTAGTTGAAGAAATAATGATCAATTGTTCCAAACCATATCGTCATCCATTATTTTGGAATGGATTCATAAGTAAATTAATAATTCGAGGATTATTAGATCAAGCCAACAATGCTATTGAGAAATCAGGAATTGATGAATTAAAACATGACGATAATGAAATGTATTTGATAATAACTGATTTTAATAATTTATTGGCTAGTTATAATAGTATGGCATTGAAAAATCAATTTGGTCAATGGAAATTATCCTGTTGTGAATTCAGAGATTTAATTTATAAATTTCATAATAAAATTGACGGACAAAAAAATTCTTTATTATTAGATCAAATTTATGAATTATTATGTGTATTAACTGGGTTACCTAAAACTATATCGAGTTGTTGTGATAATTGGTATGAAGTATTGACAGCTTTATCATTATATCAAATCAGAGATGATGAATCAATATATCCAGAATATTTACAAGTAGCATTAAAGGAAAAACCACCATTATTGAAAAACCCCAATAATATTAATATTTATGATCCTATAACCGATACAGAAAATGAATTTTTAAATATTTTTGATGGGAATTTTTTACATGTATTAACCAAAATAGATGAAGTTGATAAAGGAACTTCTGCTGTATTATCAAGATTACTCGAATTAAAAGGATTATTGAATAGTTATTATAATTTAGATGATTTGAAACAACCATTTGAACAATTAATGAGAACTAAAACCATTTCGGAATATTTATTAATAGAGTTTGGATTCAATTGTTTAAACATTCATGATTTAGTACCAATTGGAATGGGATTACTATTAAATGATCATATTATAACATCTAAACTGTCAATGACTAATAATAAACAAGTGATTGAAACCTTTTTACCCAAATATCATTGTAAAACTAATGATGATTTAGAATGGTGTTTAACTATATGTGCTAAATTAGGATTAATTACTACTGCTAGTGAATTATATAGAATTTATGGGAAAAAATCCTTAAAAGATGGTTATATTTATGAAGCATTAAATATGTTGGTTAATTGTTATAATGATGAAAATCTTGATAAGACTAATCAAATTGGTATGAAAGAAGTTCATTATATTATATGGGATATTATCTTTCAAGATAGTTTAATTAATAATCGATTAATTAAAGATGAATTGATTAATAATATAATTGAACATAAAGTGGACCCCAATTTTGAAATTCATCCAGTTATTAAACAATGTTTATCCCCATATGCTATATTATCTGAATTTTTCAGAAATATTTCCATTAAACCAATTACTCAACCTACTTTAGCAAAAGATCAAATTTCTAAATTGATTCATTTATTACAATTTATTCATTTACCTAAACGATTTTATATGTTATTATTGGCACAATTTATTCCATTTTTTCTAAATAAAAATTATATTTTCCAAATCCCTGATTTAATTGTTATAATTGAATTAATTGATAATTTCGAATTACAAACTTCCATTCAAGATTATGAAAAGTCTCAAATGGTTTATAAATATTCAATTGATAATTTTGATATTAATAATGAAGAGATCTGTTGGTATGATTGGAGGTTAATTATGAATAAACACGGTTATAAAATCCCTGAAACTATTGAAGAATTAATTAAATTTTTAAGAAAAGAAATTGTTAAAGAGACCGGAAAAGTTTATATAAATAATTTGTAAGTAGTCACACAAGATAAATAGAAATGTACCAAGACAACCATTTAGAGCACATTAGTAATAACTTTAATATATATTAAAACAAAATGAGTACAATCTGTATATGATTATGTACAACTTGTACAAAATGTTTTAAAAATGAAAATATATATCATTTAAATTGAAAATGTTCTGATGAAGTTCTTGTCAAGAAGAATACAAAATAAAAAAAAAGCGGATAAAATAAAGAAGTAAAAGTATCTAATTGTTTTTATTGGATTTTATTGGTTTTCATTTTTTTGTTTTTTTTTCTCTCTTCTTGATGATTTTCTTTCTTTAATTCAACTTTTACATTTAACAAGTGACATCTTGAGTAGCTCTAGAGTTCAATAACAAAGCAACAATTAATCCATATAACCCCAAGACTTCAGCGAAAATTAAAATTAAAATCATCCCTACAAATAATCTTGGTTGTTGAGCAGTACCTCTAACCCCAGCATCACCAACAATTCCAATAGCAAAACCAGCAGCCAAACCAGATAAACCAACAGATAAACCGGCTCCTAATTGAATGAAACCAGTATATAATGCTTGTTTTTGTTTTAAAGAATCGGTGACTAACACAGAAACCACCAATCCATAAATAGCAATAATCCCTGCCATAATAACTGGAACAATGTTTCTAACTAATAAATCTGGTCTTAAAACACATGTGGCACAAATACCAACTCCTGATTTAGCAGTACCGTAAGAAGCACCAAAACAGGTGAAGATGATGGCAGCGGCACATCCAATTGAACCAAAGAACGGAGCATAAACAGGACTAAAATATGTTAGTAATTATTTTGCTTAGCATATCCAATAGGTGCCATTAAACCAAGGGGATGTTAATGCCATGAATTTCAATGAATGTGGGTAATTGGTAGGGTTGATGGGATTGATGGGACTGATGAGATTGATGGGGTGATTGATTGGTCATGGCATGATTGATGAATTGATTGGTAAATTGATAAAGCCAACAATCGGCTAATCCAAAATAGATAATAAACCCTTGTTTTCCTGGCAGGAACAATTGAGATTGTGATGAATGGGTAAGAAAGAATGGGACGTGTGAGTTTAAGGAGGATGGTTTAATGATACAGGGAGTGTTATTTAAAGTACATACCATAAGTCAGACATGATGGATTATTTATTAACAGATAATGAAAAAGGGATAATCGTTGGTTTAATTTCAGGGAAACCACACTCGCTCGACGGCGGGAGGAAATTAACGCAGGGTTCAGTTAATATGAGAACGCTTAATGACAATAGAAAGTCGCATTGGCAATAGTTGGCACTGGGTGGGACCGAGTTGGCACAAGTTCGCATCATCTCTTGCCTCGCTACTTATTCGTGCCTCTACCCATCTCTTCCCTCGATGAGATGAAGCAGTGAAAACTGAAAAGAAAAAAAAAAAAAAACTTCTATATATCCAAAGGTGAGCTAAAGCAAGGAGCCGTTCAAAATCAATATGTCAAACCCAAACCCTAAAGCATTTCCATTAGCCGATTCAGGTTTAACTCAACAAATCTTAGATGTTGCTCAACAAGCCCAAAACTTAAGACAATTAAAAAAGGGAGCCAATGAAGCTACCAAAACTTTGAACAGAGGGATCTCTGAATTCATTATTATGGCTGCTGACACTGAACCTATTGAAATTTTATTACATTTACCATTATTATGTGAAGATAAAAATGTTCCATATGTTTTTGTTCCATCCAAAACTGCTTTAGGTAGAGCTTGTGGAGTTTCCAGACCAGTAATTGCTGCTTCAATTACTACCAATGATGCTTCAGCTATCAAGAACCAAATCTATTCTATTAAGGATAAGATTGAAACTTTATTAATTTAGATGTATAATAAGTAGGTTAATTCAAAATAGTTTGAATGATAAGTGTAGAAGGAGGGAGTAGGAGGGAGTAGTTAACTGGTGTAGTATAGTAAGACGAGCTGGAGGTGAAAGGATGTCAAGAGACAAGGTGGGTGATCTGGTGTAGGATGAGCTTGTATAGATGAGCTTGTATAGATGAGCTTGTACAGATGAGCTTGTATAGATGAACTGGCATAGATGAACTGGTGTAGATGGTGTAGGACATACCACCGTAGAGGATCAACTCACTCTTCTCGCTCTCACTCGTTCAAGCTCATCTCATCTCACGAATTTTATCTCTAACTCATCAATGAACGGAATACGAAATACAGAATCTTTGACTCGATTCTTAAGATCAAAAGATTCTTCCCTCACGGATATCCATACCATTTCAATTAAACTATTGAATAATGATTTCCCGGTTCTATTACCCAATAATCCCCTCTTTATATTAGAACTAATAATTGATAGATTTAATGATAATGGGAAATTTATTAATTGGAAATATCTGTTTGAAGCTTGGGATTTATTTCATAAAAGTTGGGTTAAAACTGATAAAACATTAAAACATCGTGCTTTCAGAAGAATCAAATTTTTAGACCTATTAACAAAACTATTCAATAATTTCTTTGAGATTTCCAATGATAAAACCTATGATCTTTTATTAATTATTACTAAAGGAATTTATGAAGAATTCGATTTATATGCTGATGAGCCTACTTGTATGAATTTCTTGGTGGCATTTTTAAATATTTTTCAAATGGATTTACCCCCAGCATTATTACTTGATTGGTTAAGGGTTTCTAAAAATCTTTATCAATTATGTATTAATGATGTTGATTATATCCCCTCAAAGAAAAATAGTCAAAAATTTTTCCATGATTGTTTACCAGTAATTTTAAGTACAATTCAAAATCTAGATACTGAATTAGATGAATGTAAGGAAATTTTGGTGGGATTAATTCAAGACAATATTTTTGGTAAAGATCTTACCAATTTATTAATAAATAATATTGAATCATTATTGGCGAAAAAACAAATTCCTTCAACTTCAATTTCAATTTTATATAGGATAATTGTTGAAAATTTGGGGAATAAAACCCCTAAACTTTGTGAAGAAATGTTCTTATTAATCATTAAGAATCGTAAGTATGATCAAATGGGGGAATGCTTGATTGGCATTTTATCGAAAACTAATAGACCATTATCTAGTAGTTTTTTTGAAAGTTTATTAGAAAATACCTTGAAAACCACCCCTATAAATTGGAATTTGATTGGGAATATTTTCAGTTTAGATGCTACTGTTGCTATGAATAAATCGGCTCAAGTGTTAACGATATTAAATCATCAACCTGATGAAACAATTATAATTGAATTTGCTAAACATTTAATTCAATCATTTGTAAAAGCTAGAGAGTTAGATGAATTTTTTATTAACATTTGGCTTCAAAATATTCAAGTTAATAACATATGGTCAAGTAATGAAATCATCGAAATTGTATCAAATCATGTTAATGATTTATCCAGTTCTCAAATAATCAAAATCATTAATCATATTTATGATTCTAGTGAGTCAAATGTAAATGCTTATGTATTACTTGTGGCCCTAACTAAAAAGTTGATTCAGTTTTCTCCTACAAAGATTAATTCTATTAAACAAGCAATGTTTTCAAATGGTAAATATTTACATCTGAAATACCATTGGGAATTTAAATTCAATATTTTATTAGCATACCCGGAAGAATTAAATCAATTTGAACCATTAAAGCTTATAAATCCTGACTATAATGATAAATTTTATTTTTGGTCGATATTTAGATTGGTTGAAATTACTAAAGAGAATTTAATAAATCAACAATTCCAACAAGAGTTTGTTAATAATTATTTCAATGGAAATGATCATATGATGATTACCACCTTAAAGAGATGGGGGATTTTATTAAATAACTATTTTTCCCAATCAAACATTAATCAAATCATTTCAAAATGTTTTAAAAATCTTAATGTAGAATTTTGGACTGATTTATTTACTCATGTGGATTACATCTTTGAACTTCCTCATGTGATGAATGCTTGTTTGGATCTGATTATTGATATGAATACTGAAGAATATTTGAACTTAGTGTTGTTGATTCCTAATGTATGTATTAATAGAACTATTAAAGCAGATCTTATTAATAAACTTTCAAAGTATACTTCCAATCATTCAACTAAAACCATTAATCATTTACTTGAATGGCCTACTTTTAAAGCTACCCTTGAAATTGATTTGAATGAATTATTGTCATTTACTTATGATAGAGATATTATTGGTCATGAAACCTTTAAATTAATATGGAGTCATCATTTAATTCAAGCAAAATCTGATAATAAATTTATAGAATCTTCATTATCAGAATTATGTAAACGATTAAAACATAAGAATAAAAAGACCAAGAAACCTTTGGATAAATTTAATCAACAAGTATTAGGGGTTGGATTAATAATCACTAACACTAATGTTGAATTATTACCTAAACATGAGACTATTCTTTTTAATGACCTTAAACAATTATATGTCAATTGTATTGGTGATTTACTCGATGATCAATTACTGAAAAATCCATTAAATGAAGAAATTATTGAGAAATATCTTTCCCTGGTGGTAGAAATCATGAATAATTTCCCTGATTTAATCCCATTAACCCTAATTAAAACCATTGGGTTAAGATGTCATAATATTGATAATGATCGAATCAATGGCTTGTTATTTAAATTATTCATTGAAACATGTCCTATTGATCAATATAAACATGTCTTGGCTGTTTATATTTATCTTTGTCAAAATACCCAGTCATCATCAGAGTTGACAATTGAATTGAATGATTGCTTGAATAATTATTTTGCCAAATTAGCTCAAGATGATATCTATGATCAAGCTATATTATATGTCATGCAATCAGTCGTTGTTGATTTAAATCAATTAAATGGTAATGATTTTAAAGGGTATATTAATATTTTAAATGCTATCATCATGAATTTCACCAAGGAACAAAATATCGGTGAAACTCGTTTAAGTATGATTATTTCCATTATTTTGAATCATATGGATAAGATTATGGCCGTGTCGTCATCATCAATAGAGATATTGGAATCTTTTATCAATACCATCAAAGTTGTATTAAGTACAAAGACTTGGTGTTTCAATCAATATTCTATTGAGATGACCTTAACTGTTGTATCAAAAGTTGGGAATTTAATAAATGATGAATATAAAGAACCTGATGAAACTATCCAACAACTATTTATATCATTAACTCATATGGTTTCCCATATTCTTTTATTCCACAGATTCAGACTTAATTCCCGTCATCATTTGATAATTTCCACCTTTTTAGCATTATTAAACCCATTATCATTAAAAGGACCATTAAAGTCATCAACCATATGTGCTAATGCATTTTCAAGACTATTAAGTAATTTATGTGAACCATCCAATTTATCTAATAATAAAATGATGTTCAATCAATTGACTACATCTTCAAGTATCATCAAAAAGAATCTAAGAAATTACTTACCGATTTTATTGATCAATTATATTAATATATCCTTAACTAGTCATTTCAGTAAACAAATCACTGAAGAATTAAAACCAGGGATCTTCAATATATTTGACGTGTTATCTCAACGGGAATTAGAAATGACAAATGCTTTATTAGATTCTCAAGGAACATTTGTTTATAAGACCGTTTATTCTGATTATAGAGATCATGGGAAATGGAAAGATAATTGAAGACCATATTGCATTCCTTGTAAATAGATTATATATTACCAGTATTAGTTATTACGAGTAACTATTAGAGTATCTATTATTACCAGTATCTATTATTACGAGTATCTATTAGAGTATCTATTATTACAAGCATCTATTATTACAAGTATCTATTAGAGTATCTATTATTACAAGGATCTATTACCATAACTATCCATCATCATGATTATCCACTATCGATATCCTCTATCATAAATATCTATTAGAATCATTATGAAAAATCTTTCCTAGATTTTTTCGAATATTCTTATTAAGGATGGCCATAAATTGCCAAATTTTGTCATCAAATTGATCTTGATAAACCTGATCATTTTCAATTTCATGTAATGCTTGTAAGCTATATTCATATCTCAACACATCTTTTCTAGTGATCATCCCCACCAACAGACCTTCTTCTTCTACTAAAATATGTCTAGGACCTAATTTTACAAACATATCCAACACATATTCTAATGTGGTGGATGAGCTTATAGTTAATGGACATGGATTAACTATTGATGAAAAATCAATTGAACCATTATCAGACAAATTGTTAGTGGAATTATCATGTATAAAATTACAGTTAGTATTATCATTAACATTTGGGTATTTCTCGAGAATAAATTCAATATCCAGTCTAGTAATATATCCAGTTATTTTAGGATTAAACTCAGACTCTACTAATGGGAATCCTCTAACGTTCGTTTTAGTTAAAATTTGCTTTAATTTTTTAACAGTTATTGGAGTATTCGATTTAGTGGGGATTGTAACTGTTACTATCGTCATAGCACTAGTTACATTAGTATTAAAAGAAAATTCTTCTTTTGGATCTATATGAGGTAACCCATTAAATTTAATCATTTGATCTGCTATACCTCCTTTCCCCCATCTATCATTAATGATTTTAGTTATAGAAACTACAATCATAGTGGGGATGATATATCTTAAAGCTCCAGTTAATTCAAACATAATAACTGCTACTGCTACTGTTAAATGAGTAATTCCACTTAATGCACCAGCAGCTCCTAAAAATGCATAAGTTCCAGGAATAATACATTTAGAATCATCACTACAACTATTGAAAATATTCGAATGTTTATGAGATTGATAAAATGAATCCATTATAACTCCTAAAGCTCTACCAAAGGTAGCACCTGCTGCCATTGATGGTACAAATATACCTGCTGGCACTTTACATCCATAAGTAATAATAGTAAGAATCATTCTCATGATAGTAGCAAAAAGTAATGAAATCACTAAATTTGATCTTGACGTATCAGGTGAACAGATTGTATGATTAAAACTTGATGATTTTGAGTCACATTCATGAAATAAAATTTGCATGGATTCAGTCATATCTAATCTTAAAAATTCATTAAAATAACATATTAATGCCGTAAATGAAGCCAACATAATCACTTCTCTAATAGCATAATTACTAAGATATTTCTTCCTAAATGCTACCACTCTAATATTTATTTTTGACACGATAATCCCATAAATCCCTCCAAATACTCCTAAAATAATATATACGGGGATTTCAAAATAATGCCAGTTAGTATCATAAACAACTTCAAACATTACTAATTGACCAGTTCTAAAAGGATTCAATGCGGCCAACATCCCCACTGCTACTAAAGAACAAAAATATGATTTAATTATAGTAGATAATTGAAATACATTAGAAATTTCTTCCATAGAAAATAATACCCCACCCATTGGAGATCCAAAAGCTACTGCAACTCCAGCAGCTGATGTAGCAGTTAAAAATTCTCTAGCTTTACTAGCACTTTTTTTATACCGATTGAATAATCGAGCTATAGAATTCCCCACACATACAGCATAATGAACACTAGGACCTTCTTTACCAACACTAAGACCAGAACTAATAGCCAAAGGTAATCCAATACTTTTAATAAATAACGTCCACCAACCAAGAAATCCTTTCATTACAAATCCTGATACAATACATTTAATTTCCGAAATTCCTGATCCGGCTGCCCCTGGGGCATAAAATTTGATTAATAAAACTGCACATAATGAAAGAATTATTGAC
Source organism: Yamadazyma taylorii (assembly GCA_030583035.1). NCBI lineage: Eukaryota > Fungi > Ascomycota > Pichiomycetes > Serinales > Debaryomycetaceae > Yamadazyma > Yamadazyma taylorii. The sequence continues at coordinate 281,606 of JAJMHJ010000001.1, read as the reverse complement.
ATCAAAATATACAGAAAGTATGCAAGAATGGTATAATCACTCCAATTATTCCAATTGGGGCATGAATCTTCTGGTTGACCCCAACAACAAAACGCTTTACTTAAATAAAATCCTTTTGAACAATAACCAAATCTAAGACTAGCTAACCACGCAGTGATTATATTCAAGAACCCAGCAATGATTCCAATTATCAGTCCCATTAGAGCAAGCACTAACCAATTCATGGCAAATGATAAAAACCGAATCTTAAAACTATTAAATACTTTGATGTTTCGTGATTTTAAAAGGGATTCTTTATGATTAGCTAATTGATCTTCGACCCAATCAACCGTGACAAAGTCATCGAACTTTTTAAGTTCTCTAATTTGGTCTTGATTGATCCATTCACCGGTGACCCGGTCTCGAAGTGACATATGTTCATTATTAATATTGTTGTCACTATTCATTGATTAGGGTTATTAAGAGAATGTGGAAGCCGAAAGAGAGTGAGAGAGAGATCGCGAACTCGAAGAAATTATGCTGCAAAATGAGAGCTATGCACTTGTGTGTATATTATTGTTCTTCTATGTGGGGTTGTCTATCTGGTCTTGTCTATCTGGACTTGTCTACACTTGTCTACACTTCTCTACACTTCTCTATCCATACACTTAATAAGATTATCTCTAAACCCTTCAACTAGTGGATCAAAATTGACCATCCCACAATCACTGAATGAGTGATCAAAATAAGTAATCACCACATTCAATCCTCCTAAAGGTGTAGATATACAATTTATCATAAAGTCAGCGGTAATAGCACTCAAATCTTGTGAAAATATCATATCCTTAATAGACCAAGAATTAATTTCAGCAAGTTTAATAAATCCCAAATTCGAAAGTTTGGAAGTTTCGGCTTTATGCTTATTTAATTGATTATCAAACATATCTCTATTATCATTTGGTTGGGGATATGAATTTTTAAAATTAATCACTTTATTAAGTAAATATTTATTATTAACGGTCTTTAATAAATTTTCATTAAATTTACTTACTAAATCCCAAGAAAATTGATCAATGGGAGGTAATTTTTGACCTAATCCCAAATGAGGCAGATTCCCCATGAATTTATAGTCTGGGATATCAAACACATGTTTATAATGATCAGGAGCCATTTCTTTATTAAAATATCTTCTTAATGCAACAGCAGTTTTATTATCGGTATAATGATTTGGAAACACTGGTTTAAAAGTCCATAGAAATATAATAGATATATAAGAGGTCAACGTAACCAGATGAGCTTTACAAGTAGCTAAAATCTTCAGTAATTGATCCGGATTAATATTAATTAATTTGAAGGCTAATGATTTATTATCTTTACTATTAAGAAATCTTCCGGGGAATTTCTCATAGCCAGAAGGAATGGTCTTATCAAAATAATTATCATCATTATTACTATAATCAATAGACCAATCAGGAGCATAATCATCAATTGGTGGTGGTAATGAATTTTCAAGTAATTGACAATCTTTTGAATAATCAAAGATTGGTTTAGTATCGTCATAATTATTATTCAGAGGACTAGTTGCTAATAATGGCAATAAAAGTTCATGAAAATAATTTCCAATCAATCCATCAAACAAGGTATGATCAAATACAACCGATAATGTATAACAATCAAATAAGACCACTTTAAAAAGGGGTTTATGACAATAAAGATCGAATATAAAATCATTCAAATATTTCATTCCTAATTCATTAATAGTGCCATTAGTTAGGTATTTATTCCCATCAGAAGGAATAATTAAAACATCTTGTAAAGAGATTTTATCGATGGGTTTCATGATAAATTGGGGGTTCTTACCTTGTGAATCAATGCCATCAATATCCTTCTGTTGGAACACATTACAAGCTAATACATGATATTGAAGCAAAAGTCTTCTTAATGCTTGGTGTAAATTTGAGGTTGTAATTGGATTAGAGTATTTGGCAGTGACTTGAAACCCGTTATAGTACCGATTGACGGTTCGACATCGAAACAAATTTTCATATAAGCTCAAAGGCCTTTCTTTAATGATATCAAAAGTCATATCAGTAGATGCTATAATCTCAGTAGAGTTTATAAGTTCAGTAGAGTTTATAAGTTCAGTAGACTCTATAATCTCAGTAGATTTTATAATCTCGATAGAGTTTATAAGTTCAGAAGATTTTATTTCAGTAGAGTTTATAATCTCAGTAGACTCTACCCCTATAACCTAACAATGACTCACTCGTTAACAAACCAAAACGCGCAAAATTTAACAACCAATTTTAATAAGCAACTTACCACAATAGAGATGGAGACCTCTAGTGGTGAGATGGAGACCTCTAGTGGTGAGATGGAGACCTCTAGTGGTGAGATGGAGCTCTAATTAAGAAGATTAGCGATTGTAACTGAATGGAAAGGGCGGAGGGAGTGGGCGGAGGGAAGAGGCTGAGAGGATGTTAAGCCCAGGGTCAAAAGCAGGACCAATTGGGAATAACGCCACACAGCAATGAGTAAACAATAATCAAGTAAACATGTGGCGAATGACCTACTTGTGAGAAGGACGATATTTATGCACCTGTAGATGTACAGAGATCGACGTGAATTCGGCACCACATTCTCTTATTAACCAATCCGTTATTTCCGTTAGTAACAAGGGAATACCCCCACTTGATAACGGGCACCCCATAACATCCTTTCACTGTCATACCAGTCAAATTGCCCGAGATGATTCAAATTATCATCCTGATTATCAATCACCCATTGGATTATTTTGCGTTAAATTAGGTCCTTCGCTCTGTGAGGCTTCGCTATAAAATGATCCTCAGCAATTAAGGTCGCACCAAGTCCGTACCAAATCCGGTACATGGAATGATTATTTTTATCCCTGTACAATGTGAGTCTCGGGCCAACCTCATAACCCTCCAGACATTAACCATCTAGTGGTGATTAATGTCATAAAATGACATGATTGATGACACGGTTGATGACATGTTTAATGTCATGATCATTGACATGATCAATGATATAATCTTATTATCATGATTCATGATCAGAACCCTCTACTAGTTTGTTCTAGAAATTCTTTCAAAACTCCAGAACTCTCCAGAACTCTCCAAAGCTAATTCGAGATCACACCTTCTTCTTGTTACTTACCAACATCGGTAATCCGTCATGTAAAGGGGCCAGACCAATTAATTTGCTCTCAAGGCTCATTTTTCCGAGATTACACGACCGACAGGTAAAGGAACAAAAGAAATGCGATTTGAAAAAAGATTATACCAATCTCTTAAGAATAATTTAGAAGGATAACCTTGCTTTTTAACCAACTTGTTTTTTTTTTTTATTTGTTTTTGATTTAATTTGTTTCCCATAAAGGCTTTGAATTGATTTACTTCCCAGTACCTTCGAGGGTGTTCTGGCAATACTCATAATTTTTCCTGCCCCTTCTCAATTTTAGTGTATTCGAAGTTTTATTGCTTTTGTAAAGTCCTTTTGGTAGGATTCTTTTGAGTCTATAAAACCAAAGATAAAAAAAAAATTGAAAAACCCCAAAAAAAGTTAGAAAGACAAGAAGAACGAAGAAAATGACCCAGGTTCCTAATGAGTATAATTTTGATACCAATAATCAAGTTAGTTCAGAGACTACTAAAGACGGAATGATGAATGGTGATAAAGATGAAAGAGGTAGAAGTCTATATATATCCAGAGGATTAGCTATGAATTCTTCGTTACTGAATAGTTCATCTCCTAACGATAAACTTCATTTGAATTCTGATCGATTAAATAATGATAATTCTAATGATTCTAATGAAACTCAGTCATCTCCTGATACTGATCCAGGTAATCGACTTGCCAATTCTAATAATAAAAATTTAGATCCAAAGCCATTAAGTCATACTATTCAACCGAAGGAAGTTGGTAATGATGATGATAATATTGAAGATGATGAAGAGGATGACGATGAACATGAGGATGATAATGACAATGATGCTGATAATGAGGTAGAAGAAAGTCCTCCAAACATTAAAGATCTACCAGTATCAACCAATTCAAATTCAAACTTGAACTCAAACTCGAACTTGAACTCAAACTCGAATTCAAAATTAGGATCTCAAGTGATTAGTAAAACTAATTCAGTTTCTGATAATTCCTTATCTAAAGTTTTAAATAATGAATCAGAATCATCTAATGATAATCCACCTCAGTCTGCCCTGGTTGGTTCAGAGAAGAAATATTTTTGTCCTACTTGTAATCAAGGATTTAGTCGTAAACATAATATGGTATCACATGAATTAATTCATTCCAGAATTAAACCACATATTTGTTCAGTATGTAATTTGACATTTAGAAGAATCCATGATTTAAGAAGACATGAAAAATTACATACTGGTGAAAGACCTTATCAATGTAACTATTGTGCAAGAAAATTTGCAAGACCTGATTCCCTTACTAGACATCAAAATTCTCAAAATGCCTGTCCTGGTTTATCTAAACCACTGGAATCAATGAAAGTCGTTAAGCCGGATCGTTTAGATAAGGTTGATAATGAGATTCAAAGTAATTTAGAACTTAATTCTGGATATAGTACTGATACCATGAAATCATCATCAAAACAATTTGGTAAACCAGAACTACCTCCTTTGAAGAAATTTTCAAATGGGGTTAATTCTGTTTCTGATAATCATCGTCAAGGACCGTTAGTACGACAAAACCTTGATCAACAGCAGAATCTTGGACAATTGGTTCAACCTTCTGATTTTAGTCATAGATCAGATAATCCTGGTTATAATCATCCTGTAACTAATTTTCAACCTCGTGATATCCGTGAATTACCAAGACCTACTTTACCTAGACCTGAATTATCAAAGCTTGGGTTTTCTAAACCAGAGTATTATCGTTCTAATATTAATCTTCCTGATCAACATTGCGAAAGACTTACAAATATTGATAATAATAATAATAATAATAATAATAATAATAATAATAATGATAATAATGATAATAATAGCCAGGAGAATCCAAGATACCCACCTACTCAAACCCTTGAATCATTAGTTCATGCCAATGCAAATGAAGGAGATGATCAAAAAAGACCAAGATATACTACCACAACTACAACTATAACTACAACTCATAGGAATGATGAGAATAGTAGTAAAGTTGATGATGAAGCAAGATATGAACAGGAACATCAAGAAGCTATAAGGAATTATCAACAAAAATCTAGTAATCAAGGTAAACAATCTCCTCAACTGAAAAGATCAGATGGTCCTTCAAATGATCAAGTTACTCAACCTGAAGAATCTTTAGCTCCTGGTCATGGTGATGATTATGTATCTAATGCTTCAGGGGCTTATTCGCTGTCTAAATCATCACGCCCTTATTCAAATGATTCTAATAAAGATCATACTCAACAATCTAATAGTCCTGATAATAGTAAAAGATCAAGTAATAAAGCAAGTGCTGAATCTGAATTTCAAGGAGATCCAAAGTTCCTATATAACCAACCCAGGAATTCTTCTATGTATCAATATCCCAATAATGAGTATATCAGTTTATCAAGGTATCAAGATTTGGTGGCTTATACTCAATCATTAGAAGAGAGTTTGAGTAAGATTAATTCTAGGATTCAAAACCTTGAGGATGAAAGTGCTGATAATAAAATTGAACGTGAAAGGACTAAACAAATTACCGAAGAACGGTATAAGCGTAAGCGTCATAAGAAGTCTGGGCGTCATGTTAAACATGATATGGATGTTGGTGGAGATACTGGTGGTTTACCTCAAGGTGGTGCCCCCAATGGTAATTCTCCTCCTTATAACCCTCCAGCATACAGTCAGAGACCCAATAATCCTCAAAATCATCGTTTCCACTAATAAACATTCTTCAAACTTCCTTCAAAATTATTTCATCCCTTATTGCCTTCCAAGAAGGAACTGAGAAAAAAAAAAACTACTAAAACCCCTAAAAAAACTACATTACGTCCTCTTACGAAATTAGCATTAATGTCATTAATTTATTCTTATACATAGACCATGAAACCAAAGAACAAGCTACCGAAATTTTCATCAATGGGAGGAAATGGTAAATCCTTTGGGTTATTTAATAATTTTTGTTTTATTTGGGCTTTTTTTTTTTTCTAGTACTGATGGTGTTCAGTTTGATTGATTTCTCTCCATTGTATTCTTCTAATATTTAGCCCTATTTATATAGCAGTAGTTATATAATGAGTGTAATTTTAGCTTAATAAATTGTTTTGTGTAAATTTGTTGTAGGTGAAGTAGGTGTAGTTTAGACTATTATTGGCTGCAAAATCGGTGAGCGAGTGAGAGTGTGTGTGTGTGAGTGTGAGTGTGTGTGTGTGTGTGATTGTGTGTGTGTGTGTGATTGTGCCACCCCATATTTGGTACACCCACTACCAGATCAAAGAGTACAAAAAAAAAAGGAAGCGATAAGGAATGTTTAATTAACAAGGGGTTAAGTGTAGTAGTTATACATTATTTCTTAAGGACACGAGTACCACTTACACACCAACTAGAGTTATAATATCTTCATTGTAGAAACATTATCGAGGTAAATTGCCTTATATTTCTTTCTCCTTAGTGACTTACAGAAATTAGCTCCTGCGATTAGTACCCACTCCGATTATTAACCTATATAAAATGATTAGGACAAGCGACGAAGATTGGTCAATTATCTCGTCATCGTCTGATATTGACGAAGAACGGTCGACAACTAGTTCAAATGATGGTGGGCCGTCAGAGATGAACTGGAGAGAAGACAATATAAATCACCAGTCTGGGGATAATGATGATGGGGTTAAATCAAATGATATGTCTCAAGAAGGGGATAGACTGGAGTTAGCTTCGTCTGACATGACAGACCATGGTTATTTACAATCGACATTGACTGGTAATTTGAGTAATGGGAATGATGTTGATGTTACAGAAGGTGCTGATGTTGATGAACCTGGGCCTATTAGTAATGGGTCTCCAATATTTCCTCAATTAGATGCTTTTACTGATAATAATGCCTCTACTGAACAATGTCAATCTAAATCTCCTGATGATAAACCAGTTGCTAAGATTATTAGCTTTTATGAAAACTTGTCTGAAAATACCCTCAAGTTGCACAAGTCAATTAAACACCAAAGTGATCAATTATATCAAAATGTTGCCAGAAAGAGACTAATGGTACTTAATAGGTATATGCAAGCAAATGACGTCAAACCAGATGAAGTAATTGATGAATGTGGTCAAGATTGCTCCAATGGTTCTGGATTGGTTGAAGGTATGAGTACTAAAAGACCTGGAATTAACAATCAATCTGGACAAATCACTCACAATGAAGGTCTTGTTAAGGTTCATAGTAGGGAGTCTCATCCAGATACATCTCTGATAGATAGTAATAATTCTGATGAACCACAACCTTGTGATGGTTTCGCTAATTCTAAAATCATGTGTGGATTGTCATCATGGTCTCCTAATACAATTACCAAGTTTAAAGATGGATTCATTTTAAACTTGAAAACTTGTGTTCATAATTCGATAGGTATTCTTGATGAAAATTCCGAATATTTGATCTATTTTCTTGCTGTATTATTAGGAGTTGGTTCTTGTTTGTATTACACATATGTGGTGTTTATGGTTTCTCCTAAACCCAAGACATTAACTGAAACTTTTACCGAAAACTTATTGGCTAATTCAAGAACCATTTGGAACCGAGTGTTATACGAGGAGTCCAAGAGTTCTGGGTGGTTTTATACTACTCCTAAGAAGGAATTAAGAATCACAAAGTTTGGTCATAAATTGACTAATCATTCAAATCAATTAGTTAATCAATGGTTGGTAGAATTGAACCCCTTATTGATTCGTTATTCACAAGTTAAAGCTCATGTTTCTAAATTCTTGAGTATAAATATGAACCAACTCAAACATATGATGGTTAGTTATGGTGATGTTCTTGAAGGTAGAGCTGTCTTGTATAAACATCATTATGACAAGTATATGAAGAATCTTGGGCAAGTAAGTATCAATACCATGAACAAGGTTAAAGGGTTCACGGGTTTAGGAATAAACGGATTTGAAGGATTTGTTAGTCAGTTGACTGATATCATTTCTATTAATGTCCACAAGCTTGATAAGATTTATCAAGAATTTTATCAATATAATTCTATGATATTTCAACAAACATTTGGTCAAGTGTTTCAGGCTTCTAAAACCTATGTCACAAAATCATCTATGGTTTCTAATGATTTGGTGTCCAAGTTTCGTTCCCAATCTAAAATGGTTACTGATTCCATGGCACAAGGAAGTAGTGACCTAAAAACAAGGGTACATGAAATATTCCATGACATGGGTGATTTTTTCTAATCAGAGGCCCTGGGCTTGAAAGCCTAGTCTGGTAAAGCCTAGACAAGGACTTCTGATGATTTTATTTATTTATTGCGGGTTGAAGGTATTCACGGTTAAGGTTTACGGTTTATGGTCTACGGTTTATGGTCTACGGTTATGGTTGAAGTACTTGACTTAACTGGTTATGGTTTTTTTTTGGTTTTTTTTTTCTGAATTTTTATGTCTTTTTTATTCTTATAATTATACTCATCATTGATGAACTCATTGTTTCAACACTGATAACCTCTCTTTATTTTGTTATATTACATTTCACGGTCTATAATATATATATAGATATAATAAATGTACTTTTACAGTTATAATGCTGGTAGTGCCCTCGTCGACATGGGTGCGCGCTCACACACACACAGAATTTTGAGGTTTGAAAGTTGAACGACGTTGAAAGGAAATTTCAAAGGTATATCGCCCAGGATTACAATTAATTTAATATGGGTATGTATTAAACCATCAGATTTCATGATTATATAAAGGCAAATTACTAACTAAGATTTGTTTAGGTATTCCAAAGTTTTTCAGATTTATTTCGGAAAGATGGCCCTTGATCTCTCAGTTGATTGATGGTGGACAAATCCCCGAATTTGATAATTTATATTTGGATATGAATTCTATTTTACATACATGTACACATTCAAATGATGATACATTGACGAGAATGAGTGATGATCAAATGTATGCAGCAATCTTCCAATATATTGAACATTTATTTGAGATTATCAAGCCTAAAGAAACGTTTTATATGGCAATTGATGGAGTAGCTCCAAGAGCTAAAATGAATCAACAAAGAGCCAGAAGATTTAGAACTGCTTATGAAGCGGAAGAAAATTTGGCAAAAGCTATTAACCAAGGATTAGAAATTCCTAAAGAAGATCCGTTTGATTCCAATTCAATTACTCCTGGTACTGAATTTATGGCTAAATTAACTGATAATTTAAAATATTTTATTCATAAAAAAATCTCCGAAGATTCTAATTGGAGTAATATTAAAATCATCTTATCCGGTCATGAAGTTCCTGGGGAAGGAGAACATAAAATTATGGATTATATTAGAACCATGAAAAATCAAGCCAGCTATAATGCTAATTTAAGACATTGTATTTATGGATTAGATGCCGATTTAATTATGTTGGGATTGGTTAGTCATGATCCTCATTTTGCTCTTTTAAGAGAAGAAGTAACTTTTGGTCCTAGATCTAAAAGTAAATCAACTGATTTAAATGATCAAAATTTTTATCTTTTGCATATCAATTTATTAAGAGAATATTTATCATTAGAATTTCAAGATTTAGATTCTCAAATAAGTTTTGATTATAATTTTGAGAAAATTTTAGATGATTTTATATTAATCATGTATGTGATTGGGAATGATTTCTTACCTAATTTACCCGATTTATTCATTAATAAAGGGGCATTCCCATTATTAATTGAAACTTTTAAACAAAGTATGAAAGAAATGGATGGATATTTAAATGAAAATGGGACCATAAATTTAAGAAGATTAAGAATTTGGCTTAAATTTTTATCAGAATTTGAATTGGAAAATTTTGAAAAAGCTGATGTTGATGTGGAATGGTTTAATAAAAGATTAGAAGATATATCAATTACTGGAGAAAAAAAGAGAGAGAAGACCGGTAAATTATTAATCTTAAAAGAAGAAAAGAAACTTGTAGGTTATATTAAACCTTGGTTTATGAGTTTAATAAATCATAATATTTCTGAGTTAATTAAATTAGATCAAGAAGGAAAGTTGAAAAATTTATCCTTAAATTCATATTCCAAAGAATTTATTCAAACTCATTTTGAATTTTTAAAGAAATTTTGTCTGGAAGTTGGATTATTAATAGTTCATCAACAATCTGATGATTCTTATGCGCTTAAGTTTGATTTAGATGGAATTAATCCTCAAGAATCTGAAGAAGAATTTAATGAAAGAATTCAATTAAGTAAGAAGATTTTTAAAGAATATCAATCGGCTAATTTATATGAAACTGAAGATGTTGTTAAAGAATCTAAAGATATTTATAACAAGAAATTTATGGATTGGAAAGATACTTATTATAAGGAGAAATTACATTTTTCTATTTATGATACTGATGAAATGATCAAATTGACCAAACATTATGTTGAAGGGTTACAATGGGTATTATATTACTATTATAAAGGATGTCCATCATGGAATTGGTATTATAAATATCATTATTCCCCAAGAATTTCTGATATTTTAATTGGATTGGATGATTATATTGCTAAAGAAGAACTGATTAACTTTGTAAAATCTAAACCTTTTAAACCATTTGAACAATTAATGGCAGTTTTACCAGCTAGATCTAAGAGTTTAATGCCTTTGGTATATAGAAGTTTAATGACTGATCCTCAATCTCCAATTATAGATTTTTATCCTCATGAAGTTGATATTGATTTAAATGGTAAAACGGCTTCTTGGGAAGCCGTGGTATTATTAAGTTTTGTTGATGAAGAAAAATTATTACAAGTCTTAAAACCAATTGAAGCTAAATTAACAGCAACTGAATTGAAAAGAAATAGTTTTGGTACTGATATTCAATTTATTTATAATCCTCAATTTGATCAAATTTATCCATCACCTTTACCAGGATATTTCAATGAAATTGATCATGATAAATGTAGTGAAGAACCATTTATTTTACCACCAGTTGAAGGAGAAGTCAAGATTGAATTACCACCAGATGCTAAAGTTGGTAAAGAATTATTAGCTGGGTTCCCAACTATGACTACTTTACCATTTGAACATGAATTACAATTAAATGAAACTAAAGTATTTCAAAATGGTAGTAGATCCGAATCAATGGTTTTAACTTTAAGAAATATTTGGGAAGATTATTCTACTAAACAATGGCTGGAAAAATTTTTAGGTAATTTAGTTTATACTAGATGGCCATTTTTAAGAGAATCTAAAGTTATTGAAATTAATGATGGAGAATTTAAATATGAATTTCAAAAGGGGAAGATCTATGAGTCAGAATTAAACCCTAATGAAGTTAAAGATTATGAACAAACCATTAGTAATATCAATTATAATTATTTAAAATCTAAAGCTATCAATATTAAGAGTAAGGTTTATGTAAGAGTTTTACCAGTTAATGGATTAATTCGTGATAAACAAGGAGCTTATGTTAAAACCTTTAGTAAAATTGATGAAATTTATCCTATAGAATTAATTGTTGAAGAAGTGGTTAATCCAGATGAAAGATATATTCCAAGAGCTCCTAAACCAATTGATGAAGAATTTCCAATTAATTCTCAAGTAATCTTTTTGGGGGCATTTGGATATGGATCTCCAAGTTTAGTTGTAGGATATAGTGCTGATAATATGAAACTTAATATTAAGGTCCATAAAATTGCTTTAGAAGATGATATTTATATTGGGAAACAACGTCAAGAAATTGAAAAGAAGGAAATTAAATATTATCCATCATTTGAGATTTGTAAACAAATTAAAATTAGTCCATTATTTTTAAGTAGAATTACTAGTGGATTTATGATTGAAGATGATATTGGCCCTCAAAAACGTAAAGTGAATGTTGGATTAGAATTAAAATTTGAAGGTAAAAAATTAAAAGTTTTAGGATACACTGAAAAAAATGGGAATTATTGGCAATATAGTCCATGGGCTATTAAATTAATTACTGATTATAAACAAAAATTTCCCAAGCTTTTTGAAAAAATTAAGGATGTTAATGCTAAAGGAATTCCAAAATTAAGTGAATTAAGAATATCAGTGGAAGACATTAATAAATTAAGAGATTGGTTAAAAGAAGTTAAATCAAGTTTACTTCCAGTTAGTTTAGAAACTGAATCATTAACTAAATTTAGTTTTGCTGCTATTGAAAAAGAATTGATTGATTCTATTAATAGTGGTAAAGGGAATAAATTTAGTAATAAAGATATTAAAGGAGTACCAAAAGAAGCTATTTTAAAACCTAATGAAAGTTATCAATTATTAAATACTCAACATTTTGAATTAGGTGATCGTATTGTATATGTACAAGATTTTGGGAAAGTGCCATATTTATCTAAGGGAACTGTTGTATCCATTAATCCAATTGGGACTAAAATTGAATTAGGAATTGTGTTTGATTATCCATTAATTAGTGGTAATACTATGAATGGGAAATTAAAGACTAATAGAGGATTGATTATTGAGTCATCTTTTGTATTAAATTTGACCAATAAACAGATAATTTATCATTCTAAAGCTTCTAAAAATAAACCAGTTATTAACAATTCGAATAAAATGATTAATAAAATTAATCAATTACATTCTAATAATGAAATCAATAATTCTCACAAACATGAGATTTTGAATTTGATCAATTCTAAAGTTAAACCTAATGAAATTAAAGAAGATGGTGATTCTAATACTCAAGCTATTAAAAAGATTTATGGTCAAATCTTCAATAATATAATGAATGAAGGAGGTAATGGGAATGTCCCATCACCAAATGGATTTAGTGGCCCTGGTGGTATGGTACAACCTATGCCTCCTATGGGACCTAATGGTATGCCAATGCCTATGCCTATGCCAATGCCAATGCCAATGCAAGTCCCAACTGTACCAGGAGTGCCAATTCCTCCACAGTTCCAACAACCATCACCACAACAACCTCAACAACCACAATCAGAACAAGCTTCCAATGGTTCTAATGGTAGCTCTCATTCTGGAAGAGGTAGAGGTGGTTCTAGAGGTAGAGGTGGTACTAGAGGTAGAGGTAACGATAGAGGTAGAGGTGGTATTAGAGGTAGAGGTGGTGACAGAGGTAGAGGTAAACCATCTAAACCAAGAGGAGACTCTAAAGGTACCAATGAATAAAAGTAATCGCTTTATAACTTTCTTGTATTGTATAGCTGTAAATATAGGAATGAACTTCAACTAAACTCTTATTAAAAATCCACTCAAATTTTGTAACAGAAGAAAAAAAAAAAAAAAATGCGATTTTCACTAAATCAGTGAAGCTGAAAATTATTCAATACATTAATTTTATACAAGATTTTTATATGAGTTATGTGCCTATTTACAAAAGGATAAAAGAACTCTGTAAGTATCAAAACTATCCCATACCTACAACCGAAGACATACCATCAAGGGTTTAAAGGATTATCAGTGGATCCATTGGAAGAACCACTAGAGGAATCATTAATTCCATTAGATTTGATCTCCTTATTAATTGTAGAAGAATCATTAGAACCATTCAGCTTTTCTACTTGGGAAGGTTTAGTTCCATTTTTTTCTGGGAGATTAACTAAACCCAAACTTTCCCAATCAGAATCATCCATCAACTGATTATCCATTCTACATTTCAAATAATTCTTTGCCAATATTCTACAATTTGGAGCATTTTGATTGTTGGTGAACTTTAAGCATTGGAGGTAACTGGTCATGTGACTAGTACATTCACCGTAATGATCTAAAGGGAAAGAACCCCTTTCAGGAGGAGTTGGAGTCCAAGTTCTAAAGCTTCCACCAGGAGCACCACTAGCCATAATTTAACCAGAGAAGAATAAAGTGATGAGAAATCAGTGCGAATATGTGAGACGAATAAGGGAGAGTAAATGTCGGGACCGGTCACCTGATGGACCAACCGCTTCGACCTAACTAACTCCTCAAGCATTTCGACCTCTCAAGCGTTTCGACCTCTCAAGCGTTTCGACTTCGACCCCACTAACCTTCCTAAACTAACCGATCCAACGGCCATTACCCCTCATATGTCCTCGACACGTCTCAATGTTTCGAAAACATCTTCGGTAATGCTTTCAACAACTGTTCCCAGATCCTATCAATAATCACTTCCATTACCCCGACGTCTGGGCTCCAGGTTCGCTATCACCACCTATGACCTATTTCTTAGTCCCCAACCTTAATCTCTCATATGTAGCCACTATTCTTAATGATCCCATCTATTTCATTCCTACCCCATATTAGTGAAAATGATTCAATAGTCACAAGAGTCATAGTCAGTCATCCCGATTCCCGGGTAAATGGAAGGGTCTCTCACACACCTGAAAATTTCGAGCCTTCCTCCTCAAACCTTCCATGGACCTGGCTTCGCCCAAAGTCTACGTGGGACCTAAACTCCATACCGACCTATGCTCGACGCCCCATTGAACTCATCGACCCATTTTATGGGGACCCAATTCATGGACCCAAATCACCTCTACTAACGTCTTCAATAGAACTAAAGGGCAAAGACCATCCTCTACCCATACATATTACATATATATACTCTATATAATAACTATAATTATCACCAAATATCTTTGGCTTCGATGGTACCCCAGAGTTTCTGATGGTGGAGTAACAAAGGGCCTAATTGGCTGTTTAGGTAAATTTTGGCGTTCAAAAATCCGAACCCTCACGAGTATAAATAATCAAATGGTTCCCACATTTTTTCTGGAGATAATTCAATTTCAAGGCAACTACTCGCTGTTGATTTATTGCTAAACCACACCCTTATACTTCCCGTTTACTCGGTTCTTATTATATCTAGCGTTTTGCTACGTACTATCTGACTAGTTGAAAGCCCTGCTACTTTCTTGTCCCCAAACATCGACGATATTTTGGTCAATATTGACGTCACAACCTGGACCAAGAACAAATATTTTTTTTTTTTTAAATTTTGATTTTTTGGGTTAATTTGATCACGCAAGGATAAAGACCATTTGCCGAATCCAATTGAATCATTACAACCATTAAACCTATAAAACCTCAATTTATAAACCAACCAGTATTGTTGGAACTATAAAAATAGATTGATTGTATTAAACCCCATTGGCGGAATCACAAACACACAGACGGAGACATTATCGCGCAACAAAAATGTCGGACCTTAAAGCTAAGGAAATCTTCAATCAATTTGCAACTGAAAATTCTAGTACTAAAGAAAAGTATTTATCACTACCACAATTTACTACTATCTTATCACCATTTCCTACTGATATATCCAAATCATCTTACTCAATTCTTTATTTATTAGCAGATACTAATAATAAAGGATATGTTAATGAACAAGATTTTCTTAAATTCATTAGTACTTTAAATGAAGTGGATGGAGAATTTAAATTGATTTATAATTTATTATCAAATTTCCAATCATCTGTTAATTATAATGATTGTTTAAATATTTTAAATCAATTGAATAAAGCTATTGATCCCAATTATCAACAGAAAAAGTATAAAATCAATTGGACTTATTTTAATAAATTCTTTGAACCATCTGGTAAAATTACTTATAATGATTTTATTACCTTGATTAATAATTTACCATTAACTAAATTAATTGGATCATTTGATATTACTGCTAAGAATGGAGTAATCAATTCTAATGATTTAATTTCTTTATTAACTCAAAATTTAAATCATAAATTATCTAAAAATTTGAAAAATAATTTATCTGCTTTACCAGAATTTTTTAATAAATCCACTTTTACATTTGCAGATGTATTATTTATATATAATTGTTTTGGGAAAATTGATTTAATCAATGAAGTTATTGCTAATACCCCTGCTAATAATTCCAAAGAAAAAAACGATATTTTAATTAATAAAACTGATTTATATAATCATTTAAAAGATCCTTTATTAAAATCTTCAAATTTTAAACCGGTTTCTATTAATGAATTGGATTTATTATTTTATTTAATTAATAAAAATGAACAAACAGTTTCAAGAAGAGATTTAATTAATTTTTTAAATCCTAATTATAATAATAATATTAATACTTTACATTCAATTTTTGAACATCCTGCTGCTATGCCTTTACAAAATGATAATTTTTCTTTATGGCCCATATTTGATTCTCTTTATTCATTCTTTTTAGGATCAATTGCTGGATGTATTGGTGCTACTGTCGTGTATCCAATTGATTTAGTTAAAACTAGAATGCAAGCTCAAAAACATAAATCTTTATATGATAATTCTTTTGATTGTTTTAAGAAAATTATTAAAAATGAAGGGTTGAAAGGATTATATTCCGGATTAGCAGCTCAATTGGTTGGAGTTGCCCCTGAAAAGGCTATTAAATTAACTGTTAATGATTTAGTTAGAGGTATTGGAACTGATGATTTTGGTAAAATTTCTATGGGTTGGGAAGTTGCTGCTGGTTCATCAGCTGGTGCTTGTCAAGTTATTTTTACTAATCCTTTAGAAATTGTTAAAATTAGATTACAAATGCAAGGAGGACAAAGAAATAAAATCTTAAAACCTGGTGAAATTCCTCATAAACAATTAACTGCTGGACAAATCATTAAACAATTAGGGGTTAAAGGATTATATAAAGGAGCATCTGCTTGTCTTTTAAGAGATGTACCATTTTCAGCCATTTATTTCCCTACTTATGCCAACATTAAGAAGTATGTATTTAATTTTGATCCTGAAGATGTCAATAAAAAACATAATTTAAATACTTTTGAATTATTAATCAGTGGGGCATTAGCTGGAGCTCCTGCAGCTTTTTTCACTACTCCTGCTGATGTTATTAAAACTAGATTACAAGTTGAACGTAAAACTGGTGATATTAAATATAATGGAATTGCTCATGCTTTTACTACTATTTTAAAACAAGAAGGTGTTGGTGCTTTCTTTAAAGGTTCATTAGCAAGAGTTTTTAGATCATCTCCACAATTTGGATTCACTTTAGCTTCTTATGAATTATTACAAAAATTATTCCCATTAAATCCTCCAAATACTAAATCATCGAATTTTAAAACTATTACTGGTTATCCAGGAGTTTATAATTTAACTAATGATCAAGTTTATAATAATGAAACTGGTAGAGTAATGTATTTGAATCAAGGAAGTTTATTAAGATCAAATGGACTTATTAGTGATACTAATGATGATTATAATAATGAATTGGTCAAATTACCTACTGATTATGTTTATAGATCTCAAGATGCTATAAAGATTTTATTGGATATTGATTATAAATTTGGTAATTTCAACTATCAAAGCTATTTAAACTTTATTGGTAAGTGAAAAAAAAAAGATTTTGTGATTATTCAGATATTTTTAAAACATAGAAGTATAGAAAGGATAGAGTTACAACAACAACAACAACAACATTAATAACAATAATAATTATACGAAAACGAAAAAGAAATTTCTTTCACCATCACCACTATCATCATCAGCGCATGATTATTCTTAATGCATCATTTGAACAGCATAGCGAGTTAAAGTCTCCACCCCCCTGTTAATTGTAAAATATAGCCTGTCCCCATGTATAGTTGATAGTTTTCTTCTTTAGTTATGGTTTGATTTACTACTAGAAATATTATCATGTAAGAATCTCTACTGGTACCTATCGGTCACAATTCAGATAAGAAAGGTTTTTCTTTTGTTTGAAATTGTGAGGGTGTGTGCGTATTTACATAAAAGGGTTTTTTTATTTTGATTGATTTCAGGATTTCGCAGCTTTACATTTACGATATACCTAAACCGGAAAGGAAATTTGCATTTGGAAGGGAGGGAAGTTTACAGGTTGGAGGTTGACCCCCGGTTGTTTTACAGGTTAAATAAAATATCATAATATATATAAAAATGCATTTACATTAAATATGAAATAAATTAAAATAATTAGTATTATCAGCATTCTTAAAACCAATAAGTGCATGATTTTCCGTTAACCGAACCAACCCATTAATCTTTTGATTTACTTGATTCAAAATCACTTGCTTTTTAGTAAAAGTTTGAAGATTTAATATCAATAAAGTATTATTGGATTGATTCAATATTAAATTATTCTTTAAAGTAATGATAGAAAATTGATTAATTATATTATCATTGATGATGTCATAATCAACTAAACATTCAAATTGATTATCATGAGTTGAAAAATTAAGGATATATACTTTTTTATAACTTATAATCACAATTTTAAAATTATTTAAAATTTTGAAAATTCGAAAATTTTTAATGATTTCACTAACATTATAACTGAATTTTTGTTGAGTTAATAAATCAAGAATTATCAAAGTTTTAAACCCACAAATGAATAAATAATTATCAATTTTATTAATTTGAGAAATTTTTCCTAATTTCATTGATCTGGTAAATTTAAATTTAATTAAATCATCATAAAATTTTAATTGATTTAAATGAGGATTATATTGAAATTTAATTAAATAAATGTTACCCAAATTAGTTCCTAACATCAAAAAATCATCCACGAACTTACTAAAAGTTATAAAAAACCGTTTATGATTTTTTAAAGTAATTTGGGATTTAAATTGATAATGAGTATTATCGATATTTTCAATTATGTTCATTCCAAATAAATGATATAAATCCTTTTTAATCTCCCCATCTGGTAGATTGTTAACAAATAAATACAATTGATTCAGTTTATCAAATCGAAGAATTCGATCATTTAGTTTGGTAATAATATTTAATCGAATGAAATTTTGATAGATTTGAGGATTATCTAAATCACTTTCACTAATAAAATTATAAAACATTAAATCTTTAAATCCACTAATGGTTAAATATTCAAATGGTAATAAATTTAAATTATAACTAAGGTTCATAAGATTCAAGTTATCATTATCATTAAAGTTATCATCGTCGTATAGATTATGGATGATCTCATTCAGATCAAGTTTCTTCTTATTGTCATCAATATTGTTTAGCATTTTATTTATATTTATTACTCGAACATCTCGATATTGATCGGTGATAATAAGGTGGATTTCATTATTGATATAGAACTTCTCCCATATTTTAGTCTCTAAACCCCCATGATAAACCCAATTAAGCATTTTCATATTGCTAAACCTTTCAAATTCTATTAACGTATGATTGGATCTAGTTAACCCAAGTTTTACATTACTTAGTGAGCATTGTAAATATAATAATTTGAATTTGATTGATTGACTTTTGGATTTCAATTGGAGGGCATGATTATTATTTGAGTTGAGCTTGGAGGAGGAGGAGGAGGAGGAGGAGGAGGAGGAGGAGTAGGTGGGAGGGTTTGTGGAGGATTGTTTATCATTATCATTATTATCCATTCTTATATCATTATCGATTAATGGGATATTAAGATTGTTATCATTATAGGGGAGGGTATTTTGAGCTTGTTGATGTAAAAGTTTCTGTCGTTGACGTCGAGTTACTTCACTGTTATGATATGAGGAGTTCACGGCTCCGTTAGTGATTTTGAAGTACCGTTTCCTGGCTTCGTCGTAGTAGTATCCAGGGATGTTCATGATTGGGATAATAGGTAAAAGAGATATTCGCGTTATTTGTGTTGCAAATGATGAGAAACTCAAAGACCATTTTGAGTAGAGGCCATTTTGAGTAGAGGCCAGTGCCTCACCAGTTCCATATGCTCTAACGTACATTAAATCTATACACCCTAAATATCCTCTAAATCATAATCTTCTACTTGTTTCTTCTCATACTTCACAGAATCCCTCTTTTTCATTACCAACTTTTCAAAGCCATTGGATCTGTCTATTCCATCCCATAATATGCCTGCTTTAAGATTGAATCTATTTGGAATATTGATTCCTTTATTATAACTTAAACGATCATGATTTATTAGTTTCCCTCTCATAGGGTCCTCTACATTAGTTCGGGATTTCAATTGTTCATTATATTGTTTGTCATCTCTGCCTGCAGTAAATGTACCAACTGATTTCTTGTCAAACTCTGAACTTGGTTTATTTAAGACTATATTATCTAACGGTTGATCAATAGGGTTTGATTTCTTCGACGGTTTGATTTGATTGATGTCAATGACTTTACCTGAAAGGTCTCTATAGACCGTTTGTTGTTGAGGTGTATGATTAGTAGTTACTGTGTTATTGTTGTCTTTAGCTTCAGTAGCTTCAGTAGCTTCATCAGTTCTGGTTTTCTCATTTCCATCATCTCCACCCACTCGTTTGAATCCTTTGAAGTTGCTATTAATTTCTCGATCAGGAGCATCTTGAATAGAATCATCATCTATGACAACATTTCTAGACTTATTCTTTGACTTCTTCCCTTTACTTGTATACTTTGATAGGTACGCTTGCATTATTTGATAACATGAAAAATTCCTGCTGGAGTTCGCGATGAGACAATAAGCCTGACAAGTCCAAGTCCAAGTCCAAGTCTAATGCCAATCATCAACCCTACAATCACCCTGTAGACATAATCTCTATATTACTATACAATTAACTAGATTGATACTTATTCAATTCATTATGTAATTGTGCCAAGTTATCACACAACTCCATAAACAAATTAAATTGAATCTTTATAGTCTCAAAAATATTTAAAAAATTCCCAAATCCTTGATTACAACTTATTTCTAAATTTTGTAAAATCATATTAAACTCTTTGATAAGTTCCTCATAATTATTTATGATGGAATAATATTGTTTAATCTTCTTCACAAAGAATTCATTCAATTGAAATGATGATGATAATTTGGTTCCAGGAATTGATAATTGTAAGATCAATTGTAACATTTTATTAATATCTTCGGTTAATTCATTGTTTAATTCTTTCAAGTTCAGAAGATTTTGGGAATCGAATTTTAACGCTTGTTTGGTGGATTTTAATTTGATATATAAATAATTAATATCTTTAGGAATACTTTTGATTAATTCATCATGTTGTTTAAGATTATTTTGTAGGTTTGTAGCAATCAACTGTTGTTGATTTATGTATTTGTCGAATTCTTGTAATTCGTGTTTGATGTTATCGGGTAAATCTCCAACTCTAGTCATGGCACTGATAGGTATTTGATTGTTGGGGTTGAATAGAGAATTGTTGTTATTGACGTTATTGATGTTGTTGTTATTATTGTTGTTGTTACCGAATAATCCACCACCACCACCACCACCCATGGTGCTATTATTGTTACCGAAGAGGCCTCCACTACTGGTGGTATTATTGTTATTAGATCCAAATAATCCACCACCACCACCACCACTTGTATTGGATTGATTGGTATTTCCAAAAAGTCCTCCGGATTGAGCTGGTGGCTTATTACCAAATAAACCCCCTCCGATTCCACCACTTTGGGTATTGGTGTTATTAGAACCAAAGAGTCCTCCTGAAGTTCCAGTGTTATTGGTGTTGTTAGAACCAAAGAGCCCCCCACCACTTTGAGTGTTGGTGTTATTAGAACCAAAAAGGCCTCCTGAAGTTCCAGTATTATTGGTGTTGTTAGAACCAAAGAGCCCCCCACCACTTTGAGTGTTGGTGTTATTAGAACCAAAAAGGCCTCCTGAAGTACCAGTATTATTGGTGTTTGAAGTATTAGATCCAAACAACCCACCACCAGTACTACCGGTATTTGAGTTGGTGTTATTGGACCCAAACAATCCACCACCAGTACCCCCAGTATTTGAGTTGGTGTTATTGGATCCAAACAATCCACCACCAGTACCACCAGTATTTGAGTTGGTGTTATTCGACCCAAACAATCCACCACCAGTACCAGAACTAGGATTGGAATTATTACCAAAAAGCCCACCACCAGTACCACCAGTACCACCAGTACCAGCACCAGGACCACCTCCTAAACCAGAGCCTCCTGGATTTCCTCCAAATAAATTACTATTAGCTGGTTTATTTCCAAACATCCCACCTCCAGTGCTTGCTTGATTATTATTATTATTATTGTTGTTCCCAAATAATCCACCTCCACTTGGGTTCGATTGATTGTTGTTTCCAAATAATCCTCCCGATTGCCCCGGTGGTTTACTACCAAACAATCCACCACCAGTTCCAGTTCCAGTTCCAGGAGCAGATGCACCTGCTCCACCCCCAAACAATCCACCTTGATTCGTTGGTGTGGTCCCAAACATACTTGTTATCACTTGTTCTTAATTAATTTTGAAAATGTTTCTGGTGCGTTGAAAAAAATCGATGCGCTCTCGGATTGTTTTGTTTTTCTTTTACAGCCATTTAAGTTCACACCGGTATAATTAAAGTGAAACCTCATATTATCTCACCAATTGATTTGGTTCAATAACTCATATACTTAACTATTGGGGTATACTAGACGTGTGTTCAACATGCAACATGATCCTAGTGAATTCAAACACATTTTAAGTCAATTAGGCCAGAAATATGATCAATTGGAACAAGAGAATCTCCAGTTAAGACAGAGATTATTGCAACAAAGAAAGGATTATGAAAAGATCTTGAATCATACAAAAAGATCATATAAAATCCAACATAAAAAATACATTCAGAAATATGAAATAAAGATCCAAGAGCTTACACTGAAGTTGAATAATAGAGAAATGACTCAGGGATCTAACACCAGAGACGTGATGCACCCAAAGTCTTCAACGGAGTTGAACTCGGCCAGGATCAATAAATATGACAATAAGATCAGTAGGTCGGATCCAGACATACAAAATATGGATCCAAGGAGTTGTGAGAGAGACAAGAAAAGTTCTGAGATGAAATCAACTGGGGTAAGGATCCAACAACAAATGCCACCGATTGAACAGAAACCCCTAGATCTAGATACTAACATGAATCAGGAAGATGACTTTATTCCAACCCAATACTCTTCTGACACTCAAGATAGCTTAGCAGAATTAGATAATAAAACCCCATTGTATCAACGACAATGGTTAAATGATCATTATACTAAAAAGTTTCATGATGAACCAACATTCAAAATTGATTTGTCTACAAATCCAATCACAAGATCTAAATGGATTGCGTCAGATTTTAAGCATTTTGAACCAATTGATGAAACCCCTCCATTTTTCTTCTTTAAAGATAATACATCACAAGAAGAAAACCTTAAACAAGAGTACTATGAAAACAATCAACTTAATTTAGTGAAGAGTTGTTATCAACAAGTTTTAAGGGGAGAAAACGAATTTACTTATGACATTTTAAATGCTTATGTGAAAACCAATCGATATTACTGCAATGATAATTTCAGGTGACTGCAACTTGAAGCATAGTTGAGAGGATTTTAAGGAGGTAGCATATACATACACATACACACACAACATTGCATACCCAGATGTTTAAATAGTAATCAGGATCGTTGATCATTAACAATGTATCTCGTTGTAAAATATCAGGAACAATGCAACAAAGAAAATTCCTCTAATCCGGAAAACCTTAACCTACACTACCAGCAAAATGTTTAAATCCATCAGTAACCTCACCTACATCAGTAGCCTAGAAGCATCATGTTTCAAGTCTGGGTCGAATTGCGACAGTAGTTATGCATCCTATAGTTACTAACACACCAGTATCACAATTATTCAATTAGATTAGACCATCAGTTTCCACTATTGCTTGTTACTAATGGGTTGTTAAGGTTTGTAGAAAAGTACAAGGGAACAACGCCATATTAATATACCAAGAAGATCATAAATGTCATGGTTCATATCGTTTATATCATACGGTAATTGAATGTCAATAATTTATGAGTTTTAGGTAATGTTTCGAGTAACGGTTATAAAACACTCATATACAATAGGCAACACAATAAATAAAGGAATAAGCAACAACGGGAAATTATCACTGGAAAAAAAAAAAGAAAAAAAAAAAAATTGCAAACGAGAATCCAGATCATAGCCAGGAAGGGGGCGAACAACATAAAAATGGTAACATGTAGTTGGATCCAGAGATGTAAGAAATCAGGATACGTAATGGATATAGAGGTTCTAAAACCATAAGCCTCTTTTTTTTACCCCCTCTAAGTCATAAAGGTATACGGTTATAAGCAACTAAAAATAGCTTGGAGAACAAAAATATAAAAAATCAAGTTTAGAAAGGTTAAGAAATTGCAACTAACTGCCCCCTCTCCTATCTCAATAGGCTAATGTAAGTAGATAGCAAATGTGGAAAAATGTGAATAAATATCTTGAAGAGGAAATGATTACGTAAAGGTTATCAACACGCCTAGGTTTTTAGGCCTGTCATAAATGGTGAAGGCAATGTTGAAAGAATACGAGCTCAAGACTAATAAATTCATGTGGTGTGGTGGTAGATTGTCGCACCATCCGCGAAGCTTGTCGGTGAACCTTGTTCCTCACACACTCCTTACAGGGACCGACACTGACACCTCTCCACCCAACCACCCCAGGGAATCCGGAATAGCCTGGTTTAAGTTTTTCCCAAAAAACAAAAATAGCCCCAAATGGGTTTTGTTGCACATACCCTCATATCAGGAAAAGGAGGCAGCTTGATAAAAGAGGGTTTAAGATCAAAGTTTACATGTTTGATCTGATTGGAGAACCACTTCAACCTCCTTCCAATAGGGCCCCATAACTTATCAAGATTACCATCCCATGTCCAATAACACTACCACGAAACTTTGTAGTATCTTCATCAATGCTGATTTCATATGGTGGTGGGGATTTCCTCTGTTTCCTGCTCATTAGTTGTTCCCAATCTTGCTCCCCCCCCTTTCCATCTTGTAGGATATTTATAAGGGTGGTTCTACAACTATTGAGGTTTGAGAGGTTTACAGGTTAACTCTGAATCTAGAATTTTTTTTTTTCCTCAGTTGCAGGCTGAGGGATCCGTTAACTATGGTGTTTGTTTCACAGAAACCGTCATATTTTTCAACTCGTGTAAAGAAGAAAAATTGGAACATACACCTTTCTTAATTTGACAAAGGTATTTATAAACTTCAGAATCCAATAATTTTTTTTTTGGTTTTTGTCTTTTAGTTTTCTGTTGCTTCCCGTTGTTACAAAGTTGTTCTAGTTGATAGTTATTACCAAGGAATGAACTATTTGTAAAGATAATGGATCATATACAAATTCATCACGACACTACAAGTGACAAATTAACTAGTGATTTGGGATATCAGCAAAAGATGAATTTTGACCAAACTTCACCATACAATGTTCATCCACCAATGAATCCCCAACAATTATCACCACCCCAATTTATTACTGATACTCCATCAAGATTTAATAAAGATGTTAATAGATCAAATGGTCAACCCCATCATCCTTCCCTCCCTCAAGTTGATAATGCCACTAAGAATCTGAATAATTTTTCTTCAATATCCGGTGATACCCTAGGAGTCCGTGGCGTTGCTACACCTGTTAATTCCGAAGGGGTTGTGATTGGTTCTAATGGTTATAGTAATGATAACGGAGTAATGATTAATGCTACAGATGGATCAATAGGGTATGGTATATCTGGTAGTGGTAATGTTAGTGGTACTGGTGGTACTGGTAATGGTGGAGGTATTGCTGCTATTGGGGTTAATGGAAGAGGCGGTGGGCCCACGACCCGTCTTGATGCTAATAGTGGTGATGCTATTGCTGCTACTAGTACCAGTGCAAGCTCCAGTATCAATGGAAGTATCGAAGATAACTCCATGAATCTTGGTACAGGTGCAGCTATATGTGCAGGTGCAGGGACTGGAGCTGGATCAAATCATCAACAACAATTATCAATTCATTCAGTTAATTCAATCATTGAACCAGTAACTCCCCCATCAATATCTTCTGGATCGTCTAATGTTAATTCTTCATCTAGCAGTCTGGAAATCGATAAAGATTATTTATTAGCAATCAATAAAGTTCCATTATCTCAATTGAAACCCGATATTTTAAAATTAGCTAAAGATCAATATGGTTGTAGATTTTTACAAAAACGAATCGATGAAAATTTAATTGCTAATTATTCAGTTAGATATAATAATTTTGAAATCATTTTTAATGAAATTTATATGAATTTATATGAATTAATCATTGATCCATTTGGAAATTATTTAATTCAAAAATTGATAAAATATTGTTCAAATGAAAATTTAAATTTAATGTTGGAAATTTTACAAACCAATTTGTTTCAAATTTCTATCAATCAACATGGGACCAGGGCCTTACAAAAAATCATTGAAAGTTTAAATAGTAATTATCAATTGGAATTATTAACTAATGGATTAAAACCATTTATTATTGAATTAATTAAAGATTTAAACGGGAATCATGTGATTCAAAAGATATTAAATAAATTTGAACCATTACAATGTCAATTCATTTATGGGTCAATTTTAACGGATTTATTTACCGTGGCAACTCATAAACATGGATGTTGTGTGTTACAAAAATGTCTTAATCATGTCACTAACTATCAATTAAATCAATTTGTTAATGAGATTTTGAATGATTATAATTTTAATAAATTAATTAATGATCAATTTGGTAATTATGTCTTACAATATTTGATTTCTATTAATAATTATCAAATTCATTATAAATTTTATTCAAACCTTGTGAAATTTAATTTGGTGAATTTTTGTAATTTAAAATTTTCTTCAAATGTCATTGAAAAATTTATTAAAAATTGTTATAATAATGAATTTTCAACCACTGATCACGAAGTTCATTTAAATTTTATTAATTTAAAATTTGAATTAATTTATCATATTTTAAAAAATCCTAATAATTTAAATAAATTAATTAATGACCCTTTTGGTAATTATGTCATTCAAACTTTAATTGATCATGTGGTTAATATAAATTTGGATTATTTTTCTTTAAAACCAAACAATTTGTTTTTATTGGTTAATCCATTACCAATTAATAATGAATTGATTAAATTTGAAATCATTAATATTTATTTTCAAAATTGTAAAATTGTTAGTTCTTTTGGTAAAAGAATTCAGCTGAAGATTTCTTCAATTATCAATAATCCTCATACTATAAATTATCCTTCCCATGCTTCACAAGGATTTAATTTTGCATCTAGTACTTTAAGTACTTCTCCTAATGGTAATGCTAGTGGTGGTAGTGCTAATGCTACCACCACCACTACTGCTAATAATAATAATAATAATAATAATAACGTCAGTAATGGTTTAATGATTAATCCTTCTAACATGTCTATAAATAATTATGGTTCTACTTCATACCCTATTCCTACCCATTCCCATTCATATTCTCATTCAAGTTCAAATTCAAATCCAAATTCAAATGCTACTGCTACTCATTCAAGTTCAAATTCTATTAGTTCTCTTAATTCGAGATCTAATTCATTTCCTAATGTTCATTCAAGATCGAGTTCATTACAATTACCTCCATATAATCCAAATTATGTGCTTGATAATCAAATGTCCAATAATTTATCTCAGAATTTGAATAATTTACACTTGAATAATTATTATATGAATTTGAATAATAGTAATAATAATAATCAATTACCAACTGGGGTTAATGTCAATGGTGGTGGTGTTAATGTTGGTGGTGTTAATGGTGGCAATCCTTCTGGTACTATTCCGTCACTGATGACAGTTGGGTCACAACCAGGGGTTATTAACTCAATCCCCACTGGTGGTGATTCAACTGCCACCACTCCAAATAGCTCATTAACTCCTCATAAATCACTCACCCCAAATCCTAACACCAACCCCAATTCTACTAACCTCAATGGGAATTATCCTCCAATGTCATCAATTGGGGGTTTTAATTTAAACCAAAATCTAAACCCAAATTTGTCCATGAACCAAAATTATTTAAAGACTCCTCAAGTATTTTCAAATACTCCTTTTAACGACTTTGTTCACGATTCAAATCAGAATATCAATTACTTTAGATAACTTGTAATTATTTTATGAAATTTTTTTTTTTATGAATTCCTTTTCTTTGTTTTGGGAATGTTTTTCTGTTTGCCTTTTTTGTTTTTATCTTCTACGAATAGAGTTTTAGGATTTGTAATGTTATGTGTTAGTATTATAATAAAATATATATTATATAAATAAGCTGTTGTTGTTAGCAATTAACGTTTTCTCTTTGCTTTATCCCATGCACTGGTATTTTTCCGTTTTCTACTAGTTCCTTCACCAATATCTCTGGTATTATTAAACATTGACCAATCTTCACCCCCAAATGTGTTAACCATATCTCTACGTTTTTGAGATTTATCCTTCTTAGTCATAGTATTAGGTAATCTAGTGAAATTTTCTTCTTCATATCTTTGAACTTCTTGTTCACGTTTTCTTTCTTGTGAAGTTTTAACACTTCTTCCATGATTCACAATATTAGCTCCAATAGACCTATCTTCCATTGGTAAATCACTGGATTCTCTTAAATATTCTTCCATACTTTGAAGTTTTTGATTTGGTCTATTATTCTCTCGTTGACCATTAGAAATAGAACTTGGTGGGGCCATAGCGGATATTTTCGGTGGTTTATAAGTCTCTGAAGGGTCTGAAGGGTCGGAGGCTTCAGTTGATTTGGAGGTTTTCTTCATAGGTTTTTTAATTAATGATGAAGCATCTGGTCTATAGGATAATTCATCTTCACTTGATTCTTCACTTGATTCTTCACTATCAGATCCTCTGGATTCCTTTTGTTTATCATCATCAGCAACATTAGATTCTTCTTCTTTGTTATTATAGTCTGATTGCATTTTATTATAGCTTCGTACCATTTTATCTAATTGATATGTTAATTTCTTCTCTAGTGGTTTGATTCCTTTATCAAGAGTTACTCTTTGAGTTATAGCATTCTCAATAGCTTCTTGCCTTAAGCCTTCCACTTCTTCAACTTTACCTTTCTTTATTCTTTCTACTTGACTCAATATTACTAATACTACATTATGTATATATGATAACATGGA
This sequence comes from Yamadazyma taylorii, assembly GCA_030583035.1. Classification (NCBI taxonomy): domain Eukaryota; kingdom Fungi; phylum Ascomycota; class Pichiomycetes; order Serinales; family Debaryomycetaceae; genus Yamadazyma; species Yamadazyma taylorii. The sequence goes on along the minus strand of JAJMHJ010000001.1, from coordinate 252,605 downwards.
CCGATTCTTTAAATCTAATAATGAAACATCTTCTAATTTCTTATCACCATCAGCCAATAACTGTTGAATGAATTCGGGATGGTCATTTCCTTGTTCTAAGATTTTGACGATTCCTTCGTTTGTCCCTTCAAGGGATGTCTCCATCTGTTTCAATAATTCATCTACGTTCATAGCTAGTTGTATCGAACCTATTTGACTTCACAAGTATTGTGAATTTTTCAGTTTCCTCATCGCATCTGAGGCATGGGTCGCATCGCATCGCATCGCATAAAGAAGAGGAAAAAAAAAAATACATACATAAAAAAAAAATTTAATCAATTAATTAGTCTACGATCATCAATCATGCCTCAAAACGAGTATATTGAACAGCACATAAAGAGAAACGGGAGAAGGTTGGATTATGAAGAGAGAAAAAGAAAGAGAGAAGCCAGAGAAAGCCATAGAGTTGCCAAAGATGCCCATAACTTGACTGGATGGAAAGGGAAACAATTTGCTAAGAAACGTCATAATGAAAAGATTGCTATGAAGAAAAAGATTAAAGCTCATCAAGACTCTAAAGTTAAAGGTCCAAGTACCCCAGCCGATGAGAATGGAGAAGCGTTACCGACATATTTATTGGATCGTCAAACCGATAATTCTGCTAAAGCTATTTCATCATCAATTAAACAAAAACGGTTAGAAAAAGCGGATAAATTTAGTGTTCCGTTACCTAAAGTTAAAGGGATTTCTGAAGATGAAACTTTTAAAGTTGTTAAGACTGGTAAGAAGAATAACAAAGCCTGGAAAAGAATGATCACCAAACATACTTTTGTAGGAGAAGGATTCACAAGAAGACCTGTTAAACATGAAAGAATTATAAGACCTGCTGCTTTAAGACAGAAGAAGGCTAATGTTACCCATCCAGAATTAGGAGTAACTGTGTTCTTACCAATCTTAGGAGTTAAAAAGAATCCTCAATCTCCTACTTATACTCAATTAGGGGTGTTAACTAAAGGAACCATCATTGAAGTTAATGTATCTGAATTAGGATTAGTTACTGCTGGTGGAAAAGTTGTCTGGGGTAAATATGCTCAAATTACTAATGAACCTGATAGAGATGGTTGTGTTAATGCTGTCTTATTAGTATGAGATACATGCAATGTTACACTATTAAATCTTTCTCTTATAATGACTATAGTTACGGGTTGAATTTTTCATGTTTTTTTCCATTCACGTTTTTTTTTTCTATCACTATTATTCTGTTTTAGTTAGGCATTTTTATTACAATAATATACACAAGTTGATATTTATAAATACATCAATTAATCTAATAACTCCACATCAAATACATCAGAACACAATACTTCAGTTTTCCCTATTGACCGAAGACCACAATTTATAATTAATTTCCCATTCTCTCTTACAGGCTCCCATTGACTATTGTACAATTTGGAACCAATCAAAAAACATAATCCACTAATATTTTGTTTATTGGTAATATTGGATAAAATTGAACAATATTTGACCACGACATCATGAGGAGTATAATCATTATCAAGTTTATATAATTTATCGATTGAAAATGACCGATGCAGATTATCCTTTCTTAAATAGGTTAAAAATTCTTGTCTAATTCTCAGTAAATATTCATATCCAGTTTCAGCACTTAAATCTGCCAATTTTTCATAATCAAGTTGATAGATATTCTCTTTAATCTCATTAAATCTAATGGATTCTACTCCGGATGAGAGATAAATATAACTCCATAAGGTTTGCATAACTAAACTCATAGCAAACATTCCATCAAAATAATCTTTATTAGGGTTCCAAATCTGATGGGGTTGGTCACCAGTTTCTGAGTCTAATAAGGTTTCCCATAAAAATATAAAACAATGAATAATCCCTTTCAAATTAATTATATCTGAATTAGTCACTTTATCATTCAAATTCCGAATCCAAATATTCAGTAATTTCCTTTCAACTACATTACGATCTTTAAGACTAATATTAACATTTTGATTAGCTGGTGATCCACAAAATATTGAAATATCATAAGTATTTAAATCTGGTAATGCAACAATTTGGGCAATATGATAGATTGGGAATTTACATGTAGATATTCCTCCATCAATAAATCTTTTAGAATCTTTATTCAACAGTACACGTTTACATGATTCTCCAATTGATAATCCAAAATTATCTATAGCAACACTAATCACTTGTTTCCAAGTTTGAAAGTTAGCATTTGTTTGTAATGATAGTAATGATAAGGAATTCTGTAATTCAAATTGTTGCATTTGATACATGATTGATAATAATCCTCCGAAAAGAATCTTTTTAACAAATGGGGTGATTTTTAACTTGCCAAAATTTGAATGATTTTTCTTCCCGTTAGGTTTCAATAATCTTTTAACAATATTTAAAAAGTTTTCATTAGGATCAACAGTAGCTTTACAATCACTGTCATTTATAGCCAATTTCTTTTGTTTCTTTAAAATCTTATAAAATGAGCCATTTACATCAGTAGCTTCCCATAAGTCATCATCACAGGGTAGTTTTAATAATTGTAATTGATGGAAAGAAATTACTGGATTATGACGAAATTTAACATAATCAGCTATATCAACATAAAATGTCATAAAAGTTATTCTTCTCATAGATTCCGATTCCACCCATTTACGGAATAATTCAGTATCATCTTTATTGACATTAGTTCCATTTTTAATGGCAGAGGGATTTGTTGAAGTATTATTTACATCATTCTCTTCATCATCATCATCATCATCACTAGAACCTCCAGAAGTAGTGACATTTTTATTGGTGGCAGCTGCTGGATTACCCCCCAATACTGGTGATCTTCTCATAAGTTGAACAGTAGTCCCATGATGAACATGAGCTCTCTCATGCATTGTTCTCAGTAGAAAGTTCTTTTCACTCCATTCTAATAAATTTAATCCTTGCAATACCCATAATCGAACTGGTGACTTAAAGGCATCATGTTGGAAAATAGCATACCTTAATGGCGTAGCAATAGCTAATGCTAATTTATATTCGGATGACTTTGACCTGGGTTGACTCAAATGTTCTGGATTATCTGGCAGGGTACTATAATTACATCCAATCAATATCATAGATAATAATAATAATGGTTCAGATTCAGAAGTCTTGAATGAGGTTTTATGTAAAATATTAAATTGAGGATGGAATATCAACCAATAAACTGATAAATAATAAGAAAATCGATCCTCAATTAAAACTTTATCGTTAAAAATCAGTTCTACAAAACTTCTTTGTAAGGTGGGTAACGCTACGAATAGTTGATTTAATATGGTCTTATCAATATAAATATGCTTATTAGTAGCAACATTATACTTAGAACCATATTCATGAAGTCGGTTTTGAACATTTGAATTTGAGGGACTGAATATATCATTAACCAGTTTGGGAGTGGGGTTCGAATCATTTGTATTGGTAGGTGATGTCAATGATACCGATGATGGTAAACTAAAATTATAAGGAGTGGTTTTATGGTCATTATTTCGTTCATTCATTGAAGTTGGGGGATTATTTCCTTCGGGTCCATCAGTGGGTTGTCCATCAGTATGATATAGTTGTTGTTGTAATACTTGATTATAATTACGTAGTATTACTTCATCCAACGGATTGGAAGAATTTTGGAATACATTACTATCAGCCAAGTCATACGATCGTAAGTTATTTAGTGACATGGGATTAAGGCTGCTGAGGGAAGTGGTACCATCAAATGCAGGCCCTGGCCCACCAGTAATACCAACGCCGGTACTAATGCCTTGTTCATTATCATTTTGATCAGTTCTATTGTTATGGTTGTTATTATTATTACTCTCACTTACAGAAAGTAATTCTGATTGTGGATTATTCTGCCCTGGTGGACTCTGAGCACTTATTTGCAGATTAACCCCAGCAAAGGTCAGTTCGGGTCTTAAAGTCGACTCATTTAAAGGGGAAATCCCCCCATTATTATGTGGTGATATATCATTAAATAACCAAGAAAGAATATCATTCTGACTTTGCATGACATTGTAATTCTGAAACATGTCAGGTTTAGAATACATAGTAGGAGTAAATTGAGCCGGACTTTGATTAGTAGTAGTGGTATGAGATCTGGATGACTTCTGATGAAATCCATTTATTGTTGGGCTTTGTCCTTGCATATTTATTTGAACTTGGTTAGGCGTAAGCCCATCTCCTCTAGACCCATTTTTCTTATCATTAGTTTCTGATTTCACGAATTGTCCATTCGAACCTCCATTATTATTAATATTTGGGGAAGGTCTAGTAAAAGAAGTCCGATCAGTAGATTCAGCAGCATGAATTAAATTCGATATTTGTAAAGGAGAATCTCCATTGATAGGTCCAGACCCATTACTATGTCCATTACCATTAACATATTCCGTACTAGGAACAGAACCAATAGGTTTGGAAGGAGAATCTTTAGAAATAAATGAATCATGAGATGATACTGATGATACACTAGACCAATTAACTCGAGGTTGATGATTCATTGTATGTCTCTTCAGGTGACGGTCTCTTAAATCTCTTCGAACAAAAGTTTTCCCACATTTTTTCTTTCCTCCACCAATCACATCCATAACAAATTCACATTCAAAAAGTTCTTTTGGTTTATGATTAAGATGATGTCTGGCTAAATGATCGGTTCTGGAAAATACTTTATCACAATCTGGACAGGGGAATGACCCAAGATTTCTCTTCTTCCGTTTCTTCTCATGGCCCAAGGCGTCATTCTCTGGTGACAAAGATTCCATTTTTAGAAGTAATGGGTCTTTAGTTACCTGTAACCTTTATAAATAGATGTATGGTTACAGCATCTTATTCTCACAATGATTCCGCTCTTTTTCCCCACAGAAATGGGTTCATGCACTACCACTTCCTATTTTGTTGCAACTATTTTTTTCAACCAGAGATGGGTAATGATAACTACAGAAGAGAAGGACTAGGATTATTGTGATGAAGTTATCAGAAATTATCAGAAATTATCATTAAAGCTCTATATCTCGTTATTACTAGGTTTATATCTATACAGGCAACAGCTGCGGTAACTTCAGTGGTAGCTCCAGCTGTAACCCCATGTCCATGTCCACGTCCACGTCAACACCTCTATCAACACCTCTATCATCACCTCTATCATCACCTCTATCAACACCTCCATCAGCACCCCCATCAACATCCACCACATCCACCACATCTACCACATCCTCATTTTCCAGGTCCTCTAACTCGAAATTAGGTGGATCTTCCTTACAGAATCTTCTTACTCCAATATCTTCATTAAAGTCCACGCTGGAACGTGACTCCTTAGCCACCAGGTAGTTCTGAATGAACCGTCTATTAATTTCATCAAGAGTTGCATCCTCCTCCACTTCATCCTCTTCATAACATTCATGACTGATCAATTTCAATCCTACAGTTGAATAATAGTATCTAAACCTTGAGAAATTCATAAAAAACCCTGTTTTCACCAATGCATCCATATGTGATTCAAGAGAATAATCATAGCCAAAAGAGCTACTCATATACTCCCGGAAGAACTCTTCATCATAATAATCAAAAGAATAAGAATCAGCTTTCCAAAGTTTCCAAAAGAGTTCTAGCCATCTAGGATTATTCAAATCCTGTTCTTTATTACCGAGTGAAAGTCCACTACAAATTTCAACAGCCAAAGTATTAACTTGCTTAAGCCCATAAATATCTGTGTAATAAGGCTTCAAGACTTTTACTAATGAATCTTTAACATTTTTGGGAATTGGTTGATTTGGGATTAGTTTCAAATCTGTAAACCCAAAATCACTGGTTACCGCATTTATAGCATAATTTGCCAACTCAGGCTCCACTGGTCCTACTTTTTGAACATCTAATACTTCATTAAGTAGTTGTTGCAATCTTAATTTTGTGTTTTCGTAGTCGGGTTCTGTGGGGTTAGTTGATTTTAGTGATGATTTCCTCACGCTAGCTGAGTTAATAGGACCATTTGCAGACTTTGAAGCTTCAGGGACAACAGGGGGCTCAGAAGATACAGGGGATTCTCCACCTTCTAGCTGGGGACTTCTGGTATTATCCAGGTCCCCACTAAATAATGAGCTGTTATGACTAACACTATTGGATAAACTATCTTCATCATTTGTTAGGGTATCATCTTCAACAGTATTGTTACCAGGGTCATTACTTTCCCAATAAAAAAGTAGCTGTTGTATCACAGTCAGCAGGAAACCATACCATTGTAATGCAGACTGCATACCTGTTCTTAATGACTTTTTGGTATCCCGTAACATCAACATATCACATTGATTCAATGGGTACTTTGAATTAACTGACGATGTTTTCGTTTTCGTTTTCGATTTGGCTTTGGAACCTTCAGCATTTGTAAGCTGACTAGATAGGCCCATTTTACTAGAAGATCTACTTGGTTGTTATTTGAACCTCTTCGTGCCAGATATTCATGTAATAAGGAATTTAAATTATATTGATATGGTAAAAAAATAAAAAATTGTACGGTTATGTGAATTCAAAGGGGGGTGGTGCGAATATCATAAACCGTTATTCTGTCAGGATTAGTTTAAGAAATTGCACAGGTTCGGTAAATAAGACTAAGGTCCTAACTATTCTGCCACGTACGGGAAGGGATAGGTGTTATGGACGTAGGGTGTTATGGACGTAGGGTGTTATGTTTATTCATTATACTTCTATATACAATGGTACCCCTTATGGTATTATGGTGATGGTGATGGCCTGAAGTATGGATGTTGTCTTCCATTTGTAGTAGATCTTCTTGACCTTTCTGGACCTCCTCTTCCAAACAGGGTTGACCAAACCCAAGTATTTCTATTAGCTCTTGCAGTTCTAGTGCCACTACTACTAGTATCACTATTATTATCATTTGGGTCTTCTGCCCCTCTAGCAACATTAAATTCATGACCATCTGCTGAAGGTGATGAAGAGTTGGATGAAGCATCATCACTCATTGAATCAGAATTTGAACTAGAATTATCATCTTCATCATTTTGATTATTATTCCGGTCATTGCTATTATTGGTATTATTATCATTAGTATTATTATCATTATTTGCTCTATTAAACCGTCTTGATCTCTCTCCTCCTATAGTAAATGTCCTAGTGGCTCCAACAGGGATCAGACTATGGAAATCTGGTAGTGGGAATTTACCTGGAAGTACCAAGTTGGGTTCTCTTGAATTGACTGGTTCCCAAGAATTTCCAGTTAATGTATAAGAAGGAGAGGCAAAAGTTTGACTCATTGAAGAATCAGTTAGTGGAGTGATTGATGGATTAAATGGTCTTCTAAACGGATTAAATACATCAGTGGAATGATTTAGTAAATGTTCAAGATTATCTTCTTCACTATTAAAATTATTCATCGTGACTTGTTTTAGTCTTTCAATCTTTAATTGTTTAGGATCTTTTTCTTTCAATTCTTCCACTTCTTGTCTACATAAAGGACAACTAACATTATTCTTTAGCCATTCAATGATACAACTTTTCCCAAATACGTGATTACAATTAGGCATTTTGACAGGCCCATGTCCACAATTTTTAGTTAGTTCTTCTTGTGATTGTTTCGTTGACCGTTCTTTCATAATTTCATTGTATCCTGGTAATATATCTTCTTTAGTAGGTTGTTCTAATGTATGGATATTTCTTTGAGGAAATCTAGAATATTCAACTCCTCCTTGGTCTATTGGAAAGAAAAATGATGGATCATTGAATTGATTAGCTTCACTATTCGATTGTAATGGGATATTAAATTTATTACTTAACTCTTTAATCATTTCGTCCTGTGATTGATGGATTTGACGCTTCCACAGTTTAACGGGATTCTCTACTTCTCCTTCAACATCCTTGGTAACTTTTGCAACTTTAGAGTTAGGATTATTGGTTTCGACTTCATATTTATCATAACAAATAGGACAATCTTCAGACTCTAGTTGATTAATATCCACATGTTGTAATGACGCAATAGCTTCTTCTGAGGCAATCTTTTTCTTACTTCGAATTCCAGTAGCAGTGAATGCTCGGTCCAACATATCTCTTAACCATGTAGGCAAATCATTTGAAGTATTATTATTGGTATCGATATCTATATCGATCATCGTAGCACCTAAAAAGTTGGGAGGATCCATCTTTCCATTCAAAATGCTATATGTCTGGTTTTAAATTTATAAAACTTGTTCAATAAAGTTTGGAACCACAAAAGATTATGTGATATAAAACAATCATTGCGAATAAAAATGGTTGCGCGATTCTTAAGAATTCCGTTAAACGGTTGAGCGAGTGATGGTGGTGGTGGTGGTGTCGTCACGACATTTTCCATTACTATATTATGATTAAAATTATTATACACAAGTGGGGAGAAGGCATGCTACAAATATTGGGCCCTTAAGTTAGTAACCATAGCTTGTTTATCAGGACCCAAAGTAGGGATTTGTTCTGGGGGTATGGTTAACACTTGAGCTATTAAATCCGCTTGTTCTGGGGCCATTACTGATAATTTATGTTGAGTAGCCACTGGTAGAAATGGCCACTTAGATCCTGGTGGTGGACTATTCATATTATTACCCATTTGTGGTGTATTTGGCAACCCATTGGGGACTGCTGGTAAATTGGCTGGTAAATTTGGTGGGCCATTATTATTACCAAATTGTTGTACTTGTTGAGGGAATTGAGCTTGTATTGGGGGTTGGAACTGACCATTATTGAATGGCATTTGGGGGGTATTCAATGATGGTTGAGCCATTTGTGGAGTAGATTCTAATTGTGGAGCATTTACTGCATCTTTAATCACTTCATTATCTATGAATCCCATCAATAGTAATGCTTGTGCGGCAGAAGTTGCTAAATGTGGAGACAATTGAAATACTTCTGGAGCTCTACTGGCATTTGGACCCGTCAAGACAGTTTTAAGGTTGGTTATCAATTCGATTAATTGTGCTGGAGGTATATGACTTAGATTTTCACTGATTTTATCAGGGGTGGTGAATGGTAATGATGTAGGTTGGGGGAGGTCTCTAGATACTATATTTGGTTGTGGTTGATTCATTTGATTCATCTGGTTCATTGGGTTCATTTGGTTCATTGGATTCATCTGGTTCATTGGATTCATTTGGTTCATCTGGTTCATTGGATTCATCTGGTTCATCCCTCCCATGTTTCCCATTTGATTCATAGGCATGTTCATTCCATTCATTGGTGTTCCAGTGTTACTCATCATTTCAGGTGGTAGCATAACATTCGTAGGTAAATAATTTCTATTCAACTTTAAAGGCCTCTTTCTATCTGATGGGGAATTGGATCTCAATCCTTCTTTCGATAATTCAACTCTTAACCGTTTAGCTTTGTTATGACCGGTTGCAATTTGAATTTGTGCTAATAATTTTAGTCCTCGTTTGGCTTCTTCAGGGTTTTGATATTCAATGAAACAAAACCCTTTATTCTTTCCGGCATAATCAAATCCCATTCTTACATCAACAACAAGCCCAGACCCACAAACCACTGATCTTACTGTATTCTCATCCCATTCAAATGGAAGCAGTCCCACATAAAGGACAGTAGAGGTAGCCAAGTTTACTGGTGGCCCACGTCTTGACATTGTAATCGATTAATTTGAATGATTCCTACTATGATATTCTTTAAAACAGAAGACGATGATTGACTGTTGGTAGAGCCTTTGGTTATTGATAACTAATAAGTATATTGTTTTGAGTGGTCTATTTCTTCGCTGTCGGAAGCACCATTTTTTTTTTTCGCATTGGTGGTAGTGTGAGAATTGGATTTGTTTATGGTTGGGGTTACATTACTTGAACCATAGAATGGTTTGGCATCAAGAGACTAGAGGGGTGTTAGGAAGAGGTTGTTACAGGAAGATGTTACAAGAGGGTTCATTTTCATCTAGGCTACACAAGCCAAATTCTGCTGATAATCTCATCCAGTGGTGTGCTGCTTATAAGCTCATTCAGTGGTGTTTGCAATTCAATCTTTACTTATCTATCTCTTACATATGGCTTCCATTACACTCAGACTTTAAGCTTTAATATATATTGACCTTACACAATTCAATAGAACAGAAAATACCCAGAACTTATATTACAATAATATGTGATCAAATCACAAAAAGCACTAACCACTACAATTACCAATCAATTGATTGACATCACCTCAACTGTGATTGCGAAAACAGGAAATTGCAACCAAATTTTGACCAATTTTGCAGCCTCACCAAAACAACACACAAGTACGCTCTTGTTTTTATTTTAATTTAATTTTATTTAATATAGCTTTTATTATCTTATCTTAATTCCTTTCGGTGCCTCTTATGTTTGATGGTTTAATTTCACTAAAAGAAGCATGGGTTTTCTCTAATTCCCGCTCAAAAACCTCTAACCCTTCACCCTCATTATGAATACCAGCATGCATATAAGGAGTGGAAGCAGCAATCTTAACCACTTTCCAAGGTTGAGTTATAGGAGTTTGGGCAAAGATTATATCCATCTCTTCCAAAGATCTACCTCTAGTTTCAGGATAAAATAAATACAACACCGGGATGATTAAAAAATTAATAGCAGCAAATATTGTATAGGTGAAAGGACCGATTGATTCAAAACAAACAGGAGTTATCATTACCACTAAGAAATTAGCAATCCAATTACAGGCAGTTGAAATAGCAGCAGCAGGAGCTCTCATTTCTAATGAAGTTAATTCTGGTGGTAATAACCACATGTCTGCTAAGAAAGCTATAGAGAAAAAAGTATTGAAACAAAATAAAAATACTGCAGCCACTATAGGAGCACCAGAATGTTTACCACCCCAATCATCATCAGAATAATACGTTGCAACCGTTAACACCACCATACACAAACATTGACCAATAGCACCCGTAATTAATAGAGGTCTTCTCCCCCACTTATCAATGAAAAGAAGTGGTAATAAAGATGCTAAGAAATTCTCAATCCCATTACAAGCAGCTAATATTCTCGATTCTAAAGGAGCTAATCCAATATAACTTTGAAAAATGGTTCCCGAATAATAAGTGATTAAATTTACTCCACAAAGTTGTTGAATTAATTGTGCACACCCAGCTAAGCATAATCTATGGAAATGTCTTTTCTTCCCTTGTGATAATAATAATTTTAAAGAGAATTGGTCAGCACCCAGAGTCTTTTCCATAGAAATAGCTTTCTTTATTTCATCAATTTGTTCAGACACTTCTATGTCATTGACTGGTAATAATTCTAAAGAAGAAAACACTTTCCTGGCATCGTGTTCTCGATGTTTTCTTAATAACCATCTTGGAGATTCTGGTAATTTTAAGATCACAGGAAGAATAAATAATGGGAAAATACATTGGAAAGCAATGGGGAATCTCCAAGCCACCGAATCATAAGGAGATAAATTTCTAGTGAAATAAAAGGCAAAATCAACCCAATAGGAAAACCCAATCCCAAAGGCAATTGATGCTCCTTGAATACAAATCAATTTCCCTCTTCTTTCTGGTTTAGCCAATTCTGCTTGCCAAACAGGTACTGTAGCAGTAATGAAACCATTACCTAACCCAGTAACTACTCTGGCCACAATTAAATGTTCTACATGATAAGCACAAGCTTGTAGAGCACCCCCGATAAGAATTATTATACAACCAATAAACACAATTTTAACCCTACCATACTTATCACCAAGGTACATAGTAGTTAAGGCTGAGGTCATACATCCTATTTCATAAATCCCGATAACCATTCCTTGATAACCAGATCTTGAATACCCATAAGTAACCGTATCCATTTCAGGAAACATGGCCCTAAAATTCTCTAATGTCAATAAAGATCCCATAACTCCTTGATCGTATCCAAATAATGTGAATCCAACCGAACATAAAATCGCTACCACTGCTGATAATTTCCGGCCTTGTAACCCAATAAACAGATAAATATTTGTGTCGTTAGACCAATCATCTTGGTAAGAATTTGACAGTTGTGCAAACGATTGTTGAGTGGACTGTTGAGACACATCAAGGTCTATGGGGTGGCCATTGGAACCGTGGTCATTATAACGTTTGATTGACATGATTGCATTAGGATAATAAACAAGTAGATATTTTAAATAAATCGTACTGGATTAACAGTGTGTGGATGCCCCGTGGAACTAAATAAGCAAATTCAGTTATGGTTGCTGACATAACCTTATCTATTAAGTGTGGAACATTAGAGGTAGGATGGATAAGGTGTGGGGAACCAAAGGACGCAAGTGGCACCAGGGTCTGATAGGGGACATCGAGTTGCTATAGCATGGTGCTACGGGGTGTGGTGCTATGGGGCAGCTTTAATGAGGATGTATGTATATATGTTTGATCGGCAAGGCTATTGATCCGAATAAGCATTACAGTGTTTGTTTTGGTATATTTGATCACCGTCGGCCGAAACGGTTTGCAGCTGTCAAAGTAAATCATTTGTGATAAAAGTTTCTTTTTAGAGAGAATATAATTCCGGGGTCTTGCTCTAGTGGTATGTAGGTATGTGGGTATGTGGGTATGTGGGCCTATGGGTCTATGGGTCCATAAGCCTATGAGCTTGGGTTTATGAGCCGTTGGGTCTATAAATATACGACCTTGTCCATAGACCCATATATCATTCTATAGCAAAACTGTATCCTCTCCATCCTCCATTTTGAGTCCGATATCATTATGAGCAATGATTACCGGGACCCGAACAAAAACTATATAAAGAACATTACTCGCATCCTAACCAATAGTAACAATCTTGACATTAGACAACCCTAAAGCTTCAAGTTGTGTTGCTTTAGTTTCATCTTAACGTCACCACCTGAACCCTCTACCAAAAGGTTCACAATTCCAATAGTCCTAGCCGTCTTATCATGAGAGTGTTTTCATTCGATCCAGACCTTTTCAGTAAAACTGAAATCATCATTGGTGGTATTAGAGTATTTGTATACAACACAGAAAAATTACATCAATATGTGAAAAACTTTGACTCAAAAGAAATTGAAAATGCCGAAATCCCTATAAACATCTTATACTTACTTCATGGTAGAAGCAATGACTCTACCCATACCGAATCATTTGGTTATAAAATCGCCGAAAGATATTATAACAATAAAACTAAAATTGATATCCCACTTATATTTGTGACCTTTGATGCCAGAAACCATGGACCAAGAATGGTTGAACATAAAAAAAATTTGACTTGGAAAGAAGGTAACAATACTCATGGGGAAGATATTCTCTCAATCATTGATGGAACCGTATTGGATTTAAAATTGATCATGGAATATTTACCAATTTATTTAAATTTAGAATTAAATGTACCAAATTTACGGAATTTTGAATTTAAATTTAATAACATTATTAGTGGTTATTCAATGGGTGGTCATACAACCTTTCGATTTGCTGCTAAATATCCAGAATTGGTTAATATTATTAATCCAGTGGTGGGATCATGTGACTTATCATCAATGTTAATTGATCGGTTATTACAAACTCCTACTAGTGGGATTAAACGGTTTTTACAAGAATATTCTGAACTTAAATTAAATTTTAATCAAAAGGTTTTATATCCAAGAGTATTTCATGAATATTTAAAAAAGACTGATGAGGAAATCTTTGACCAATTCCCGTTTAATCAAATTAAAATGTTTGCCTCATTTGATGCTAAACCTGATTCTTTGGTCCCATTTTCATATTCAAAGACGTTTTGTGAAATGTATAAAGCTAATAATCCTGATACTGTAGTGTTTGTTCAAGATGGAGTCGATCATGATGTTACTATAGAGATGTTGAATAATTTTACTGACTGGTTAGTTCAGCATGTTTAGCATAATAGAGATTTATATGTATGTAGGTATGTATACGTACACACACAGTCATTAGTTAATCTAAGTCTGGCCCTCTCTATGTCTGTCAAGCCCACGCAGTAAAATCGTCAACTGCGCGACAAAAAGGACTTATCATTACAAAACTCAAAGCTAATTATTTCATTCCAGTTATTTAATCATTATCAATACCCACTTTATAACTACCCTACCCTTTTAGTGCTCTCTTTATTGTTCATATTCAATTCTCCCGGTTTCAGCTCATTCATAATTTACCAAGATGATGAAGAATTCCTTAAGTGCTGGGATGCACCCTGGCATGTATGGAAGTTATAATAATTATGTTGATGATGGTGATTCTTCAATCACTAGTTCCAGTAAATATAGTCAACACCTTCATAAAGATAATCATAATGGTGATCAAGTCAATTATATCACATTTAATCAAGATAATTCATGCGTTGCTCTAGGATTAAATTCCGGTTACAAGATTTTTAATTGTAATCCCCTGCTCGGGAAATGTTATCAGTATATTAAAAATGAACCAATTGGATTGATTGAAATGTTATACAATACTAGTTTAATGGTAATAATTGGATTAGGTGAAGAATTGGGGTCATCCCCTAGAAAATTGAAATTGATCAATTCTAAACAGAATTCAATCATTTGTGATTTGATCTTTCCTTCGACTATTTTGAATGTTAAATTAAGTAAAAAGTCATTAATTGTATTATTGGCTACTCAAATTTATATCTATGATATCAATAGTCTAAGGCTATTACATACGATTGAAACCAGTCCTAATCCTAATGGATTATGTGCATTTACTAATAATGATATAATTAATAACAATTCCAATACGTTTTTAGCATACCCATCCCCACCGAAAACTATTACTCATGATTCATTATTAGTCAATGGATTAAATACTAATGGTGGGAATAATTCGGTTCAAAATAATATTCAATCTGTTAGTAATAGTCCTAATCGAGTAGGAGATGTAATCATCTTTAATACTACTACTTTACAACCAATGTCTGTAATTGAAGCTCATAAATCTCATTTAGCAGCTTTAACATTATCTGATGATGGAACTTTATTGGCAACCGCTTCTGATAAAGGAACTATAATACGAGTGTTTGATGTGATTACTGGTGTTAAATTATTTCAATTTAGAAGAGGTACTTATCCTACAAAGATCTTTTTTCTAAAGTTTAGTAATGATAATAATTATATTATTGTTACTAGCTCAAGTGGAACTGTCCATATTTTTCGGTTAGGGGAAGAGGAAGCATTGTATAATAAGCACAAAAATAAGAAAAAGAAAAAAGTCAAAGTTCCTATAATAAATGAAGATCCTATCAAAGAGGAGAACGAAGAGGAAGATTTAAGTGATTTAGTGATAACCGGAGATGATGAAAGAGGAAATGATGAACAGCAAGCACAAAATGGTGATGATGATGATGGTAAAGGTGATGCTGATGCTGATGCTGATGATCATGACCAAGATTACGTTGATGATGATGATGATGAGGGCTTAATCAGAGACGATGGTGATGATAGTGATGCTGAAGACGTGGATGAAGTTGGAGAAGATCAAGAAGTTGAAGCCGTTAACAGACAAAGAAAATCATCTCAAGGATCATCAGGATCATTCACTAGTATCAATAGTGGATTATCTAATGAAGATATTCCTTCAATGACTAATGGAGCTAAAACTACCAATCCCAAAAGTGAACCTATTATTGATCAAACAAGATTATCAGTAGCAAGAATTATTAGAAGATCATCACAAACTTTAGGTAGAAAAGCTGCTCAAAAGATGGGGGATTTTTTACCATCAAGATTTTCATCCATACTTGAACCAACTAGACATTTTGCTTCTATCAAAATTAACAGTGTAGGGAAAGATGTTAAATCTATAGCATCCATGAATAATGAAGTTCAAAATGATTTAGTTCCTCAGCAATATTTGACTAAAAATAAGGATAAAGATAATCAGGAAAAAATGGATATTGATAAATCTAAAGATTTCTTAAACTTGAAATTATTACACATTAACGTGGTAACGTCTGAAGGAATTTCATATACTTATGGATTAGATCCTTTAAGAGGAGGTGATTGTATATTATTGCATCAGTATTCATTATTAGATTGAATAGCTATATCTTAAATATAACAGGGGACATCACTATTTATCGGACCTCTATGAACACTGTAGTGAATGTTTGTAGGCCCATTACTACTCGAGAATATACTCTTATATAGACTTAGATCAGTTATGTCCGATCATAATTAACGGAGAAGGATTTAATTAACCCCGATACGGAGACTCGGAATTAGCAATTGCAGCCAAAGCCAATATATGTTGATATGTCGGGTCAGGAACATTAAGGCGACATTGGAAATATATACAGAGGAGATCATTGATATACTGATGAATCATACACTCATAGAGTGATCCCGATTAGTGGTGACCTATAGTAAGTTCCCACTCATATACAAGTTATCCTTTAACCATGGTACTCGCGAATACTCTCTTGTATTATTCCCCCTTACTCTTACCACCCCTCTCCTCTTATGTTCTATCCACTGATTCAAAATGTCGTCAACCTAATTTTCACAAGCATGCGATTCTCAAAATACCTGTGAGATTTTTTGCAGTAGACCCCATATTTTATGATTCCTCAACCCCAACTATATAAAAGTAACAATCTCGCCATTTTATTCAATTAATATTCAACTATTTTTTTCTTTATATAAATAATGGCTCCAAGTGCAGAAACTAAATCAAATGCTAGCACCACCACCAACTCTAGTAGTAATACTACTGGTGGTGCTGGTGGATCCATCAAGAAATCAACCACTACCAAAACTGATATTTCTAAACAAGCCAGTGAAGCTACTTTAAATAATCCTTTAAGATATACTCCAATCGAAGATATCCCTAAGAATGTTAAAAGATTAGTCAATTCATTCCATGAACAACACAAATTACATTCAATCCAAGCTAGATTAAATGCTTTAAGAAATATCTATTTTGCTATGAAAGACAATGAAGATTTAATTGCTGATGCTTTAGAAAGAGATTTCCATAGAGCTCCATTTGAAACTAAAGCTTTAGAAATGTGTCCACTTTTGAATGAAATTTTACATACCATCACTAATTTGTATAAATGGTCAAAACCTGAATCTATTCATGATTTAACCATTAATGTAGCCGGTCAACCATGTTATATTGAAAGAATTCCATTTGGAACCGTATTAGTTATCAGTCCATTTAATTATCCATTATTATTATCAGTATCTTCTCTTGTTGGGGCTATTTGCGGGGGGAATAATGTGGTATTAAAATTACCTGAATCCACTCCACATTTTTCTCAGTTATTAACTGATCTTTTAAATGATGCTTTAGATGCTGATACGTTCTTTGTGGTTAATGGAGCTGTTCCTGAAACTACGGCAGTATTAGATCAAAAATTTGATAAGATTATGTATACTGGATCTACCACTGTTGGTACTATTATTGCTAAAAAAGCTGCTGAAACTTTAACTCCTTGTTTATTAGAATTGGGAGGGAAATCTCCAGGATTTGTATTAAATGATGTTAAAGATAAAGATCTTGATGTTATTGCTAAAAGAATTTTATGGGGGAAATTTTCTAATGCTGGACAAACTTGTGTAGCTATTGATTATCTTTTAGTTGACGAAGCAGTTAAAGATAAAGTTGTTAAAGCTTTAGTTAAACAAGCTAACATTTTGTATGAAAATATTGGGCCTGAAACTGAACATACTCATATTATTCATGATCGTGCTTTCAATAATTTAATCAGCACCATTAAAAATTCTGATGGTAATATTATATATGGTGGAGAATCTGATGCTAAATCTAGATATATTTCTCCTACTATTATTGATAATGTTAAATTTACTGATTCTACTATGAAACAAGAACTTTTTGGACCAATTTTACCAGTTATTACTTATTCAGATTTAAGAGGAGTATTAAAACAAATTATTCAATCTCATGATAATCCATTAGCACAATATATTTTTACTAGTGGAGGAACTAGTAGAGCCAAAAACCCCCAAATTGATTTGATTTTATCTTATCTTAGATCAGGGGCTACATTAATAAATGAAACCTTGGTTCATGTTGGATTACCAAATGCTCCATTTGGAGGAATTGGAAATTCTGGTACTGGTGCTTATCATGGATGGTATTCATTTAGAGCATTTACTCATGAAAGAACTACTGTTGAACAAGCTTTATGGAATGATTTTGCTTTAAAAGCTCGGTATCCCCCATTTAAAGAAAATCATGCTGATCTTATTAAAACTTCATTAGCTCCACAAAGAGAATGGTTTACTAGAACTGGCGATGTTAAAGTGACTGGTCCTTCAACTTTATATAATATTTATAATGGAATTGCTACTTTTGCTGTTCTTGGGTATAAATTTGTTGCTAATAAGACTTGAATCCTTACAACCAATTATATATGTCTATATATGTTTAATAAATTCCTATAAATTGTTAGTAGTGCGTACTTGATGTTTTTGCAGTAATTGCCTTTGTCACCAACCATCAAACTTGCGCGCACACTTAAAATACTCATAAATTTGCCATTAACATTCATTGACCATGAGTTCCACAAGTATGTAATATGATCCTTTGAGAGGGATGATAGGAAGGAATGATATCTTGGTTAAAAGATTATTTCCTTTCCCACTTGTTCCCTAATTCTACTCATTCAATACTAACCATTGTAGTCAAAATCAAAAATGCCGGTAAGGTATATGACATTGATTTAAATGATACTGATAAAGGAATTGATTTAAAACAAAAGATTCAATTAGTAACCAATATTCCTACTGATAAACAAAAGATTTTAATTAAAGGAGGGAAATTAAATGATGATTCTGTAATTAAAGAATTGAAATTCTCCCAACCTATTATGGTATTAGGAACTCCTGATAATAATATTAATAAAGTTGAAATTCCCAAACAAGTGTTTTTAGAAGATTTGAATGAAAATCAATTGAATCCTATTGGAGACGAACCATCTGGTTTAGTTAATTTAGGGAATACTTGTTATTTTAACTCTTCATTACAAGCCCTTTATCATATTGATGATATTAAGAATAAACTTAGTACCAGTGATTCATTAACTAGTGGTGCTGGTAATTCATTCTTATTGTCATTGAAAAGATTATTTGAATTAATGAATGGTAAACAACAAAAAATTAATCCTACTCTTTTCTTGGCTAATTTTAGATCAAATTTCCCTCAATTTAGTGAAAGAGATAATCATGGATTTTATAAACAACAAGATGCAGAAGAAAGTTTTTCACAAATTTTAAGTTTATTGATTGATAGTATTCAAATTAGAGATGATTTTAATATCAAATTCAAAGCCGAATCCAAATGTTTAGCATTACCAGAAGAACCACATACTATTAATGAAGATGAAGCATTAAAACTTATGTGTCATATTGATATTAAAACCAATTTCTTAAGAGATGGATTATTAAATGGATTAACCGAAACATTAACTAAACATAATGATACTTTACAATCCAATGCTGAGTATGAAATCACTAAAAAAATCATTAGAACTCCTAAGTATTTAATTGTTCATTTTGTTAGATTTTATTGGAGAAGAGATACTCAAAAAAAATCAAAAATTTTAAGAAAAGTTCAATTCCCATTTGAGTTAGATATTAGTGAAATGTTGGATGATTCTATTAAATCATCTAAAACTAAATTTAGAGATGATATGAGAAAACTTGAAAAAAATAACTATGAACTTGTTAGAGATTTTAAAAAATCTAAATCTAATAATCATGATAATCCTTTACAACAACAAGAAGATGATAAATTAAAATTAATGTCAATTAGATCGAAGTTTGAAGATGATTTTAATTCTTTATTACTGGAACATAATATTGAAACCAAAGCTTCTGAGTTAACCGAAAACCCATCATCGGTTTATAAATTAAATTCTATCATCACACATGCTGGGTCTTCTGCTGATAGTGGCCATTATCAATGTTTTTCAAAAGATAATGAAGATTTAAATATGGATGATGAAAATTGGTGGAAATTCAATGATGATAAAATTTCTAAAGTTACTAGAGATAAAATTGAACAATTATCTGGTGGGGGTGAAAGTGATAGTGCTTTATTACTTATTTATAAGGCTAGTGGACTTTAGTTAGTTCATTTCATGGTTATATAATGGTTATATATTAATCGTATAATTTATAAAAAAAAAAATAGTTGTCTACCTATTACAAGTCTTTAACAGATTGTCTGAATGCTTGAACTTCATCCCAACAATTCAAAGGTTTGCCATCATTTAATTTAAAACATTTAACGACATTTTCTCTAGTAGATTTAATTTCATCAGTGATTTGAACCAGAGTTAATTCAATATTCTCCTTCATCAATTGTTTTAAATGTTGGACTTTTTCATTTGATTTAGGAACCGATATCACATCGTTGTCATCTTTAGGTAAAATGGAATCATTGGTAGTTTGTTGGAATTGTTTAACGGTATCGGATTCTAATTTTTTCAATTCTTGTGCTACTCTATCTTGTATATATTTTTCAGTATATTGAGCTCTACTATAGTCGGATTCCGGACTATTTTCGAGTTGTGATAAGAAAGAAGCACTAAAATCGATTGGTGCTTGTGGTGTAAACACTTTGTTTTCTGGTTTTGAAGTGGTTGATCCCATTTGTTCCCTTCTTTATATGGATTAACTGGTAGAGTTGTTCTTACTGCTATTGGGTAAATGCGAGCGTTGAAGTAAAAAATACTTGGTCGTGCCATTCGTCATCATTCAATGTCGCAGTTTAAATAAAAAAAAATTGAGTTAAAATTTTCAACATTCACTAATTAAAAGGTAACTTGAACCAGTAATCCCCATTCATTGTAAATAGTCATAGTAATCGTCAACAAACCTGAATTGTATAATGCCACCAGTTCAACAACAAAGATATGTTCAACATCAACCATCAAACTTTGATAAATTCAAAATGGGTGCTCTTATGGGATCAACCGTAGGGGTATGTGTAGGAGTATTATTTGGAGGGTTTTCCATTTTACAAAACGGTGCTGGACCTAATGGAGTAATGAGAACTTTAGGTCAATATATCATGGGGTCAGTTGGAACCTTTGGATTATTCATGTCCATTGGATCAGTAATTAGATCTGATTCCGATTTCCAAGCTTATCAAAAAGCTATGATGTTAAGTCAAAGACAAAGAATTGCTGAGGTATATAACGTCAAAGACAATTAAGTGAGTTCAGAGTAGGAATACTCGGTCAACAGTAGTCAAAAGGGTAGTTATTGTAAAAATAGTGATCATAAAAATAGTGATGTAAAAATAGTGATCATAAAAATAGTGATCATGAGAATAGTAATAATACCAACAATACCAATATCAACAATACCAATACCAATATTAACAATACCAATATCAATAATACCAATACCAATAATAACCAGGAGATCAACAGAAATAATCTGTAAATAGTGATGTATATTTTCGGTCTAATTATGTAATTTATACTCGATATTTTTATCAATATCATACAAATAGGTCAATCCAAATTCAGGAACCTTATAATTATCAAATTTTTGTATATCTTTCGATAACTTTGTAAGTAAATTTTTCGGTTCTAAAATTGGCTCACTGCTTAATTTAAATGTCCCCCAATGAATCCCCATCATAAATTTACCATCAACTTGTTGACATATTTTTAATGATTCCTCTGGGGATATATGTCTTGGACTTTGATGCCAGGATGGACAATATTGACCTATTGGTAATAATGATAAACTTATAGGGCCGTATTTCTTCCCAATAACATCAAATAATTGTTTCAGATATCCAGTATCACCAGCATGATATAAAATCGATTTGCCATTTTGTTTTAAAATATATGATCCCCATAATGAAAAATTTGCATCTATGACATATCTTCCACTCCAATGCATGGATGGAACAAAGATAATTTCATATTGATCCTTCAATTTCTTATTAGGATCAATGTATTCATTTAAATTGATGCAATCCCACCAATCCATTTCAATGGTATTATAAACTCCTTTTCTAGCTAACGTTGATTTTAATCCTAATGGAACAATCCAAACTGATGAATTACCAATTTTGTTAATTAAATCATTTTCTAAATGATCTGGATGATCGTGTGATACCATTACAAAATCTAATTTGTTATTAGTGGCATAATTGATTTGGGATAAATCCATTGGTGATTTCTTTAATCGTTTGGGTCCAACATGAGGACTAAGTAAATGATCACTTAATATTGGATCTGTTAAAATATTAATTCCGGAAATTTGAATTAATGAACATGATTGTCCA
Source organism: Yamadazyma taylorii (assembly GCA_030583035.1). Classification (NCBI taxonomy): domain Eukaryota; kingdom Fungi; phylum Ascomycota; class Pichiomycetes; order Serinales; family Debaryomycetaceae; genus Yamadazyma; species Yamadazyma taylorii. The sequence continues at coordinate 230,344 of JAJMHJ010000001.1, read as the reverse complement.
AGCCAAGTGAATAATAATTGTTTATTGAGGGCTGGATAACTCGATTTTTTAGGGGTGAAAACATTGAAATTGAACCCAGTTTGGTGGTTCTTGGTAGGTGAATAGATTTTACTGAAATCCTGCTGTTCAATACATTGATGTAAAATGGTTGAATTTTGTCTTAAAATTTCAATATTTGGTTTCTCAAACGTTAAATAATCTTCTACTGTGTGGTCAATATCTTGGGGTGGATGACCATGTAATTCAACTTTATTCCCATAAAAACTTTCTACCAACTCTAGTAGACGAACTAGAACAAATTCAAATCCGGTTTGAGGTCTATATTCTTCAAATGGGTTAATAAACATTCCTGCTATAGTAGCTGATTTAAATTTAGAGGTATCAACATCATCTTCATTAGATGCAACAGAGGCTGCTTTGTTGAGCTCTTGTTTTCTGGCAGTTATTAAAGATTTGGTTTTGAAATGGAGATATGTTTCCGTTGATCCATAAAATATAAGCAATCCGGTGATTGTTTTTGCCTTGTTACCAAATTTAAACATTATAAGTCATTGAAGATGATAATCAAATTGAATGTGAGAAGAGATTAAATTTTGAATTACTGCGAAATTTTGATCGATAGAGATAAGACATGTACCGATTACCATCTACATCTCAAACTACATACTGTCTACTCTCCTTCTACTCTGAACACCCCCATTCAAGCCACACATCTATATATTTAACCTGAAAATAAAACTATAACTAGTGGTCTAATGTCTTCTAACAACCCCAGCTTTATCAGCTTGTTTTAAAATACTCTTCTTATAAGCATTAATATCACCAGGGAATTTACTAACCGATTGATTTTCAGTTACCCAAATTTCTTTACACACTTTATCAATGATAGAAACATCATGAGAAACCATTAATATTCCCCCTTTAAAATTATTTAAAGCATCAGCTAACGCATCTAACCCTTGAGTATCTAAATGATTTGAAGGTTCATCTAGAATTAATATATGAGGTTGATTTAAACATAAAGCTGAAAATGCCACTCTAGATTTTTGACCTCCTGATAATAATTCCATTTTTTGTAATCCTAAAGGACCTGTTATTCCAAAAGATCCTAAATGTCTTCTATAATCTTCATCAGATTTCCCAGGATATGTTTTAGACATCCAACTAACAGCACTCAAATTTAAATCCATAGAATCTACATGATGTTGAGCAAAATAACCAATTCTTAATCTACCATTCTTATTAACTTGACCTTGCATTGGTTCTAAATTACCTAATATTAATTTCAATAAGGTAGTTTTACCAGTCCCATTACCCCCTACTAAAGCAATTCTTGAATCCATTTGAACATCAAAATCAACATTTTTCAATAGTATATCATCGGGATTATAACCAAAAGTAACCTCTTGTAATTGTAATATTGGTGGAGAAATAGAATCAGGATCTGGGAATTTAAAGGTAATGATCTTATCATCTTCTGGAGGTTCTAAAACTGGTAATTTTTCCAATTTTTTAATTCTTGATTGAGCTTCAGCAGCTCTGGCAGCATTATATCTAAATCTATCAATAAAACTTTGTAAATGTTGACGATGAGCCATTTGTGATTCATATTCTCTCTTTTGATTTTTAATTCTTTCTTCTCTAGTAGCATAAAATGAATCAAAATTAGCCCCTCTATAATAATCTAATCGTTCAGAATGTTGATGTATTATATCAGTAGCCACTTCATTTAAAAAGGCTCTATCATGTGATACTACCAATACTGTAGCTTCATAAGATTGTAAATAATCTGCTAAATATGTAATAGATGGAACATCCAACATATTAGAAGGTTCATCTAATAATAATAAATCTGGTTGACAAAATAATGCTCTTGCTAATGATAATCTCATTCTCCAACCACCAGAAAAACTTTTAGTTGGTAAATTTTGAGTTTTAGTAGTAAACCCTAACCCATGTAAAATTGCTGCTGCTTTACTTTCAGCTTTATCACTTTCCATTTCTTCTAATTTTTCCGATACCGTTAATAAATGATTTTCTAAATCATCTCTTTCATTATCTAATTTTTTAACTTCTTGACTTTCTTCTTCAAATTCTTTTCTTAATGTTTCAATTTCGGCAATTCTTTCATTGATTTTAGCCTCTTCTTGAAGTAAAGATTTTCTCCAAACATCAGCATCTAAAACACTTTGTAAAGCTGGAGTATCATCACCTCTAATTTCTTGCTCAACGTGTAAAATAGTAATGTGTTTAGGAATATTTAATTCTCTTCTTGATAATGCCTTTAATAAAGTAGATTTACCAATCCCATTTTGTCCTACTAACCCATATCTTCTACCATATGATAAGGTCAAAGTAGCTTCAGATAAAATTCTTTGAGCATCTCCTACAAATAAATCGAAATTCTCAATCTTAATATCTTTAGATTTCCCAGCACCTGCACCTAATTCAAGTGGATTGATTTCTAAAAAGAATGAATCATAATCTTCTTGTTTATTATCATTAATTAATTTTGATGCTTCATATTTAACAAATTGATTATTTCTTTTAGCAACTTTTTTAGCAATTTTCCGTTCTTGTTTCTCCAATTTCTTTTTATCCACTCGACTTTCTACTTGTTTACCGGTATGTTCAATATCATTAGATGCATTTAATAATGCTAATGAACTATTAATATCCCGTTTATTGTTATTTTTGTTTAATAAATTAATATCTAATAAACGTTTGGAGGTATCACCAGTAACTTCCAATTTGGCCAAGTTATCATTTAATTTCTTGGTTAATTCTTCAATTACTTTATTGGTTAAAGTTTCGACTTTTTCTGGATTCCCTCCTGCATTAATTAAAAGATCTTGAATATATTTGATTTCACTAGAAATGTCTAGTTGTTGAGAAGTAACACTGTCTTCTGTAGCGCCCGATACATGTTGGACATATCCTACTGCATAGTCTGCCACCATTGGATCAATAGCTGGGACTGCTTGACGAACTTGAAATCCCATGTCCGACATGATATAGTTAATGAATGGATAGTGAAAAGATTTTAAAGATTAAAAGATTTTTTTCTTCTCAAGACTGCGAGAAAGCCACAGAGTGAGAAATAGACCACCCAAACTACCCTACGCAACAACTATCACCTTCCACTGTCAACCTATCTCTTACATATAGCTACACACTATTCAATCTATACATTCTCTAACCCTACCCTAACTCTCTAATCCATCTATAACACAGCTTTAATTTGCTCTTCTAATTGATCTTTAGAATGTAAAGCTTGTACATCACTATTTCCACCGATATGTTTACCACCAATGAAAACATTTGGAACGGTTCTTTGACCAGTTAATTCATATAAAGCATCTTGAATTTCACTACCATCGGCCATTTGATCTAATTCAATGATATAAGCATTCTTAGTAATCGAATTTAAAGTACCTTTAGTAGCATTACAGTAAGGACAATAACTTTTAGAAGCTACAAAGATAGGATGATCTTTGATCAAAGTTTGAACTTTTTGTTTAATTTGTGGAGAGGCCATTGTAGAAAAAAAACGTTGTTTTAAAAAATTAATCATAAAAATTAATAAAATTAATCCTGTGATTAAAGTTGACAGTTCCATTGATTTATAAGATTTTTTTTTCTCTGGAACCAAAATCAACGCACACGATTGCGAAAAAAATGTCGTGATTACTAACGGGCCGTGGATAAGACAGAGAGATGGTAAACCCACTAAGCAAAGTATATATACTTCAATATATAGCTTATAATTTAGAATAGAGTCCTAGTTATTGAGAAAACTTATTGGAAATGATTTCAATTGAATATCCATCAGGATCTCTTATAAATGCCAATTGTTTAGAAATCTTTGCTTGACCCCATTTAACAGACCAATCTAATTCATCACCAAATTCTGATTCCAATTGGTGACAAAATTTCTCTGGGTCATCACAAGTAACACAAAGATGACCAAATCCTTGTAATGCCCCATTTTCTGTAGAGTTCCCATTATGATATGAAAACTCCTTATCGGTTTCAGTGCCCCAATTATGAGTTAATTCCACTATAGATTGTTTTTTGGATTTAACTTCACCAGTCATTGATTCTTCGATAAAGTTAGAATCATGTTCATATCCTAAGAAATATAATGTGAATTTAGCACCTTCATGGACTGATGTGGAAAACACTTTCATTCCTAATTTATTCTTATAGAAATCTAATGATTTCTTTGGATCTTTAACTCTAATCATTGAATGATTCAATTTATAATTGTTATAATTGGTTTGATTTTCAACCTTGTCAATTCCATTTTCAATCAATTCAACCCAATATCCATCAGGATCTAAAGCAAAAGCGATGTTTTTTTGTCTCCCATCAGATAATTTCTTTTGAAATTTAACGTTGTTGGCTAACAATTTTTCTTCACATTTTTGAATATTATCAACTGAAATACAAATATGACCAAACCCTCTGAATTCAGAACCATTCCCATTGTTAACTCTAAAGGTGTCATCATTTTCAGTTCCATAATTATGACATAATTCTAATACCCCTTCTCTTCCAGCCCAATGAGTATTTTTAACTTCCGGAGTATTATAATTCATCATATATAATGAGAATCCATCAAAATCTAACCGTTCAACACATTCGAGTCCAAAGTTTTCTTGATAGAATTGTTGAGATCTTTTAGGATCCTTCACACGAATACATGTGTGATTCATAACAAATGAGGTATCAAAGTCGACCATACTTCTATGATTATAATTGGGTTAATTGGGTTAGTTTGGGTTAATTAGATTAACTAATTGAATTAACTAATTGAATTTTCTCACACTTTTAAAGTTGCGCGACATTGGCCTCGTATAAGAACCATTAGAGATGGCAGATTTTGCACCAACTATACCCTAATCCTACAAATGATATCTACCCTAATAACCCGTCGATTCTTAAGTCATTCATATCGAGCATTTCTGTCTTTCAAACATGAAATAACCCGTAACACTATTGGCGATATCAATCAACTATACCTCAATCAGAAACCTATATCTATGGTTACTAGTCATGACTTCATCACTGCTAAATTTAGTGAAAAAGCTCAAATTGATATTAACCTTATCGGTGATTCGTTAGCCATGGTAGCATTAGGATATCCAGATACCAATGAAATCAGTTTTGAAGAATTCTTATATCATGTGAAATCGGTGTCTAGAGGTAATAATAAATCATTATTAATAGCGGATTTACCATTTGGTAGTTATGAAATCTCTGGGGATCAAGCATTAAAAACTTGTATAAATATGATTAAATTAGGGAAGGTTCAAGGAATTAAATTGGAAGGAGGAGCTGAAATTGTTCCAACGGTTTCAAGAATTGTTAATGCTGGGATTCCTGTAATGGGACATGTTGGGTTAACTCCTCAACGTCATAATAGTTTAAGTGGATTTAAATTACAAGGAAATACTGTTGATGGAGCTATTAAGATCATTAAAGATTGTTTGGAATTACAAAAAGCTGGGGTCTTTTCCATTGTATTAGAATGTATTCCTAATAAATTGGCTCAATTAATTACTGAAAAGTTATCAATTCCAACCATAGGGATTGGGGCTGGACCTTCTTGTTCGGGTCATGTGATGGTAATGGCTGATTTATTAGGAATGAATGGTCCTAAAGATTCAGTCAAATCTAAATTTGTTAAAGAATATGCTAATTTATACGATACCTCTGTTGATGCTTTGCTTACTTATAAACAAGAACTTGAATCGGGACAATATCCTGATCCTGATATCCATGGGTATAAAATTAAACGGGATACTTTAAGGCAAATTACTGACAAGATTAACGAGTTAGAGTAATACACCTGCGTTGTATTAGGGATTAGATTTTTAAATACCACTATATATATGACTTAATATACTCTCCATTTCATCTAATCTATCACATTCGTATAGTCAAGAAGTCATGACATGACATCCAGGTCACCCATGTAATCTGTTTCATATCTCTACACTGTTATAATGGTGTCTGCTCTAGTTAATCAATTTTTTGCAACTTTCGCGATTTGAAATGGTTTCTTTTTCCCTGCAACCACATCAGAAAATTAAAACCATAATCAACCACTTATTCTTAATGACTTTTGAGAGCCAGGAAAATACCAACCCCGACACCCTCCGAATCTTCTTCATTAGACATGGTCAAACAGATCATAATGTCCAAAAGATCCTTCAAGGGCATATTGACATAGATATTAATGATACTGGTGTGCAACAAGCCAAAAAAGCTGCTAACCATTTATCTACCATTAAGTTTGATAAAATGGTTTCTTCCGATTTAGTAAGATGTGTTAATACAGCACAAGAGATCTTAGAGTGTCAAGTTAATCCTGTTGAATTTAGGACCACCGCTAATTTTAGAGAACGGGAAATGGGAATAGCACAAGGATTATATTTAAAAGATGCATTAAGTAAATACGGTGAAGGGTTTAGAAATATGGGTGAAAAACTTGATGATTTACTTAAAAGAGTAGAGGAAGAGTTTAATCTAATAGTGAAACAAGGTGTTAATAGTAATGATAAAAATGTAGGGATCTGTACTCATGGAGGGGTTTTAATTAACTTTTTCAATTATTTATATGATAAAAAGGGGTATAAATTACATCCTAACTTGACAAAAGGTGATCTAAAGGTTCCATTCAATACATCTGTATCTGTTATAGATATTAATAAGGTTACAGGTGAAGGGACTATTCAACTGTTTGGGAATTCCATGCACCTTGGTGCACAAATGGAAGTTAAGGAGCAATTATTAAGATAGGGATGTGGAACACAGAGGTTATGGGGACATAGAGATGTGATGTAGAACACAGAGGTTATGGGGATATAGACATGTGATGTAGATATAGAGATGTGACGTGGGACACAGGTTACAGGGGAATATAGAGATGTGATGTAGATATAGAGATCCTTATGTAGAGAGGTTCAGATATAGAGATGATAGTCATCTAAAGTTCCAACAAGGACACCTTCGTTTGACTTATTTATTTGTTTATTCCTAATATATAACAACTCATTAATCACATTCTTTTTTTCTTTTTTTTTCTATCTTTGTCTTCTTTTTATACTGGTACAATTATGCAAGAGAAACGATATATCTAAAAGATTACTTACGAAACATCGATCCTTAAAGTGTTAGAACTTTTGACATTGACAAGATTGCCATAATGCAAGATCCAGCACTTGAGGTATGTCATCCATTTTCAAGATTTAACACTATGATCATTGGATTTAAGCAATAGTTAAATTTGGATCCATAGTGTTAGATCTTGAAAACGAAGCATATCTCTTAAATGGATCATTTCTCTCCAATTCATATTCAGGATTTTGAACTTTCTTAGCAGCTCTACGTTTATAAATTCTTTTAAACCATTTCCAACATTCAGCCCCTAAAAGGAAACAGATGGAAAATCCAACAGCTACTCCCCATTCATAACCAATGGGTTTATGTAAAAATACTCTATCATTAATAACTGGGATATAAACCACTGGGAATACAGTCACAGTACCAGCTATGACAGACCAGAAAAGAAATTGATTACCCCATAAATCAATAGCCGTTTGTTTCCACCAAGGATTATCAGTTTCTTGTCTCATATGAAATAAGGAGTTAGTTGGATGAATACATTCCCAAGATAAAATTAATGCACACCAAGTCATATTAGCAAAAGAAGCAGCTCTACCTTTAAACACTAAATCACAAACTTCTGGACTAGCATTAGCAGCATTACAATTTTCTCCTAAATCTCCATTGCCTTTACCAAAGACAATAACTACAAAACACAATAAACATGATACTGCCATCCAAAATCCAAATGCTAACATATCAATAATTACTTCCCAAGTAAAAATTTCATTGTTTGGTGGAGTAGTTAAAACATCTTCTGAAGCTTTTTCTTGTCCCAAACCCATAGCTGGGAAGCATGAGGTAACCACTAAAATCCATAATACTTCAACTGGTGATAATGGGAATACTGAGAATCCGGATTTATCAATAAAGGCTAATCCAATCATCAAATAAAGCGCTTGTGCAACATTTTCTGATAATAATTGTAACACAAATTTTTGAATATTTGCAGCCATTCTTCTACCTTCTTCAATCGCATTTAAAATTGATGCGAAATTATCATCAGTTAATACAATATCAGAAGCATCTTTAGCAACATCAGATCCATTTAATCCCATAGCAATACCAACATCAGCTTTTTTCAATGATGGAGAATCGTTAACCCCATCACCAGTCATAGCACAAAATTTTTTCCGACGGTGTAATGCTTCAATCATTCTAACTTTTGTCTGAGGAGCACATCTAGCAATAACTAATGGTAATACTGGTAAATTATCAATTTGTTCATCAGTCAATCCATCAAATTCATTAGCTGTCATTACCATAGATTTAACTATTTCTTCAGAATAATGATATAAATTACGAGGAATAATCCCTACTTCTTGTGCTATAGCTTTAGCAGTACCAGGATGATCACCAGTTAACATATGAACGTTAATACCAGCTCTATGACATGCTTTAACAGAAGCAGCAGTTTCAGTTCTTGGAGGATCATAGATTCCAATTAATCCTTGGAATACCAAGTTTTTTTCAACTTGTTCTCTCTCATTAATGTCAATTGATTGTCCTTCTTTAGTAATATCTCTAGTAGCAAATGCTAATACTCTTAAGCCTTGACTAGATAAACAATTCATATTATCTTCAATGAATTTTCTATCATCATCAGTTAATTCTTGAACATTTTGTGAATCATAATCCTTATTAGAATTGAATTCATCCCTATTATGACCTAACCAATGGGTACAACAACCTAAAACTCTTTCAACAGCTCCTTTGGTATAAACTCTAGTTTCATCATGTTTTTTATAAATGGCAGACATTCTTTTAATAGAAGAATCAAATGGGAATTCTGCTAAATGTTCATAATGATCCTCTTCAATTAACCCATCTCTACCAAAATTCAATCTGGTTGTGAAAACTTGAATAGCAATTTCAGTAGCATCACCATGACCTTTCCAAACTAATTCGCCAGAATCTTCATCTTTAGTTTGATGGATCTTAGCTATATTAGCTAAAGTAGCAGTATATAACCAATTAACAAAATTAGTTGGATAATCACCTTCTTTGGCAAGTGGTAAGAAATCAATTTCTTCATCAGTATCATTAATGAATTGTGGTGAATGTTTAACAAAAGTTACATCTCCAATTGTGGGATTAAATGCTTCATTTGAATTATCAACTTGATAAGTTCCAACATTTGGAATCCAAACCTTTTTAGCAATCATTCTCCCTTGAGTTAAAGTTCCAGTTTTATCGGAACAAATATCATTAATACCACCTAAAGCTTCTAAGGAATCTAATTTTCTAACAATGACATTTTTTTGAACCATAACCTGAGCTCCAACAGCCATAGTAATGGTTAATACCACAATTAAAGCAGAAGGAATCATTGAAAGGGCTACACAAATAGCATAAATAGCCACTTCTGTATTAACTTTAAACCCTTTTTGGGAAGCCATAACCACAATAGCAAAAAGAACGGCAATCCAAAATAAAAAGATCGCTAACCAAGATAATTTTCTTTGTAAAGGAGTACCAACATTAATTCCTAAAATATTACAAATCACATTATAAATAGTTTTCAGCCAAGCTTGAGGATATTCTCTTTTTCTAGGAGTACGATTATTAGATTTATCAACTTTAGCAATAATTCCATTACCACCTCTTAAAGAATTAGCAATTTTCCCGATTTCAGTTTGAAGTCCAGTACCAACTACAATTCCAGTACCTCTACCTTTAGCCACTACTGAAGAAGAATAAGCTAAATTTAATCTATCACCAACAGGAATTGGAATTGACTGATCCGAGTAAACCTCTTCGTGATTTTTAGCTACTGGTAATGATTCACCAGTTAATAATGCTTCATCAGTTTCTAAATTCATACAATCAATTAATCTTAAATCAGCTGGAACTGTATCTCCAACATTAATATGAACAATATCACCAGGAACGACTTCTTCTGCTGGTATGGTTGTATCGTCACCATCTCTTGTAACTCTAGCAGTTGGTGATGATAATGATCTTAAAGATCCCATGGTTTTTTCAGCTTTTAATTCTTGAATGAATCCAACCCCAATGTTAATACCTACAACAGCTCCAATGACTCCACCAGATATCCAATCTTTGATGGCTAAGGCAATAACCATTGAAATAATCAATACTAAAATCATAGCATTGAATATTTGATGGGCCAAAATTTTGGTATAACTAACTTTATCCCCTTCCCCTAAACTATTAGCACCAAATTCTTTCAAAGCATTTGATGCTTGTGATTCGGTATACCCATCTTCAATATTAACATGAAATGAAGAGGCCACTTGTTCTATAGTTAATCTATGAGGTTGGAATTCACTACTCCCATTGGTGGTGAATTTACTTAATGACGTAGTATCAGTATTTACTCTCTTTTCTTTTAAATCTGACATTATTATGTGTTTCTATTTTGCAGCCAATATATAATTCAATTGACTAAAAATAAGGACGGGTTGTGAGACTTGTTTAGAGAGATTGTAATGGTAGACAAAAGAGAAACATAAGAACAGTTAGATCTGGTGGATTTACTGGTGTATTTATACTAATGTTGCTAAAGAATTTCTTATATGGCCAAGGGTATCAAAATTTCTTGAATAATTCTTATCTAGACAATATGCCGGATTCTGAAGGGTCATTACTGACATGCAGAATCAGATGAGACATGACTATAAGCCGTGCCCGCTCGCCCTAATTGTTCCATATGGACCTAGAATACCCCAGATAGTAATCTAAATGAGTACAGGAATCGGCCGATGCCGCGGGCAGAAAAAAAAAAGAAATGCACTTTGAAGAAAATCGAATGTTCCAATGGGTCATTATACATGTACAGTTTAATTATAGAGTTGCTAATTATAGATGTCTACCATGTCATTCATGTGTCAATCATGTATCAATCATGTATGAATCATGTATCAATCATGTATCAATCATGGATCAACCATGGATTATTCCAGTCTCATCCATGAGTCTGCCAGTAATCAAACCCTAAATGATAAGAATTATATGCCGAACTGACAAGAAAAGGTTGTTAGCGCACTTGGTAACGTGACTAGCGGAGTGACCTAGGCACAGCAAAACGGAAGACTTCCGAGGGCGAAAAGGGAAAAACAAACTACGTGTCTCTACCATTAGGTTTCATCAGTCTCAAAAATTTTCAAGTAAAAAGTTTTATCAAACATATGTTTAACAGATTGATGGGATATACTAATAACTTAAAGGATTAAATTATTATTATATCCCATTCAAATATTGGTTATAAATTTTGCATTTCGAAGGTTTTATTACTTGTCCCATAGTAATCAAAATTCAAAAAACTTGCATAGATTAATGTTAATCCCTAAATGGAGTTAATTTATTGATAGATAATATTTTAACCAAAGGCTTGGGATCAAAGCTAGGGATACATTTGACTTGGTAGTGGGTGGTAGTAAGTGTGGTAGTGGGTGGTAGTAAGTGGTAGTAAGTGGTAGTAGCTGTGGTAGTAGCTGTGTGCCTCTTGTTCTTTCAGTCGTAAGCCCTTTGAATCTCTAGTTCTCTGCTAGTTCTCGGTCTCTCACTGTCCCTATGTCAGTCTCGGTCCCAGTATTAATGTCTCTCTCTCAGTCTCAGTCTCAGTCTCAGTCTCAGTCTCAGTCTCAATCTCAAAATTTTTCAGCTTCACACAATTCACTTGTTTGATCTAGTCCCTTTCCTTCATTCCTATTGGCAAAGTCCATACCAAAATGCAACAAGATCAACAAATTCTTGATGCCATTGACCAAAAATCATTCACTTATGCAAAATCTCTCATCAAACTTAAACAACAAAAAAATCCTAATCAAAGTTATTATTGGGCCTTAAACAATTATGTTCTATATAAACAAGGTAATATCAATGAAAGTTTGGTAGAAAATTCTAAGCTACTTGAAAAGTACCCTAATGATTCTCGGACAACTGATCTATTATATAAAATGTTCTTGGAACAAGGAAAAGAAAAAGAATGTAACCAGGTGTATGAGAATTTGATTAAACGATTTCCTAATAATTGTGAACCATTAATAATTCAATGGTTTCAAAATTCTTTAAAATTTCAAAATTATAAGAGTTTACAAAAATCCTCGATTCAATTAGCCAAATTAAACCCTCTGGTTAGAAAATACAAGTTTTGGAGTGGGATTTGTAATTATCTATTAGCAACACAATTAAATAATGATCCAAAACAATTTATGTTATTTTTACAATTAGGATACAAATCCATTCAAGATTTACGTGCTGACAATACTCAAGAATTATATGTCTTTATTAAACTTTTATTCCCTATAGATCTTGATAAAACCATTTCAATTATTGAACAATTTATTAATAGTCATAATCAACCTTTAGATTTAGATTGTAAAATCATGTATATGGATGCTTTAACTAAACAGGACAATTATACCAAATTATTACAAGTCACGGAACAATATTTATTTAATGATAATTTCAATGATTTTAACACTTGGAAATTATTCATCACGGCTAACCAGAAGTTACTGATTCCATTTGATGATGTTAAATCAAAAATTGAAAATTATTCATGGTCAAGAAATTCTCAATTAGCATTAATTGAACTTTGTAAAGTTTATGAGAATTGTAAATTTCAGAATTATATTCTTGAATATTATGATAAATTTTGTGGTAAATTATGTTGTTTCCATGATTTAAAGAATTATTTATCAAATGACCTACAAACTGATAATGATTGTAAACAACAACTTTTACAAAAAATTAGTTCTAGTACCGAAAAATTACTTAATGAATCTGATAATATCAATGATAAATCCTTAACTACTTTAGTGGTGAATCAAAAATTATCCCATTATTTTGGTAAATCAATTAACAATAATCAATATTTTATGGATAATTATAAGATTTATAACAAATTTTTATCATTAACAAATCCATCACATAAATTAGAAACTGATTTTTATGTGGCTAATCAATTGATTTTAATCAATATCATCAATTCATTACAACAAGATTTCAGTACTAAAAATATCATTCGTCTGATTATTGAATTGAAATATTTAATAACAAAAGATCCTTTAGATTTTGAAATCAATTTATGGTTAATGCAACTTTTATCATATTTAAATATTACTGATGAAGTAATCCAAATTTATGATAAATTGAAGATTCGAATGTTTCAAAATGATTCATTAGGATATTTACTCATTAATAACATTTCTCAATTAAATCCTAGTAAAACTAATCTTCAATATTTGGTTAATATTTATAGGTTTTATTTGACTTATGAATCAGAAGCTACTAATGATATTCAAAGAGCTTTTGATCAACAAGTATATAACAAGGTTGAAAATTTCCTTGGGTTTAATCAAAAGTTATTGACGTCTATTCAGTATAATCAATTGGTATTAGAAATATTCAAAATCATAAAGTTATGGAATGATAAGGGATATTATCAATTCTTCCTTGGAAAATTCTTAGATATGGCCAATAGAATATTAAAAGGGTCTGGTAATGAAGATTTTACTGATAATAGAGATTTTAAAATCTTATGGAAGAATTTGGGATTTGATCATTCATTCATTGATTCGTTTATGATGAAATTTCCTTTAATTAATCATTCAAGTTTAAAGCTTGAATTTAATAAAGAATTATTAACTACACAATATTCTGATGCCAATTTTAAACTGTTCAACAAACTTTTATCCCTGTCTAATATTAAATTTCCTGAATCTGTATCAAAATTTAATAATTCAATTTATAAGATTTATGGAAGTTTGTTCAAATTGAATAACAAATTAAATAAATCCGATTTTGATTCATGTAATAATTATTTGAATAAAAATTTAAAACTTGGTAAATTCCCAGTAACTAAAAATGGGTTAAGTTGGGAATTGAATTATCAATTGATACAATTGATTCAGTTGATTCAATTCATTAATAGGAATGAAAAATCTTATAAGGCTTACATTCCATTAGCAAATAATTTATTGAATGAAATCGACAATTCTTATAAGACTCAGCAATTAGAATTATTAGAACTGTTCAAAACTTGTATTGATGTACAAGCGTATCATTTTGACATTACCCAAGATTTCATTGACGATTGTGTTGATAAGTTCCATACTTCATTGGTAAGATCATCATATAGTAATTTTAAAAAATAGACATGCATTAACTATAGAAATATAAAGTATAAGGAGATGAGAGTAATGGGATGAAAGAGTAGTGTATGGTTGTCTGTGGTTGTCTCTGGTTGTCTCTGTGTTCTCTCCACTCTTCTCACCCCTATAACTTTAAATCAACTCCCATGACAGTGGCCATATCATTAGCCTTTCCGATTCCTTGACTCAATAAAAACTTCCGATAACTCAAATCTAAATCATTTCTAACTTTAAACTCATCTCTTAAATATTTCATCAACTCATCTCTTTCATGATGTCGATACACTGATCTAGTGATTTGTCTATAGATACCTTTAACTTGCAGTCTGAAAAGAAATTCTTCTAATGATACGGTGGGCCCTAGTCTGCTTCCTAATGATGGCTTTGCCATGTTGAAGGAAAGTGTTTTAGTGAATTCCTAGTGATGATTATGGGCTCTATTTGTCTTGAAATGTGAGCTGTGGCTGCTGCTACTTCTGTTATTCCTAAAGCTATTATGATCTTTGTCTGTATGTTTAATGAGCATCAAATTGATGAGTCGTGCGCGAACTCCGTCCAATATATAGTAGTAATATTCAATGGTTAACAAGTCAAAGCTAGTAAATCATATGAACGATTTAACGTCGTGATGTGTATAAACTATTTACTGGTAGTGGTGGTTAAGGAGATTTATGAGATTCATGCCTATGATTCCATGTCTATGCTTCCATGTCTATGATGCCATGTCTATGCTTCCATGCCTATGATCCCATGTCTATATATTTACAGTTGATTCTTTCTTAAAAGACGGTAATAATCCGTTAAGCCTCCATCTCCATCTTAACTTATTTTGTAAGGTCTTTAACCAATTCATTTCAGGTGTACCAGTGGTATAAGGAATATTCTTGGAATTTAAAATTTTCAATTGGTCTACCAAATTGTTGGGGAAATTATTGACAGATCTTAATTGGATGGTTTTAAACATATTTAATAATTTTAAATTTTTCAGTTCAGGTAATCCTGATGCTAATCCTAATGATACTGATGAAGATTTAGCTTGGTCATTAATATCACCTTCATTGGTATTTAATTCATTATTATATAATTCATTTAAAAATTCCTCATAAATCTCAATACAATCAAAACAAATGAACTCATTAAATATATTATTTAATGACAGATTTTTACCATCATGGTCACATTTATCTTTATTATTATGCAATTTAGCTCTTTTATTACTAATGACGGAACTGATTTCATATAAAGGTTTATCACAGATATCACAATGTTTTAATAAACCTTTACCGGGTATATTACCAAAGATCTCTTCTAAATTTTCACAATCATTGGTTTCTCCAGAAACCTTTCGCTTATTGCGATTATTTACATTCAATCTTCGTTTAAAATTAGCTAATGATTGTTGTCTGAATAATTGATGGGCTCGTAGGTGAGAATTCACATTGCTTGATCCTTCAATATCCTTATTCATACCATCAGCATTTGAGCTTGTTCCGGGTGTTTCAAGGGTTGTCATTTCTATACCATTTTTAGTATCAATCGGATTATCTTGAGGAGATCGAGTTATAGTAGGAGTAGTATCTCCATTCATATTCATATAATCTTCTACCAATATTATAGGCTCTTCATTATCATCAAAACTTTCATCAATCTCTGTAGTCAAATTATGAGTTGTCAATGTATCAATGGAAGTAAAACTTACATCTTCAATTGGAATGTCTCTTGATAAAAAATCTTTGGGTAGTTCTTTGGGTAATGGTTCTTTGTGAGGATTATTTGTAGTCTTATGAAGGATGTTTGGGGTTGATTTCGATCTATTGGTAATCCCAAATCTCGATCTCTTATTGGTCTTTAATGGTGGAGGAAATGGTAAAGAGGTCAACGTAGAATTATCTATTAGGTCCAATTTAGACGGTTGCCGATCTAAACGTAATCTGGACGGTTGATCTGCCATTATTGCTGGCTTCTGACTGGTTTCACTTGGGAATTGGGTGGGATTATTAAAGTATGGAGGAGCGAGTGAACCCGTTTTGTAATACTCGGGTATGATTATTAATGTTATTGTGGAAATGACCTACTAGAAATTAAACCGTAAAGAACCCAACAAGCTAGACGATTAAATTTATTTTTACCACAACATGCCTTGTTTACCTTCAAAGCCGCGAATGGAAAAATGCGACACCGATTGCAAAATGTAAATATATCAAAATACTGACTACATCGATGTTAAAGCACTAACTACTGGGCTTACAGGACAGCAGAGAACTTACTATTGGTTGCTTTTGCTTTGTTTCTTTCATTGTAGTCTACAAAATTATTTTACAGTGATCTTGAATTCAACAAGGTCAAATAACAAGAATCTCCATCATCATTATCATTAGCCCAATCTTGGATATCATTGAAGATTCTTTTACTTATAATTCGATCCATCTCTATTTCTTGTTGTCTCATTTTTAAACATAATTCTTCACATAATTCGATTAAGATAGAAATACCTTTAAGTTCTTGACGTCTTTTAAATTCAACAATCGAAGTTAAATTATTGATTTTAGTAAATCGAATCTCTAATACGTTCAAATTTGGTAGGTAATCAGCCTGTAATATTAATGGAATGGCTTGATTAGTTACATAAGGACAATTATTAAGTGATAATCGTTGCAAGGATACACTATTATTAATAGTTAAATCCCAAATGGATTTATCAGTGATGTGACACCCGGCCAAACCAACAGTGATCAAATTATGATTATTACTAAATAAATTTTTAATTCCAGCATCAGTTATTAAATGCCCTCTATTTTTTCTTCCTAAATTAACATTGATTAATTTAGAACAATATTTTCCTAAATGGTAAATTCCAGAATCGGTCACTAATTCACATCCTCTAATGTCTAAAACCTCAAGATTAGGACATAATTGACCAATTCTCATTAAATAATTATCATCCAATACTTTTGATCCACAGATCATAATCTTTTTAATATTCCCATTACTTTGTTTTAAAAACTTCTCTGGTGGTAAAAATTTTGGACACATAAATATTTCAATCGTTTCTAAATTAGTTACTTGAAAGTTTTGAAAAGTTTCTTCAAGATGCCCACTTTTCAAATTATACAACTTATGTAATTTAAATTCGGTTGGTTTAAAGATCATGTTTTTGGAAGAATTCTGTACGAAATTATTCAATTTATACTCATCATTGAAATAAAATCTTTTGGCTAAAAGTTCTTGAGCTATGGAATTAAATAATTTATTAACCGTCAAACAATTGAATAAAATATTTGAAGGTAATTCATTCTGAACGTAGTGGTCATCACGGTGACGATTATCAGAATGATTTATACTTTCCATTGATTTTCTCGCCATTTGTTCATTTCCATGGATTAATAACGCATGTTTAAAAGATAATGGTCTTCTTCTGATTGGTGAAATTTCTTTAGGAGAATTATCATTTTGAATAGAAGCAAATTCCATAATTTTATATACAAGTTCAGGAATTTCAAAAATTGATGGTTGTTGTGGGGTAACGCTAAAATCATTGGAAATGTCAACCACCTGTTGCTCAAGTTGTAATTGAATCTTGTTCTTTCCTTTAGAACTTTTGATGGTTGGTTCATAATCACTTATGATCCTTCTTGGTCTATCTAAGAATAAATCATTTGGAGTCAATGGATGTTTAGGTGATGATATTGGTGTGTTATTATCATCTACTAAATCTGGTAAGGATTCTAAATCCATATCAGAGTCTGAATTTGACGTAAAGGAGAATTCTGAATCTGATAATGATGATAATGTATTATTATATTGATTAGTAGTAATATTAGCTGATTCTAGGTTAGGTAATTTTATATGTGGTTTTCTAGTGGATTTCCTTTTATTACTGGTATATCTTGAATTATTACTACTATTATTTTTGGACATACCTACCACAGGGTTAAATATATTGTGGATAGATTTAACTCTCTTGATATGCCTTTGGTTATCTATTGGATCAAGTTCTGATAACATTTGAACTTTTTCAGGAGAAAAGTCATAAATTCTATTACTATTATTATTATCATCTTCATGATCGTTTGAATCTGTCAACGGTTGGGTAATATTAAATCGAGCTTCCATTATAAAACGATGAATAGATTGAAAAATACAATGCTATGAAAAATGCAGAAATAAAAAATGGTATTGAACTTTAAAACTAAAACGAAAAGAAAAGAACAATGCTTTTAATAATACATGAAAATAAATGATAGACTAGGGTGAGTTATATTCAAAGACTTGAAGAAGTTTCAACTGAATGATTCCCACAAGTAATAAGAATATTATAATAAAATTAATTGATTAATATAACCAGCTTAATTGGAAATGAACTGGTTTGAAAGACTGATGGCTTTATTTGGTTCAATTCAATATGCTTCAACAGCTTGGATAACTTAATGAACTTTTGTTCTTTCTTATTCAAAAGATATAAAGAAAGAAAAAGTGGTGAATAAAAAGAAAAAAACCCCTGAAAAAAAAATTAATTGAAAATTAATTGTAGACAAGCTCCAACAAGATATAAAAATTCAGGTACAAACACTTGGATATATATAAGTTTAAAACCCTTTTAAGTTTGAAAGAAAATCTTTAATTATAAATATGAGTAGTAAGCCAGTAAACTATCCAGTTTAAGACAAGCTTGTTAATACGAATGGGTTATTATTATACTGTAGTATTGTGTTGAGGAAGTCGTAAAACCCAGGAATTTTCTTTTTTTGGGGGATGTGGCCAGCAATAAACTTCTGAATTGAGTATGCTTTAAGGAGTCGGGACGTTACTTATTTACCAGATGAACCAGATTTTCTATAAACGAAGTAGGGATTTGGAATTTGCAGTAATAAGTGCTGGTTGTTGTTACCGCAAATGGCTGGTAGTCGCATTAAATGGTAAGCAGCACCTGTGGTAAGCGCACTATTTTGAATACTGGCTTAAATTTTTTTTTGCAGCAGTAGCCTAAAGATCGATCGATGAACAATGGAGATAAGAAGGGAGGCTTTAGCAAGCGGAGAATATTACTGTTATGTAAATACTGCAAACGAAATAGTATTCTGTAAAGCCTAATGGCTTGTGGTAGCCAGACCCGTTTCCTAAAACGGATTAAACTAATTGTTTAAGTTACATAGACGTACCTGGTCGAGACGTTTATAGAGATTTGACATATGGCTGACACATGATTTAGAAGTGGCTGATATAAATCCGAATGGACAACGAAGGTCCATGACAGCAACTTGATGTTCTGAGTATGTATGACATCCCTATAGGTCAGTAGGTCTACTGGATGGAGTTGATGTAGTTGCATAGTTACTGGATACCCTGAGTTTCTATTTAGATCTCCCTATATGGTTGTTTGGTGGAGTTCTTGAATGAAAAGCTGGTGTTTGATCATAACTTCGACTCCAAACGTACTGTTTCTTAAATATCTTAGAGTAGTAAATACGTGTCTTAAAGTAGATATGTCTTTGACGTTTTTGACATTAAACCATAATAATTTGCGATGTCGTCAATCTTGGTGCAGTAACATTCAAGTTGCGAAAATCGCTGGTTTGTTAAAACCGCTGAACCAAAACAGAACAATAACAATACGGTACTGGTTATAAGCCAACATTTTATTCACGAATAGATGGAAGAACTATTTACAATAAAAGTAGACGAGTATACCAAATGAGCACAACAATAAAGGGTTTTTGATAGTAGCCAGTATCCAGTAGTAGCCAGTAGTTAATAGTCCATTGTAACCAGTAGTTAATAGTTTATAGTGGCCAGTAGCCAGAAGTCTCCAGGACACAATGAATTATGCCAGACCTGATTCTCTAATACGGCACTATGGACCAAACATAAATTACTTAGAGACAAGGTATGTGGGTTAGATGTGTGACCAATAAGCCGTACAAATAGTTAACTCTTTAGCATAGTTAGACTCTTTAGAGTGCTATATTTATACAAGCAACCAACCAATTATCACCAGCTAGCCATCCCCCAGAAGTATATTCTCTGTCTCTCACGAACCACTGTATGCCATTCTCTCAAATATTTGGAAGACATAGCGCAGCATTCATCAAGTGCTAGCCAACCAACAAATTCGTAAGCACTACGCCCAATAGTTATCTAGAGAATCATTAAGGAGTTGAAAATGACAAGAATGGTTTTTAAACTGCAATAATAACGAACCATTTGCAACCAAAATTGTTCACTTTAATGGAACCATCACACCCCACCATACCATCATACGATCGATGCCATTTAAAAACAAACGCCTGAAAATGACGCCGCTAAACGCTACATAACAGGATTTTTAAACTACGGTGACTGGAGAGAAACTGTAGGGCAACTGTAGGCGGAGACCAAGATCCGGTGATAAAACAAACCCTACCAATTCTTGAACATCCAAGTAACATCAACTATCATCATTAGATAACCCCTTTAAAGCGAGAATAGTTACGGTTTGGACCATCCGCCACTGTCCCCCCCCCCACTCTTCTTTATACGGTTATGGTAGCTACTTAAACCCATACCATGTCGAGCATCTTTAAAAGACCTCCCCTAATTAATCCGTAGTCACTTCCGGACAATCTTTAGATTTTCCGATTATCACCCGCAGGATTCAAAAATTCCTGCCAAATGTTCATACCAAAAGCGCATTTGGTTTTGGTCATTTATATAAGACCGATCTATGTATGAGGCTCTCCCCATCCCTCATATTTCATACCCTTAGTTAGTTCTAGGTTTCCTCACACCCAAAAATCTAATCAATAAATTAGATCCACACCACCCACACCACCCACACCATCCCCCTCTCATACACCATCCCTCTGCAAAAAAGAAATTCTAATAAAATCCGTAGTTACCTCTTTTTGCATGGACCACATCTCCATTTACCTAAAAAATAAAAAAACCCTGCTACTTTCTTTTTTCCCGCGACGACTTTTTTATGTGTGAACATCAAGGACCGTCAGATCGTTACCAGGATTCTACCATTTATAACTAACATTAAAATTATTGACATCTGCTTCAGCTCATTATAGACCTCTTGTATTCTTACTGTCGAGATCTTTTTTGTTTGTAAAGCAATATCATTCTTCATTTAGAACCGGGCGTTATTTGAAAATTCGGCTGTCGTCCATTTGAATTTCGTTCTTTTCCTTACCAGTGGTCTATTCTAAACTATCTCATCATGGTTAAAAAACTGACAAATACTTCCAAACAAACATCTTTATTTGACATTAGACTTAAAAATCATGATCATGATGTGTTGGTTTTGAAAGGGTCCCCAGAAGATGCAGGATCTGCTTTATTATCCGGTAAGATTGTATTATCAGTTAAAGAACCCTTTGCTATCAAGAAATTAAATTTAAGATTATATGCTACTTTAAGATTAAATTGGTCTGATACTATTAATACTCCTAAAGGATCGTATCCGAAATCCATTCGTCATGAACGGAAAATCTTTGAACATAATTGGGATAATATGGAGATTAACAAATATCTTAATAATCTTTATGATAATAATACTGTTAATAGTCCTCCTGGTAGTTCAAATATTGGTGGATTATCTAAGACAAATTCCACCACATCTTTAAAATCGTTGAACCATTTTAGATCTAAATCATCTAATAACCTCCATGGATTAAAATATTCTCCTAATAATTCATCAACTAATTTAGCCACATCACAATCCACCAATAGTTCATCAGCTAATTTAAAGAATTCCAATCATATTTTAGTACAAGGAAATTATGAATTCCCATTTTCAGCTATATTACCAGGAAATATGCCAGAAACCGTCGAAGGATTACCAGGAGCTTCAGTAGTTTATAAATTAGAAGCTTCAATTGATAGAGGGAAATTTCATAATATGATGACTGCTAAAAAACATTTAAGAGTCGTTAGAACTTTAACTACTGATGCAGTAGAATTATCTGAAACAGTTGCTGTTGATAATACTTGGCCCAAAAAAGTGGAATATTCTTTAAATGTTCCCTCAAAAGCCATTGCGGTAGGTTCCGGAACTCCAATAAGTTTAATGTTGGTACCTTTATTAAAAGGATTAACGTTAGGAGAAACCAAAATTACTTTGGTAGAATATTATTCCTATATGGGTTATGTACCACCAGTTTATAATGGTGAACGGACAATTGTTCATAAAGTTATCCCAAAACCTAAAGATGATGATCCTAATTTTGAAATGGATAAATGGGAAATTGACACTTTTTTAAGAATCCCTCCAAGTTTATCTAAATGTACTCAAGATTGTGATATTTTATCTAATATTAAAGTTCGTCATAAAATAAAATTTGCTATTGGACTTGTTAATCCTGATGGTCATGTTTCTGAATTAAGAGCTTCATTACCTATTCAATTATTTATTTCCCCATTTGTTTCGGTTACTGCTACTCAAGGAGATGAAGAATCTACTGGTGAATCACATGACCGTCAATCTGGTGAACAAATCTTATTTTCTGCTGACAGATCTCAAAGTAATACAAGTTTAAATAATTTATCAACCACCAATGGTACTAATGGTAATAATGGTACTAATAATCCTTCTAATTCTTCATCATTTACTTCCTTTTCTGGGTTAGTAGCTCCTCCTTTATATGAACAACATATTTATGATCGATTATGGTCAGATGTTTCACCTATTGAATCACCAAGTCAATCAGGAACTTCTACCCCCAATTCAAGAGATATTTACCCATCTACATCTACTGGAATTCAAAATGAATTTAGTATGTCCCCTATAGATAGTGTTCAATTGAATGAAAATTTAAGACTTTTAAGTTTACAAAGACAAGCACAAGAAAGTTCAAATGAAAGAGCCACTTTTAGTTTAGACGGAGAATCTAATAATGGTGATTATTTTAGTAGTTCTAATCCAAATGCTAATGCTAGAAGACCAGTATTATCTAGTCGGAATAGTACCAATAATTATGCATTATTATCCCCTGGGGTTGTAAGTCCAGCTGCTCATTTATCAAGAACTCAATCAGAAACTGTATTGAATTCTCCTGAAATAATGCAAGTTCCTTCTTATAGTCAAGCCATTAAAACTGATGTTGATGAAGAAGGGTTCTCACCAGCTTATGAACCTCCATTACCAGGATCTAATGTAAATTTACATGATGCTAATAAAAATTATGAAGATTATGTTAGTAGTCAAAATACTGGTGGTTCAAATGGAGTAAGATCGCCTCCTTCGTTTTCAAGAAATTCTTCTACTTCAAATTTATCAAACTTGTTATCCAGTAGTAAATTATCATCTACTAGAATTCAATCAAGTCCTTCTGATTCTTCAAGTAATAATGCTTCTGATTCTACGAATACAAATTTATCCCAAACTCAACCCCTACCACATGCTCAACCCCAACCACAACCCCCTCAATCACCAGCTCCATTAACTCATGCTAATCATGTTAGTACTAGTAGGTCATATAATAATAGTCCTATATCTTATACTAATGATGGCAGTAGTCCAATCTCCCGTTCTTCATCCCCACCAAATATTCCTCAACAAAATACTTCTCCAACTAGTCAAACAAATTCAAGTCTTGCTCAACCATCCAGTAGTGCTACTAATAGAAATGCTGCTTTGTTAGGTAATAATCCACCGGTTCGTTCTAGTTCTTCCTTGAGTCTTCATAATTTACACTTTTTAAGTAAAAAGAAGGACAAAAAGTAATTGGCTTCAATAGAAAGTTTACTACACATTTACTCCAAATTTATCCCTTAAAAATAATATACATTTCAATTCTCTCTTTTTAACTAATTCAGGTTTGAATTTTGCAACTAAATCAGTGCCAAGTGGAAATCGTCACATCACTAAAATTGTTGCGCGCGACTGCTCCTCTTTCAAGAAACTCCCCCATTATATATTTCCTAACAACACCTCATTTAGGGTTTAATCGATAATTAATGTTTAGAGATAGAACCAATTTATATCTTTCATACCGTCGAACCATACCTCGAGACGTAGATCAACTGCTTGCTAGTTCTGGTATTGACAGTTTTGGTGATGAAGAACATGAAGGGTTAATCGGTAGACGGAAACCTATCAAATCTCAATATAGAGATAATGAAGAACTGATTGAAATGCAACCGATTGCTCCATCAATATTTGATATTTCCAAACAAATCGATGATAACCTCTCAATAACAAAAGTCAAAACTTCCGATTTAAACTCCCTATATAAAAAATTGTTGATTACTAGCTCAAATGATAAACCTCCTATTGAAAATAAAATTGAAAATTTGAATTATGAAATCACTAAAAGATTTGAAAATTCTTATGTATTGATTAAAAAGTTTGAATTCTTACAAAAAAACCATCAACGATTGAATTTGAATTATTCTAATAATGAACTTACCATGATTGAAAATTTTAAAAAGAATTATGCTTTGAAGATTCAGGAATCTTCATTGATTTTTAGAAATTTACAAAATAATTATATTAAATTCTTGAGAGATGATGATTATGAAGATTTAAATGATACCAGTTTCTCTTCCAAACCCCTAAATAATTCTACCACCCTTAATAATGGAGACCAATCGCATGGATTATTATTACAAGAAGAAGAAGAAACTAAAAATATTGAAAATTATTCTAAACAAGTTTTACAAGAATCTCAAATGCAATTACAAACTCAACAAAATTCTAATGATCAATTTCTTCATCAAAGAGAACGAGAAATCTCTAAATTAGCCATGGGGATCTTAGAAATTTCTACCATCTTTAAAGAAATGGAAAGTTTAGTAGTAGAGCAAGGAACCATTTTAGATAGAATCGATTATAATATTACCAATACTGCTCAAGATTTAAAGGATTCCAATAAAGAATTACTTAGTGCAAAAACATATCAACTGCGAACCACAAAATGTAAAATCATTTTCTTATTAAGTTTGATAGTTTTTGCTCTTTTAATTATAGTATTAGTAAGGCCTCATGGATCTACTAAAGTTATAGAAAAGCCTGCTCCTCCATCTGATTCCTCAACTGATTCTTCAACTGATGATAAACTTGTAGACCAAAGACCTTCAATTGATAATCCTAATGATAATCATTTATTGTTAAAGTTGATATAGAAGATTTACTTGAACAATTTTTTAACACGAATTTGTATTAATATCTACCCAATATATAAGAAATAATAATCTGTCTAATAATACATAAAAAGTAAACAATACATAAAGTAAACTCGGAAATGAAGGAAGGAAGAGACCAGCTTTTTAAAGGGCAATAAAAGTAAAAAGTAAAAATAAAAACCAATTGAATAGTTTAAGAATATTGAACAACGGGGAGATGACATCTACATCATACCATAAGGACCATTTCCATCTCTTCTACCAGGACCACCAGGACCTCTTGGGCCAGTTCCAGGCATACCGGGCATACCCATTCTATTAGGAGCAGCCATACCAGGTTTCATAGGGCCCTTTCTTCTTCCAGTAGCACCACCAATAGCGAAATCTGGATTATTGGCTAATGCATTATCAGAAGCAGTTGGGGCTGGTCTTGGAACTGCAAACCTATGTTGTGGAGCAGCCCCCATTGGAGCACCCATTGGAGCCCCCATTGGAGCCCCCATCGGTGGTGGCATGGATGATTGCATTGGTGGTTGGGGTTGTGGTGGTAGTGGCATCATTTGTTGTTGCATAGGTTGAGATGGTGGTGGTGGGGGAACATGTTGTTGGAATTGTGGTTGGAATGGTTGTTGTTGAGGATATGGAGATTGATATTGAGGTTGAGACCCATAATAAGGTTCTTGACCATATTGATTTTGATTATATCTTGGATTAACAGCTCTTTGAGACACGCTAGTAAAATCAGATGAAGTATCAGATGCCATTTCACCAGATCCTTGACTACCTCTATAATGATTACTATTATTATTATTGTTATTATCATTATTATAAGCCATCATAGCTGGTTCATTTTGTGGAGGTAAATCATCATCTCCTAATTCAGTAAAAGGTCTATGACCTTCTACCACTGGATGATGTTCAAATACACTCATATCAGCACCACCATAAGGAGGTTTGTTTAATGGACCATTTGAAGGATACGGTAAACGAGGAACGTTACCTCTTGGAGTATCACTATCAGTTGGTGTGGCTACATTAGGAACAAAAGTTGGAGCAATTTGTTGTTTAGAAGAAATAGGAGTATTAGGACCATTAACAAGATTTACTTGTGCATCTTCATATTGAGAACCAGCAGTTCTAGATCCAAATGAATGATTATTTTGTTGAGTGAAATCTTTAGCTAATTGAGGATTAGAATTATAAATACTCGAACTAGTTAAAGTATTTGATTTTCCTTGATTAGTAGTAGCCTTAAATTCATAATCTCTGCTAATTGAACTGTTATTATCATCATAACCTCCTTTAAATCCTGGACCCATTGGTGGCATAAATTGAGAATTATTAGCCCCATATTTATCATCTAAATTGGTTAATTCATTAATAGATTCAACATCTCCATCATCAGGATCAGAGATTCTTAAAGCTACAAATAAAAATACCACCGAGATTAAACTAGCAGCAGCAGATCCAATTAAAATCCATCCAGTCCATGAAACATATGGATGGAACATTATCACCACTAATACGGCTATTAAAGCAGTAGCTAAAAAGGTAATAATATTAAATACAATTGTAATTATCATTAATCCACTACCAAAGAAATGTCCAATCAAAATAAGTATTAAACAAATTAAATTAAGTCCACAAGCAATAGGACAAATTATTAAAGTATTACCCAAGGTATTTCTAGTATCATTAGATAAAAGCCAATCAGTAGGCTTATTATGTTTAGTTATATCATATGGAAATGTAGCATCACTACAACTTTTCCCATCAGTAGGACAATAGCCAAAGACTCCATATTTATAATCATCAGTTTCTGCAAGTGCAAATGCCTCAACCACTGGGACACTTATAGTAGCAAGTAAGAGAAACACAAATGACACAAGGATCAATATGAATGATACCGAGTTAAGCCCTATAGCAAACCCCATCACGTAGCAGTAGCAATATTACCCAGAAACAAATAACAAGACCAATAAATAAAGCAAAAGGACCAAATAATCCAAACGTATGTTAAAGGAAAAATCCTGTTTTGTCAGGTTTTTGTGGGTTTTTTTTTTATATGTTGGCAGATATCTGTGATCTCAGAAAAATTTACACACCGTTTGAATAACGTACACCTTCAAGAAACAGATGATCGATCGATAACAGGTGATATTATTATGATGGTCTTGAGCTGCCAGAGAAAATAGCCACCAATACTTATAATAAGAACAAGAAAAAAAAAAGGATTTCCTAGTTCTATAAAAGTGATAAAATTTTTGATAATCTCTTCAATAGGGGTAATTATTATATATAAATCAACGCTTTTCGTGCGGCTATAAAATTCTCATAACGCGCTTTTTTTTTTTTTTTTTTTTGATGAGTGGCTGGCTTGTTGATAAGAGATCAGATCACAATGGATCAAGTATTGTTAGGCTAATGAGGGTTATTATAGATATTGTGTATATTGTGTGTATTATGCGATGAGAGTAGAAACAAGGGAGTAGTGGGTGTGTGGATACTGGGTTGATATTAGGACGATATTGAGGTGTTGATTGGCTGGTGGGTTGTTAGTAGACTAGTAGGCTGTTAGTGGGCTGTTAGTGGGCTGTACTTGCGGTGAAAGTTGAGCGAACCATTATCGGTAATGCCGCACCGGCATTGACTGTATGTAGAATTGTGTGAGATATGAGATATATGAACTATGAACTATCCACTATGAACTATCCACTATCTACTATCTACTATCCTACTTCCTTCAGCTCTAACTCTTTCCCTCATACCAAATATCTGGAACTTCAAGAATATACCTCTCCATAGCTTCCCTAAATCTAATCCTATATTGTTTAGGAGTAACAATAGTAGGATCTTTACCCTTTTTATTCCCCCCTATAAGATTATTCCCTTTAACCCAATTCTCTACCTTCTTATCCCAAGTAAATGTTCTTAACCAATCAATGATTCCAATATAAAGTTTTTTAGACGAATCATTAATTCCAATTATAAGTGAATAATCCATCACATCCATAGCCGATAAAAATGAAGTATCATTAAATAATGATCCTCGAAGTAACTTTTTCAGATGTTCTTTAACAAATAATGGGGATTCATAAATATATTCAATCATATTTTCATCCAATAAAACTTCATTTTCTCTCCCAGTTTGTGTAACATGTCTATTTCTCATTGACCCTTTTAAATCAAATATCCTGGTGGTTTTAGTATTATAAAATAAATTCTCCATAATAAGAAAATCCATTTTAAAAGTTTTCCCTGTAACCACATTTTTAATATGAATTTGATAAAATCCAAAGATTTTAGCTAATGCTGTAGTTAATGTATTAAACATGGATTGAGAAATATATTTGAAATAAAATGGGGCAATTGAAACAAATGATTCTAAATCAGCTTTAGATAATTCTTTTACAATATATCGATTATCTAATGTCTTCAAGAAATTGGATCCACTTTTCCCTCCACTAGAATTCCATTTAATACATCTAGATAAACTTTGAATGAATCGATCTTCTTTCCCACATGATTTTCTTAACGCTTCAAATTGTTCTGAATAAAAGATTTTACATGATAATGCGGTGGTCCCATCAGTAAATTGATACTTAAGATGGGTTGATTTATTTTTGGTCATAATCTTTTCTAAATCATTAGGTTTTCTACCATTATCAAATCTATTTTTAAATTTCTTTTCCATTTTAGCAAAACTATTAATTTTTTTATCATTGATTTCATTGGAATCAAGTTTAGTATCATCGTCAAGATGCTCTCCTAAGGATTTAATCTTTTGTTTATAATCATTGGTTGATAAACAAAAGGCTACTAATGAACTAGGTTCATCTTCTCTAACAATCACATCAGAATCAGCAAATGTATGTTCATTTGAATCTAATGGATAATCTAACGGATCCCATAAAGAGGCTGATCTATCAGCCCAAAAGTTAGTTAAAGATTTCAATAATGATACTTTTTCAGGTTGGGGGATATCTACTAATTTATCTTTCCCGGTTTTAGATTCCTTATCGATGGTCTTATCCTTAGATTTATCTTTGTATTTATTCTTATCTTTATCTTTATCTTTCCCTTTACCTTTATCTAACTCTCCTTCTCTATCTTTATCCTTATCTTTGCTAAAAGACCCTAAAGTAAAGCTTTCTAATGATCTTGGTCCTTTTGAACCTTCATCAACTTTAATACTACTAGCTCTATTGCCGGAATCGCTAGTAGGATTTCTTGACATTTTCCGGTCTTTCCTTTCATTATCAATCTCATCCACATCCACTACATCTTCAATCTTATTATAAATTTCAACTATAGGTTTAGATGCCACGATAGGAATGGCTCTAAACTTATTCAAATTTTTCTTTAATTCTTGTTCTCTTTGTTTCTTAAATTCTAAAGAGATTTGATCAAAATTCATTTGATCAAAGAAACTAGCTAATTGTGATACTTTATTATTTGATTTGATGGTTGGTACTTGTGGAGACAGAAATGACCTAGTTGATCCAATGGACATTTCAGAACCTTTATGGTTTAAATGACTTGGTGGTGGGGGTGGTGGTTTCTTCAACGGAGTATTTATGGAACGGTCTTCAACTTCTTTATCTCCAATTGAACTATTAATAGTACTTGGATTGGAATTATTTTGTCTTTCATTTTCAATGAACTGTTCCATTCTGTTAACTTTATCACCAACATTTGATTTGGGATTATATAGAGATCTTGGTATAAGCTTACCAAGTTCTTTTCCTTGAGCATCATTCAAATAATCCATAGGAATTGTAGTTCCACTGTCAACACTTTCCATGTCGGTGGTATTTGTGCCTTTATGATGATTCTGGTTAGTGTAACGATTTTCATTGTAATCATTTTCATTGTCACCATCTTCTTTATCACCATCTTCTTTATCACCACCTTCATTGTCACCATTGTCACCACCCTTTTCACCCTTATCAGCACCTTCAACACTACCTTTTTCACTACCATCCTTCTCATAACTTAAAAATTTCTTATCATCAATCTTTTGCATGTCATTCATCTCAACCTCTTTAGCATCATCAGTGTTATATCGATCCATTAAAAAGTTTCTTAAATGAAATTGAGTAATCCTAGTAATTTCATTTTCTGATGGTAAAAAATTGGTTTCAAAATCATTAAAATCAGCATCCCATGATACTCCCAATTCTTGTAATTTCCTTACAATTGAATTTAAAGGTAAGTATGTTGTGGGAGCAGTATTATTATAAATATTTAGTAATTCTTCTGTAATCCGTTGTTCTTGACCATCCAACTTCAATTTCAATTCTTCAATTCTTCGAGCTCCATCTTCAGCTTTATCAAAAGTATCTACCTTAACTCTATTAAGTCTTTTGGAGATACTATTAAAGAATTTCATACTTTTGGTTCTTATGCTATCCAAAGATTCTACTTTTAAATTAACGTCAGTGCTAGTATCATATTCAATATATTTTCTAGGAACCACCACTTCATAACTATCAATTGGAGAATATTCAACCTTAATGGCAGTATCATTGTATCCAAAATACCTTATATGGTTTTTGAAAAAATCATGTTGACATTCACATTTATTATTTAAAGCCACATTTTTCCCCCAAAACACAATTTCAAAATATTTCCCAACTGAAAGAAAATAAGTATCATCCGACATTGGTACTACCGGAGTTTTATAATTACATTGTCTACAGACACTCCACATAGTTCTTTGATTTGGTAAGTTCATGTGTTCTTGAGGTAAAGTCTCATATTTTTCAATAAACATATCCAATTTCCCATTACCATGAACATAATTCTTATAATGATTAATCATAGGTTCCCCACATTCATCACATTCATTTACAGATTCTCTAAACATCTGATCTAATTGTAATCCCAAACATTTATCATTATCAGTATAATATTCCACTACTATAATGTTAGGTCCACTACAAGGAGTGTTAAATTTCATGGACACGTTAGAATATAAAAGATGTATACTCTTATGAAATATTGGATACAATTGATAGGATGGTAATTTCATATAATTAGACCAGGATCTAGCTTTAGACTGATATTGACTAAGTAGGTTCTTAACTTTTATATCGCTTGTATGTTTCAAAAACATCAATAAATCATCTGCTTTATTTGGAAGTTTATCCACATCAATATTTAGTTTTAACTCTTCAATTAAACTCATTTCCACATCATCTAAGGAATTACAATCTTGTAAAATATTATTCTTCTTATTAAACCCATAAAAATTAATATAAGCTTCTATGGTACTTATTAATGGGGTTGGTAATGAAAATTTTGCAACTGGAGATGTACTGATTTGTCTAATATTCAATAATTCAATATATTCAAAAACTTCGTTCTCATCCGGAAATATTTCGGTTCCAACAGAATTATTGACAATTTCTTCTCTAATAATATTAATTTTATTAGAAATATTTGTAACTGATTCTTGAGGTAAATCTTCTGTAAATACCAAAAAATGATCTTCTAAGTAACTTTTTTCAAGTTTAGCATTCACTTGAGTCACTAACAAGTTTTCAGTAGTGTATTTAATTGAACTTAACATATCTTCATCACCACCTCTTAACGCTATAGTGAAACCCAATTGACTATCAGTTCCTGTGAATCCCACAAATGTTTTGATAATATTATTATATAAAAACTTTTTAACCTGAAATTTTTTACAAGTTCCTAAAGATCCTTTTTTGAAAAATAAATCATTAACAGATTGGAAAATATCCCCTTTTGTATACCGAGAAATCCTTTCAATCACTTGAGGTTTAGTGTTTGAAATTACTGTAATATTAGCTTCTTCTAATAAATCTTTAGCTAATTGACATACCGTATCACCTACGACAATAACATCTGGCTCTAAAGAAATTAACCGTGATACCAAATTGGTTATATAAACCGTTTGCTGAGATTGGACAATTCTTAAACTGATAAATTGTTCTTTTTGTTTCAAATATTCTATAGGGAACATAAGTAAAGCAATCTTTGGATTATCAAGATCTGAAGCCATTCTCTTTGAATCGATATTTTTAGTCATTAATACTCCTTCAATCAAATCGGTATTTTCAATTTTCCCACCGGGGATTTTTTTTATTTTGACATATTGTTTAATATCCAAGGTATCTGTCAAGCTTAACCCATTAACAAAACTAATAGTTCTAGTTAAAGCTGCAGCCCATCTATCAACATTTGTTTTAATATCGCAATCTTCAAGACATTGAATCAAAATCTTTTTGAAATTATCTAGATAAACACTATCGATTTTCCGTTGCTCTTCTTCAAATAATCCACTCTCAGAATGATGGAATGATAATTCTTTTTCTGGCAGAATTGATTCCTTTCTGTCATTACTTGTAATATCATAAGAGTTTAGATTCTTGGTGGGAGTTATATCAGTTCTAGCATCAGCTTCCATCCCAGGTTGGATAAATGTCTCACTTGAAGATGCTTTAAAGTAGTTTCCAGGAAGTCCTTCAGGAGTAGGAGATGTAGGAGTAGAAATCGGTGAACTACCATCTCTAGCATCGGAAAATTCAAGTTGTGGTAATCTTGTTCCCATTTGTGATAAAAGCAGAACATTTCTGATGGTTTTAGCTTTTCTTCTAGATCTCATTCTTAATAAAGAGGCATGTGCCCTTTCATGAGATCTCAAGTTAGATTTTGGACTATCTTCTAAAATATTTCTAGAAAATGGACTACCATCTGAAACTGGTACCGGTTCTTCTGGTGTACCACTATTAGGAACCAACCTTGGGAACCCTTTACTACCAGGTGAAGCTCTTAAATTGTTGGTCATGTTTTTTGGATATAATTTTTCATTGACCATCATGGTAGGAAATTCCCCTAATGTAGGAACAGCATTTGCACTAACACTTGCCAATGGTCTAGCAATTGGAGCTCTTGGTGATATAGTAGATGATGAAATATTCGAATTAAAACCACCATGATTAAGTGATGTATACAATGACATTACTTGCTCATCTTCGTTTTCACTCTCTAATTCATCATCATCGTCTTCATTATCATCTCGTTCACTTCCAGCATCATTATCATCAGAATTATCACCGTGAACATTTTCAAATCTTCTACTTCTTATTCTTCGTAGCCCATCAGCATCTGAATGAGATGTGATTTTTGACAATTTGTTGGCACCAATAAATCCATGAATTCTTGACATATTATCGTAACTACTAGATGATGTCATATTACTACCAGTATTACGCCTAATACGAGGATAATTCTTAAGCCACCCATTATTATTATTATGACTATTATGTTCAACAGAAGAAGGCCTACTATGGTTTATGTTTAAATGAGAAGCTCTAGAATGTAGGAAACTATTATTATTATGAATATTTTTAGGAACCAGAATTTCCATTGATTCTCCCTTTCTAGTAGCAGGAATAGAAATACTAGGAGGTCCTTTCATACTATTCCTATCAGACAGGGTAGCAGTATCATTTAATGAAGTTTTAGTATTAAAGAAACTCCTATTGGATTCGGTTGGAAATAAATCCCCTCGTCTAGAATTGGTTGATAATGATCTAGATCTTGCAAATGGATGTTGAGGTAAAATATCCTCAGGTCTGAGTCTATCAGAACTATCAGAACCAACCGCAACATCTTCATCATTAGATTCAGAATCAGAAGAATTTGAATCGCTAAGATAAACAATGACATCACTGTAACAAGGTCTACACACTCTTAATTTATCAGAATAATGATTATTATCAGGTATTATCGTACCAGTTCGTCTTTGCTCTTTATGTTGTTCATAAGATACAAAAAGCGTACATTGGGAACAAAATATTTGACCACAAAATCGACAATGATGTTTTCTTCTAAATGCCGTAAATGGTTTAAAACAATTGAGACATTCAGATACAAAAGCATCATTCATCCAATATTTACGAGGAATACCTCCAGATTTTAATGGGTTTTCAGATATCTTTTTGGCCTTTTTCTTTTTCCTTTTGGTCTTTTCTATCACTGATGAAGCTGATGATACAGTTCCTTGTAAATTTTGATTTATAATTGATCTAGCATTATCAATTAATGAAGCAGATAAATTAGATGGTTTCTTTCTCATGGATCCATCATTAACATTTTTCAAAGCATTGACTGAACTTAAAGTTGGTGAAGTGTCTAAAGGTCTTAAATGACGAAGTTGTTCGGCTTTTATGGGAGATGATTTAGCCACACTTTCACTATACATAGCCAATTCAGGTGGAGGTATGGCCCCAGCAGAACTATTAATTATGGAAAGAGTATCACTATTATTGCTATGCTTATGATTATAATCAGAATTAGAATTCATGGATTGAACGTGAGGTTTACCATGATTACGATTTTGCATTTGTGTTTCCAAATTACTAGGAGATGAAACCATACTATAAGAAGTATTACCACCATCTGGAACCGTTTCAGTATCCGAAGCCGAATCGTCAGATAACTCAATATCATTAGGTAAGTTATTGAAAATAGAAGATATTCTATTCAGTAGAGTACGATTCTTTGATGATTTATCAGCATCAGTACCACTTTGATCATTAGAAGTGTTAATATCATTATGAGCAATAACATCTGAATCCGTACTTGCAAGAGCATTAACATTGATTACTGAATTTGTAGCCCCACTGGTAGTAGCTTCTGATACCGGAAGCGACATACTGGAAAATCGTAAACTTTTATTATCAGACGTTACCATTGGAACTTCATCAGGTTTGGATAAGAAATGTGGAGGGTCGAGAATTTGATCATGATGGGGTTGTTGTGGAGGTTGGGCTTGAGATTGTGACTGGGATTGAGGTTGGGATTGTGATTGCGGATAAGGATTGGAGTGGGACTGTTGTTTCTGTTGCAGTTTCTGTTGCAGTCGGTCTTGGTCTGAGGGTAAAGGTGGTGATTGTGGTGGTAATGGTGATGACTGAGACTGTAATATCTCTTGTGAAAACTGGTCATCATCATCGGGACCATTAATATCAAAGGCTGGAGGAGGTGCCAATGATGTTTTGGAATTGGATTCTTTGGAATTAGATACCAAGTCAAGGGATTCCTGTAATTTTAGACTATTAACTTGAATATCATCAGTTTGGATATTATCCAAAACCGGTGGTCTTATGGAACTACTACCACCATCATTTGTCAACGAAGTATCATTGTCATCATTGGAATGAACTGATTTAGGGCTTGAATACGAATGGACCATATTAGAGGCATTATTGGTAACTCTTCGAAGAGTCTTTGTAAATAACTTGGTCAACGTTTCACTTCTTTCAGATTCAGGGTCTGGCAAATTAGGAAATGATGTAAAGTCAGGATTGACATCTGCCGATAATTCCTGACTATTATTATGAGTTAATGTTGGTCTCAGCATCCTGATACCATTGACCTATAAAGT
This sequence comes from Yamadazyma taylorii, assembly GCA_030583035.1. Lineage (NCBI taxonomy): Eukaryota > Fungi > Ascomycota > Pichiomycetes > Serinales > Debaryomycetaceae > Yamadazyma > Yamadazyma taylorii. The sequence continues at coordinate 194,524 of JAJMHJ010000001.1, read as the reverse complement.
CTGTTGAATATATAGGTCTAACAACCTTCAATAGCAGTTTATTTATATATACAAATGAACTCAAGATTTATATAATACAAATATATTTTAGCGTGTAAGTTCGCATCACAGATTAGATAATTAGAGAGTAATGAGAGACCCAGTGGTACTAACAACCACACGATTACGGGTGAGTGATAAAGAGGCTAGAGGGATGAGATTGCCAAACCACATGATAAGAAGACTAGATACGAGTGTCTGTAACTATTCTTCTATTCATACAGGGTTTCCATGGGTTTTTTGGTGCCGTCACTCTAGCCTCATCAGTTGGATCTCTTGTACATCACTCACATTCAAATCATAGTCAAATTATCTCAGTCTCGATTATCTTTGGTCCCTCGTCCATACGCACTTTTTCCCGTTTACTCAAGGTGTGTTTTTTTATATAATTTTTTTTTTTTCCCCGTCAAGATACACTAACATCAGATAAACCCCCCCCCTCCTGTCACCATCTTCCGATTGTTCCCACACAATTGAAATTAAATCATCAAGGAAAACATGTCATCAGGGTTGCAAAGACGCCGTGGTGGACCTAAGGCCGGTACTGGAGGTTCATCTACCCCCAAACCAAGATCATCTAACTCATTCGACGATCAAGATACACCACAAGAAGTTACCGATCATAAAATTGGATATGATGATCGAGACATTCAAGATCGGAAAGAATTGAAAGTACCATTGTTAACATTAATGGAAGAAGTATTATTGATAGGATTGAAAGATAGAGAAGGATATCTCTCCTTTTGGAATGACAACATATCTTATGCATTAAGAGGATGTATTCTATTAGAATTAGCATTTCGAAAAAAAATCACGTTAGTCAATGATCCTGCCAGAAGAAGATTTGATTTAGCCGATAGATTAGTAGAAGTTATTGATAGTGAACCAACTGGAGAAGTTTTATTAGATGAAGCTCTAAAAATCATGAAGAATGATGAATCTCATTTATCCGTCACTAATTGGATTGATTTATTATCTGGAGAAACTTGGAATTTGATGAAAATTAACTATCAATTAAAACAAGTTAGAGAAAGATTAGCTAAAGGATTGGTAGACAAAGGGATATTAAGAACTGAACGGAAGAATTTCTTTCTATTTGATATGGCTACTCATCCAATTACTGATAAAATGTCAAAAGAATTTATTAAAAATAGAATTTTAAATTTATTAATTGCTAGAAATGTTGATTTCGATAGTAATTCTAATGATCAATTTCCTCAAGATACTTCTTTTAGATATTTAAGATCGATTGCTTTAGTGTGTGGATCTTATGCTGCTAATGTGTTAGAAAATGTCTTGTTGTCTTTAAATTATGATAAAAGAGATCAAGCATTTGCTAGAGCTGATGAATTATTAAATGATTTTTCTGATTATCCATTTAATATTTCTCATTCAAGTCCTTTGGGTATAGGTTTAAATTTAAATCAAGAGATTACTACTGAAGTTGAAAAGGATGCTTCTGATGAACTTCAACTAGAATTAATTGCTGCAGTTTTAAGCATATTTGCAAAGATGGATTCTATTTTATAGGTTTTTGTGTTTAAGTTTATAACTTGTAGTGATGGTTATTTAATATAAATGTACACTTTGGATTGATTCAATTTATTTAATGTTTTATAGCTATCTAACTGGTGATTTCTGGTAGTTTCTAACTGGTACTTTCTAACTGGTACTTTCTAACTGGTACTTTCTAACTGGTACTTTCTAACTGGTACGTTCTAACTGGTAATTTCTGGCAATATCTATCTGCTATTTTCTGGTAATTTCTGGTAATTTCTAACTTCTTAATTGATGGCTAAAGGCTTGTATCACTGACTTTTCAGGTTGTGAACAATCTCCAGCTGTATCCCAAAACATTCCTCCTCCTAATCCATGCAGTTTAATATACTGAGCTTTCACTTTAACACTATGAGGATTATCAAATGTTATAAACACCTTTGATTCAGGATCATATCTTGATACTCCTACTTTTCTATAATCAAAATGCTCATGTTCATTTTTAAAGGTTTTAATTATGGTTTTATATTCTAATATTCCTTCATCTTTAACCTTACTCTTATCAAACGATTCGCCAATCATAGGAGTTTCAACCCCCTCAAATTTCCTTCCATATAATGGGATTCCTAATACTAATTTATGAGCAGTGGCCCCTCTTCTGATATATTGTTTTATTACATCATCTCCATTAAGATCATTATCACCATTATTCCCAAAAAGATTACAATGAAATCCAATCTTGGAAGACCAACTAAACCCAGTAAAATCATAACACATGATATTCCAATAATCAATCATTTCATCTATTTCGGCAACTTGTAATTTATCAATATTATCAAATCCAGCAGGTGCTGCTATACTAAGATATGTCTTTTGATTCAAATCACTCAAACACATATTTAACTCGGTTAACATTTGACAAAACATTTTATTATGATGAGTACTTTGAGGATATTCCCAATCAATATCAATTCCATCAAATCCATATTTTTCAACTAAATTACAGCAACTATTAATGAAATTTTCATAAAGTGATCTTTTCAGAACAATCTTTTCAAAACTAGTCAGAGTTCCCCAACCTCCAATAGAAAATGAAATGGTCAAATGTTTATGAAGCTTTTTCAACTCTTGAAATTGTTGAACCAATCCTCGTACTTTTCTTTGGGGGTCTAAAGGTGATGGTAACGGGATTTCTAAATCTGCCCAGGTATCCAGGAAATCAACATTTCCAGTAGATTCATCAATCAGAAGGAACGCATAGTAAACATGATCTACCACATTAAAATCGATATCTATAGGGAAATGTTTTCGTTCATAGATAGACCAGTTCGCAAAGTATACTGACGTTAATGGCTTATTCGACCTATGGGGATTTCTGGCTGATGGTCTTTTCTGTTTAGTGGTTTCATCAGCATATACTTCTGGAGAGCTACTATGGCTATGTGGTATTATATGGGAAGTAATATGGCGTCCATGGCCATGGTGTCCATTACTATCTCCATTACCACCATCATGACTCTTATCGTGTGTTAGCTTTTGAGCTAACCTATCAAATAACATTGTTCCTTCTTATCCGTGAGAGTTTGCAGCCTTTTTTATTTTTTCCTCCAGTTTCACAAAACCCCATAGCGAAATTCGATCGAGCAAATGGTGAGGATGTTTAAGACACGCCCATCCACTGCTTAATAGTGCAAAAAAAAGAGACACACTTTGGACTCCATCAACTCCACTCAATTAACTAAAGGTCCAATTAGTTTCAATACCACCATTGTTACTATCAGTCTTGTGAATCAAACTAATCAATTCCTTACTCCTACAATGACATGTGATCATCTCCAAATTTGTGAGGCAGCCCTTCCTGATAAAGTGCCACCAGGAACCACCGTTTATAAAGATGATTGTATGTATAGTTTCGATACCGCTGATAATAATTCTCTCGGATTAGATATTTGTTTGAGTTGTTTCCAAGCCTATAGTAGAAGTAAAGATGTCAATTATACTGCTAAACATGTTGAGGATAGCTCTCATGTGTTGTTTTTGAATGTGGTGAAAAAGTTAAGACCCGAATCAGAACGGGATCAATTCAAGAAGCAAAAAGATGGAAATGATGATGGTGATAATCAACGGCAACAAAAGATGGCCAAACTTGAAATCAAAGAGTTGAAGGAGGAAGAAATTTACGATATAAAGTATGGGATTTATTGTCAAGTCGAAGATACGAATGTGGATTTATCACAAGTATCTGATAAATATCAACTGTTGGCTAAGAGTATTATTGATAGTGATTCATCTAATCGTCAAGAAGAAATTAAAGCATGGGAACAAGAAATTTTACCATGTGAACATTCAATTGAAATCCAACAAGTATCCTTAGAAACAATTGATTTAAGTAAATGTCATCAATGTGAATTAAAAGAAAATTTATGGATATGTCTTGAATGTGGAGCTTTAGGATGTGGTAGACAACAATTTGGATCCACCACTCCTGGGAATTCCCATGCTTTAACACATTATGATATGGTTGGACATCCAGTAGCAGTAAAATTGGGATCATTATCGGCTGATGATCCTGATAGTTATGATGCTTATTGTTATAAATGTAATGATGAAATTAAGATTCCTAATTTGATAAAATATCTTCAAACTTATGGAATTGATTTAAATAAAGCCACTAAAACTGAAAAGAATTTAACCGAATTAAATTTAGATCAAAATTTAAATTGGGAGTTCCAATTAGATGGGAAAAATGGGGAAAAATTAAATCCAATATTTGGACCAAACTTTACTGGATTATCCAATTTAGGTAATTCGTGTTATTTGAATTCAGTGGTTCAAGCATTATTTCATTTAAACCCATATTTACAATTCTTTAAAAATCAAAAATTCCCTGATTATAAAGATGTTCCTGATCCTTCTAAAGACTTGTTAAGTCAATTAATTAAAATATATAATGGATTAGTTTCTGGAAGATATTCTACTCCAAGCGTATTAAAAGGTGATGATTATCAACAGGGAATTAAACCTATGATGTTTAAATCATTAATTGGGGAAGACCATCCCGAATTTAAAACCAATAGACAACAAGATGCTTTTGAATTCTTATTATATTTATTGGATAAAATTGATAAACGATTTGGATTTGAAGTTAATGAACCTTTAAAATATTTAATGACTAATAAAATCATTTGCTCTAGTTGTTTAAAGGGTAAAATCGCCCATGAACTTACCGATAATTTATCAGTAAATATTAATGATGAAGTATTATCAATTAATGAAGATGGTGAAAAACAGTATAAACCAGAAGATTTAATAAATGGCTTTAAACAATATTGTCAAGATGAAATTATTGAAGGTTATAAATGTGATAAATGTAATCAAACTACAAATGCTATTAAGTCTTATGGATTTAAATCGTATCCAGAAATCTTGGTAGTTAATGCTAAACGAATTAAATTAGAGAATTGGGTTCCAGTGAAGGTTGATGTTCCGATTAAGGTCCCTGAACATATTAATTTAGAATCATTTAAAGCTAATATTCCAGATGATTTAGAAATTATTGATCCTATGAATTCCGCTGATTCTAAAAAGTTTCAACCCAATCAAGACATTTTAAATAACTTACTTCAAATGGGATTTCCTGAACCTAGATGTATTAAAGCTTTATATACCACTGGTAATTCTAACCTTGAAGAAGCCATGAATTGGATTTTTGCTCATATGGAAGATCCTGATATTGATGAACCATTAAAAGAAGAAGATCAACAACCTGACTCCTCTGAAGTATCTGATGAACTAATTAATGATTTAATGGCCATGGGATTTTCTCATCAATTAAGTAAAAAGGCATTAATATTAAATAATAATGATCCAAATGTTGCAGTAGAATGGTTATTTAACAATCCTGATGATGATGGAATTATTCCTTCATTACCTAAACCAGTTGATTTGGAATCTGAAAAGAAGAAATTGTATGAAAAATTGAATAATCAATCTGGGGTTAATCCCGAATATGGTTTAAAATCGGTAATATGTCATAAGGGGACATCACCACATACTGGTCATTATGTAGTGTTTATCAAGGATGATAAAGATCAATGGGTTTTATTTAATGATGAAAAGGTTGTTGAATGTGATGAGAATAGTATTAAAGATATGGAGACTAATGGGTATGTGTATATCTTTGAGAGAGTGAAAGGTTAGAGGTAGTACTAGTACTATGTAGTACTAGCACTATGTAGTACTAGCAGTATATAACACTGTATAGCTCAATATAACACTGTATAGCTCAATATAACACTGTATAACCCAATATAACTCTATATACCCCTATATAACAAGGTATAACTCCCTATACCCCTACATACCCCATATACCCCATATACACCTGATCGCTCATTTCCAGTAACTTCTGATTGCGATTACTCATAGTTGAAAATCTTGCAACCTCGAAAATGTCCGAAATCTCATCAATTTTTTTCATCCACATATAAAGAAGCACAAATTGCAAATTTTCACTTTTTGTAAAAAAAATTAAGTAACAGAAAAATACAAACATGTTCATTACTAATCAACACGTCGGTGACCGTAGTAGGTTAGAAGACTGGAGAAGTATGTATTCATATAAATTTAATCCGTTACCCAGTGGTCTTAACGGTCATAAATATGTGCCAATCAGCAGTTGGTAGATTGTAAGCCTTACCCACACATATTACAAATTTTTCATCATCCCCGTTTTATGGCCTTATATACTAACTAACCTATAGTAAGAGGGTATGATCCATTAACTGCCCCAGATTTATTACAACATGAAATCCCTTTAACTGAAGAAAACAAAACCAATATCTTGCAAGGTAGAGAACAAGCTTGTGATATCTTGAATGGAAAAGATGATAGATTAATTGTAGTTATTGGACCATGTTCTATTCATGACCCTAAAGCAGCCTTAGAATATGCTGATAGATTAACTAAACAAGCTGAAAAATATAAAGGAGAATTACATATTGTTATGAGAGCTTATTTAGAAAAACCAAGAACCACTGTTGGATGGAAAGGATTAATTAATGATCCTGAATTAGATGGATCATTTCAAATCAATAAAGGATTAAGAATTGCTAGATCATTATTTGTTGATTTAACCAAGAAATTACCTATTGCTGGAGAGATGTTGGATACGATTTCTCCTCAATTTTTATCAGATTTATTTTCAGTGGGAGCTATTGGAGCTAGAACTACTGAATCTCAATTACATAGAGAATTAGCTTCTGGATTATCATTCCCAGTAGGATTTAAAAATGGAACCGATGGTACTTTAGGAGTAGCTATTGATGCTATGAAATCTGCTTCTCATCCTCATCATTTCTTATCAGTTACTAAACCTGGTGTTGTAGCTATTGTAGGAACTGAAGGTAATAAAGATTGTTTTGTAATCTTAAGAGGAGGTAAACAAGGGACTAATTACGATGAAAAATCCGTTAATTCATGTCAAGAATCTTTAATCAAAGCTAATGTTGTATCTGATGGAAAACCGGGTCCAAGAATTATGGTTGATTGTTCTCATGGTAATTCTAATAAAAATCATAGAAATCAACCTTTAGTAGCTGCTGAAATCGGTGATCAATTGAAAAAGGGTAACAAAAGTATTTGTGGTTTAATGATCGAATCCAATATTGAAGAAGGTAGACAAGATGTTCCTCCTGCTGAAAAAGGTGGTAAAGATGCTTTGAAATATGGGTGTTCCATCACTGATGCTTGTATTGGTTGGGATGATACTGAAAGTGTTTTAGCTGGTTTAGCTGAAGCTGTTAAAGCCAGAAGAAGTTTGTAATAATGCTTCTTCCTTTTTTAACAATGTTTACTTACTTTGTTCTTTCACCTCTTAAAACTTGTGGATAGTTTATTGTTATATAAATTTAAAAAGTAAAAAAAAAAAAAAAAGTAATATATTTTTCCCCAAATCTACTTCATATGCAATCATCAAGTGTTGATCATTATTCCTCGAATAATATTTGAATCTCTTCAATACGTCTTCTTCTCTTTTCTTCTTCTTCAACTCCTACAACTTCACCAATCTGTTTTTTCATCTCTTGGATCTTCAACATTTTTGTTTCTATACTATTTTCCATTATAAATCTTATGACTTTAACATTATTATTCTGGCCAATTCTATGTAATCTATCAATGGCTTGATCCTCAATACTAGGAGACCACCAAGGATCCATCATAAATGCTCTAGAAGCATTAGTTAAATTCAATCCAACCCCTCCAGCTTTTAAAGATATGAGTAAAATTGTAATTCTAGAAGGATCATTAGATGATTTATTAAAATCTTGTAATAAAAGTTTTCTTTGATTTTCTGATAATCTTCCATCGAATTTTAGACATCGAATATACTTATCACCAATTTGAAGCTTTAATTCATTTTGTATTAAATCCAAGTAAGATGAAAATTGTGAAAAGACCACTATAGGTTCAGTGATCTTTTGATCTTTTAAAGTAACAATATGATTAATTAATGCTTGGGTTTTAGATGATACTTTAGCAGGATCATAAACATATAATTGAAATTTAAAATCCAGTTCAACTTCTTGATTGGTATGAAATTTATATTCTTTTTTATTGGTCTCTTTATCTCTAACTTTGAAAAGTTTATACTTGGATATTAGAGAACGACAATTAGGACAAGTTTCACCATGATCATTTTTAGAATTTTGAAATTCAATATGTTCAAGTAAACAATTAAGGCAAAAACTATGACCACAAGTTGTTATTACCATTTCTCCAATACCAATAGGATTGGTGGTACAAATAGTACATTCGGAATTATCAATATCAATTTTGGGGTATAATGAAAACATCACTTCTTTTGCTTCGGTTTCATTTGCAAATCTATCACCGTCACTATCAGCCAATTGTTTAAGTTGATTGATTTCTTCATCGGTCAATGATTCTAATTTTTCTATATCTTCATCAAGATCAGGAACAGCACTAGAAACTAAATCCATATGACAACATATTTGTCTTAATCGTAAAATATGCGTTAAGATTTGACTATATTTTCTTAATACTTCACCTGATTCTAAACTTTGTCTAAAAGATTTATTAGCCTTTTCTTTAAACCACTCATATAATTTGGTTTCCCTTTTATTAAATTTAACCTGTTCAACAACCACTTCTTTAGACGGTAATGTTACTAATGGCTGACCATCATCATCCTTCATATCTTTAGTTCTCCTTAAAAGAATCGGTTCTAAAATACTTTTAACCACTTCCAAAGTTTGCTGAATCTGTTTCTGTTCAAATGGTAAAGTAACAAAAGTTTTCCAATAAGAAAAATTATTCCATGGTTCTAAGTCAAGATATTTAACTACTGAATATAAATCATCTAACCTGTTAATGATTGGAGTCCCTGTTAATACCCATTTTCGATTCAGTTCAAGCTCAAACACTGCTCTTGAAGTTTTGGTGATCCGATTTCTAATCTGATGACCTTCATCGATTAAAATTCGAAAGAATTTAACCGAAAACAATCCAGTTCTTGGTAAATTTCCCAGCTCATCTCTTCTTTTCTCAATCTTAGTATATTCATTTAGGACAGTTCCATAAGTGGTAATCATCATTATGGGAATATGTTTCTTTTTATTTACTAATGTGGTCGATAAGTCAACTATTGATTGTTGTCCATAATATATAATGCATTTATGATTAGGGTTATTATTAGCATTCTCAAATTCCTTTTGCCATTGGGATAATAAAGACATTGGTACTATCACCAATGTGGTTTGGTAGGCATAACGATTATCATGAATATCTGGATTCAAGTCATAAGGTACAGAATTCACCAAAGATAAAGCTGATATAGTTTTACCTAATCCCATTTCATCTGCAAGTATCCCACCTCTTAAAGAAGATTTAATAAGTGGTGGAGTTAATGAGAGCTCTCCACTATACATATTACCATAGAAATATTTTCCAGACATGGCAGATTGATTTTCTTGATATTCACCAGTTTCTCCAATTTCTCCAGCTTCTGGCCATTTAAAAATCTTCCATAGAGGATTCATGGCTCCTTCTTCTTTTGACTTCATATCAATGATTTGTTGCAGCGATAATGCCTCTTCTGAATCTTGGTTTCCCATGGTTAAAACTTTCAATATATCTAATTCTTTTTCTCTTGCTAACATCCATGAAAGACCATGTCTTTGATAAGGTCTTAAAGTCATCTTGAAATTTTCCTTTGGAGGTTGTGTATTATCAGGAAGGGCTTTTAACATCTCTGATTGCTGATTATCCAGATAAAATGATTGTAATTGATTAAGAGTAAGCACTCCTGCATTACCTGCATCATCTTCCTGTTGATTATCTTCATCATGTACAAATGGTTCAGTATCAGAGTCAATATCGATAATTTCTGATGAGCTACTATTCCCACTCCCATTTAAGGCTTGAGTTCCAGGAATTTCTTTATTATCAACAATCCTTACAGACCTAATTTGTAGTTTTTCAAATAGTCGATATATGGCATATTGTCTTAATTTTAAATTAGTTTCACCTTCAGTTTCAGCCCCAAAATTAAATCTAGCTTTAGTTAAAAAGTTCTTTTTCAATAAGTCTAAATCATTCAAAGTATCTAAATTCTTTTGTTCAAAAGCCTCTTGGGTTAAAAAACAATCAATCTTGATATAAACTGAGTCTCCTATAGATAATCGTTTAGAAGTCTCCACCACGATAGAACCATTGAATTCAGCAAGCCCTAGATCCATTAATGGAGCAAGTATTCTTGTCAAATCTTCCTTCAACCTTCCAAATTCTCTCTCATCTTCAATCTCATCATTGGGTGATGCATATAGTCTAATAATTCCAAATTCATTATGCATATGTTTATCTCTTCCGGTGGGTTTCTTAGTAGGTTTAAGACTTTTAATGGTTATCAGTTTCCCATAATTTAGAGGTCTTAAATAAGGCCTAGTGGCATAAGCATCGGCATATATAGATCCAGCATATCTCCTGTTTCTGGTGGGAGCAATAGGTTCATTTGGGGTATTTACAGGTAATCCATCAGAATCGTGTTCTTGTTTTAGGGGAGAAATGGATTTCTTTGCATAGGCAAAAGGGATTTGAACTCCTCTAGTTTTCCTCTTCTTAGAAACATTATCGATCCGAATGGGAGGTATCAGTGATCGGAGGGATGGACCAGTTGATGACTTTAAATGATTAAGATTTTCTTTCTCATCCTGTTTAAAATAATGATCTATAGCCAATAAGAGTTTATCTTCATGGTTACTAAACATATGGAATAGTTGTGAGATTTCAGATGACGATATATCTCCTAATACTGACTTCAATCCATTGGTAAATGATTCAAATTCATTGGAAGGATCATGACTATCAATCGTCATGATAGATGATGATTCCAGTTCCATGGGTTTGGTATGATTAGGATTGAAAGGATGATCACCTTCATTGGGTTTATTAGAGATATTAGGATTTGAACTATCACTATCACTAATAGTAGCGAACTCTTTATTTGGACTGTCTGACTTCTTTTCCTGAAAGAATCTCTTCTTGGGTCTTGTCATTAGTAGAGTTAACTAAAACCAGTGGTAACCTTGTACGCGTCGCACCAGTGATAAGAGCAAATGCGATGAGATGAAAATGAGATCAAATATGATAATGAGATCAGATAGAAATAAGGCCAAATCCCCACACTATTGCAATTATACATGTATATACACACACTATCTCTCCCTATAATAGAACACAATCTTCTTTTATCATGCTAGTTTCTTGATTTATATCAATTTTATGCTTAGAGCACCACGTCTCTATATTCCCAAGCAATAATGTTAAACTATCATCTTGAGGCTTATTTTGAGGCTTATTTTGCAATACTTCCATATAATCCAAAGCTATAAGAATATCATCTTTTCTAAACCCAGTTCTATAAGCTAAATCTCGTAAGGAAATGAATTGTCTATCACTGAACTCTTGAAGAATTATAGGAGCCAACTTCTTGGCCCAAAAGTTATAATAACTAACTTTACCAAATGGTGATAATGGGAATTCAGGCCCACTGAAGTATTGACCAGGAGTTAATTTTGCTACCTGATACAGAAACTCTATAAGTAAAGACCCTAAATGCATCCTTTGATAAGGAGGGAAAATACAAATACAAGCTAAATTATTATCATCATCCCATGAAAGTAATTCTTTTGAATAAAATCCCATGGGTTTAAAATTCGACATATCAAGCCCATTAATCAGCTCATTGGGATCAATCCCATAAAGTACGTAGAAATCAAACTGATTCACGTTATAATACACCGATTTATCATCCAAGAAGAGCTTGCCAAATAAACATAGATTTTGACAAAATAATGGATCAGCATATCCTTTTATATGTCTGATAATAAACGGAGACCTGTCATCCCAATACACAAGGTTTCCTATGGTAGGTAACTTTTCATTATGCTTACAAGTGACTCTATGAGTTTCAAATTTGGTTTCTTGGGCTGTATACTTGAAGCAATATTCGCATACGAATAACCTATCAAGCCAAAAATGATCATTATTATCACCACCACCAGTACCACCATTAGTGGTGGGTGTAGGACTATTCTGTGATTTAGGGACTTGTTTGGACCCATTTGAACTTTTCCCGGTTGATCTATTAGTATCTATGTCTATACCTAAACTTGACTTTGAATATTTAGCATCAAAATAAGCAGCATTCCCATACCATGGCACGATTTCTAAATCTCCAAATACCACTGTTTTGATATTTGGCTTCTTTAGCACTCCATATTCGTCTTCTTCGGCGATGTTTGTAGTATTTGTGGTTGATTTGCTGGCGTTATCATGAACCACCATCCCAAGATTTATGATAAGCTATGGTCCACAATTATGGTATTACCCTATGGTGTACCTAGACCGAGTAGGTTTTTCACTTACGCGGTTTTTTGAGAATAATTATTTTTTTTTTTTTTTGTTCTTCGTTTTTTGGCTCTTATCACCAACATTACTCAACGCCTACGGAAATGCCACCAAAGGGATGGAGAAAGAATGCCGATGGGAGTTATCCCCAGCCTACTAAAGATATGGAACTTAAGTCAATAGATGAAATACTATTTCCTCGTTCTATAGTTCAAAGACTTTCTAAAGAAATCACTAATGCTGATGGAGATAACATGAATATGGCTAAAGATTCACAATTAGCCCTTCAAAGATCAGCTACTGTATTTGTATCACATCTTCTTTATCAAAGTAAATCTATAGCGTCAGCCAATTCTAGAAAACATGTTAATGCTCAAGATATAATAGCAGGACTTGAAAGAGCTCAATATGGAGGATTTGTACCTATTGTTAAACAAAAATTATCAATGTATGAAGCGGGGGTTAAAGCTAAGAAGAAGAAGAAAGCTGGTGACGGTGCTGGTGCTGACGATAATAAAAATGGGACCAACGATGATCCACAAGCCAAAAGACTTAAAGGAGTTTCTGGGGCCAGTAAAGGGGCTGGAGATAATGATAACGATGATGATGGTGATGATGGTGATGATGGTGATGGTGATGACGATGGTGATGACGATGACGATGATGACGATGAAGATGAAATTGATGAACAAGAACAAACAGCCGAAACCAATAACGACGATACAGAAGAGATTTTAGATGATTCCACCGCCAATAATGAAGCAGAAGAAGAAAAGGACCATAACCCTATTTCGGCCACTTCTAAAGTAGATGAAGAACTAGAAGGTCAAGTCATTGAAGAAGATCAAGATCATCAACACCCAATAGAAATTATATCATCAGATGATGAAAATGACTAATAATATCTATATATTTGAAAAAAATAAATCTATTTAGAATTAGATATGCAATGAGAAAACAATGGAAACCCACAAGTAAATGCAACAAGTAAATATAAAATAACTATGATCCCACCAATCAATAAAAGATAAAATTTGGTCTTATTTAACCACATTTTCCGTTTGATTAGTTGTGCCCGTTTTTTAAACACCAGTGATGAATTAGTTAATCGATCTGTTTGATCTACCAATAAATTAATTCGATCTCCTCTACTCATTAATTTATTGATATTATCAAGCATTAACTGTCGAACTTCTTCGACTTCTTCATTAACCAATACTAAGTTTTGAGGATTTATAACTTCGGTGCCTGCACCAGTACCAACATTGGATTCTTCGTCTTGTTGATCATCTTTATTTATTGATCCATAATTATAAATTCTTTGATTAGAATCATAATTCATTTCTTCAAACCGGATGATTTGATTCATATATAATTTGAACTCTCCTAACTTGCCTTTGGTCTTATCATTAGATCCTAGTGATTCTGTATCATTTTTGAATTCAATGTATTTGTCCATAATTTTTTTCAATATCGATAATATTAATGCTTTATTCATGTTGGAGTGAGCAATACTAACTACAGTGATCAAATCATTGCTGCCATCGGGGTTGTTCAGAACTTTTTTGATGAAGAAAAGGGCCAAGTCGATATTACTATTGTTATTTGTTACAGGGATAGTACCAATGAGGGTCTTGGATGCATTAATTAATCCTAATTCTTGTGAGATGATTTCAGAACAATTCAAATTGTTGATAGCATGAACAAGTTGGAAGTTTTCACAAGAATATAACGTGGTGGAATTTTTTGTCAAGGTAGTATGAATCACTTCAAGATGGTTAGTAAAGGGATCTTGGGTACTTTGGAGGGTAAAAGGGTATAAGAATATAACATACAATGCTTCTGAAGGTCTTGTTTATTCATGATAGATTGTGATTAGATGTTGAAATAATTTGGGTTTTTTTTTTTGGCCATAGTGCGATAGGAGCTGTCTCACCATAACTGCTGCGTGGGGCTGCTTAATCTGCTGCGTAGCGGGCCGTTTAATCTGCTGCATAGCGGGCTGTTTAATCTGCTGCAAAATCCAATGGCTCTCATACCATGGTTAAATTGGTCTTATAAGCAAAGTTTCTTAAATTTAAAGAAATTTACATATTTTCGAGAGTAGTTATAAACAAGTATTATATGCTAATAGCTAGTATTGCAGGTTTGCGCTAATCCTCTAAACTGGTAAAATTTAAAAAGAAAATTAATCAGGATGGACAATATTTTTCATATTTTATTATATAACATAACTATGGCAACATGACTATGACAATATACCTATGAATCGAGACAATAAATTCCGAAGACCTCGAGAAATAGACCTTCCGTTATCAGGACTGCCATTATCTGACCTTTTGGTATCTGACCTTCCATTGTCTGACCTTCGAGTAGTAAGATCCCTCATAACAGACCCCATATCCCTCCTATTCCTATACACTGTGGCCATTTCCTTTACAGTTCGATCATCCCATTGATTTTCATAGGCCTCACCAATAGCTTCAGCTGTATCCTTTAGATCGTTGGTATTCAGCATTATTCTAAACTCATAAGGTACAATTTTAGAATCTTCAAAAAACCTCCGGTTGTTGAGTACTTCATCTACCGATAATTTTATCATAATAGTGAACCTCCAGTCCCTCAAAAGGGCATAACCAACGCCAGAAATCATCATGTGACCAAATACCCGATCTAATGTGGAATCAAACTTGCCATTAATACTATCAACAAGGTGATACGACTCTGGGTAAATACCACTAAGAAATTTCTTATATTCAACTACCATGATAGGCTTATTCTTAGTGGTTACAATCATAGCATCCGGTTTGATTCTTGAATATTTTGACTCAGAATCTCCAAAATAACATTGGGTAACATATTTGAATCTGATGGAATCATTAAGGCCTTTGGACCAAACCTTAAGGAATTGTTTTAGATGTAAATCCATTCTTAAATTTCCATATTGAAACATAGAGCCCATTAATTCAGCCGCAGGTTCAATTCTGGGGTTTTGGTTTTGAACTAAGGAAAATTGACCATGGATTTTAGCTCGACTCACAAATTCATTTTTATACTTGAAATCATGTTCTTTAAGAAATTTGTTTTTAGTTCTTCGAGTACACCACCCATGTTGTGCTGCCAAAACGATTATTTGGATGCCCACAAAGAGGTCTACTAACTTGTGTTCCGTGTCATCATACGGATGATAAGCCTCCAAACATATTGGCAATCTGTTCACCACTAGGGGTACCACGTATTCTGTCATTCCAAAAATATAGAGAGATAGCTGTCCAATATTATTGCAACTTTCTAAAATGTGGGAACATATGTCATCTTTTGAGTTTCTGCTGACTAAATTAATAACGTGTTTAAATGAGTCTACATATGTTATAAGCCTTAAGCAATGTTTTATTTCCTGGAATTCACCTTTTAGACCCTTGTTTGCTTGGTTAAGGGCTTCCTTTTCACCTTTTATTCTTTCAATGACTTGGTTAAGGGCTTCCTTTTCACCTCGTAACGTTTCGATGGTTTGGTAAAAATTTTCGTTTGATTGGATAATTAGGTTAAAGCTTTGGTGTGATCGGTTAAGGGATTGAACAAGGTTTTCATTTTGATTTTGTAGAGATTTGTTTGCTAGGCTTTCTAGGCTTGGATTGTTCGGTAGCCTTGGATTGTTTGCTAGCCTTGGATTGTTTGGTAGCCTTGGATTGTTTTCTAGGATTGGATTGTTTGGTAGCCATGGATAGTTTGGTAGCCTTGGATTGTTTGCTAGCCTTGGATTGCTTGGTAGCCTTGGATTGTTTTCTAGGATTGGATTGTTTGGTAGCCATGGATAGTTTGGTAGCCTTGGATTGTTTGGTAGGATTGGATTGTTTGGTAGGATTGGATTGTTTGGTAGGATTGGATTGTTTGGTAGGATTGCTTGACTAAGTGCTTGATTAAAGGCTTGGCTTGCCTGGCTTACTTGGTTAAAGATTTGGTTAAGGCTTTGATTTTCACGTTGTAATCTGGCAATATTGTCTCGATACGAACGATCAATTGGTTCATCACCTTCATAATTCATTGTATAACCTGGAATAAGGGAAATCTGACTGTGTGTTGGAGACCTAGGGCTATCAATAGATGATAGAGAATCTGAATCTGTGGAATCCTCAAAATATATGTCTTCCATTTCTCATCCCACAATCCACTAAATAAAAAAAGAATATTCCAGTGAATCCTGTCACGGAAAAGCTATCCAAAATCAATAGTTTCTGTTTGACTACTTATAGAATAAGGGATTAACGGAATTATATGGGTTGCAAGCAATTCAATATACCAGTATACACTAACGACTATCAATACTCTAAGAATTAGTCACTCTGTAAGAACTACTAAAAGACTAAGAAACACAAAAACTTGAAAAATAGTATCTACAAGCAAGAGAAAAAATTACATGATTAGAGAGTTCTAGGGGGTTATATATTTCATTGGCCACAACAGATATCTACGTTATTGTTGCCTATTTCGCAGTCAATGCTGCAAAATAATGCGCGTTTAAGTAGATCGTTTTGAGATAGTTGAGGGGCTCATAGAATTAGATGCTCTTACCGTAAATGGTTTTCATTCATACAGTCTCTATCAAATTAAACCCGTCATTACTCTTGCAAGCCTTAACCAATCCTCAAATATCTTGATCTTTCACACCCTTTTCATGATTACTTCTCTATCATTGGTTCTCATTGAGGCTCAATTACACTGTATCTACTGTTTGCTTGATTCCCTGTGCCATTGTTGAATTATATCTCTTCTGTATTTAATAACATGTGATCAAATTTCTGTGGCAATTTTGCCCTTCTCTTGTGCTTATAGCCATACCTCATTCTGGATTTGTTTTTCCAGTTACTATCTACCGATTATAGTGTTATACCCACAAAAGTACTATTCACCAACAGATTCAGTTCCCAAAGTGACTTGTCTTACCTCTCCTGATGTTACTGGAGCCAAAAAAGACAGACCCATTCAAGTTGGGACATGTGACGTGAGTGCAAAATCCTAATTTTAAGAAGACTGTAATATGAATGGGTATACTGTGAGCCTATAAGAGTGATTGAAGCGTTCGAAGATCCAGTCGAATTTAATAGAAGCTATTAGCTTTGCTACTAGTTTCGTGCATAAATAAATATTATAAACGTTTTGTGATCATTGTCACTACGAGTTGTTCTCTATTCCCACAGCCAGTAGTGGTGATCACAATAGTAGTTTGATAAACCCTTGGTTACCATAGTTTAGAGAGACTTGGTAGTCCAATGGACTGCCAAATAAACGTTAATTTGCATGCTACCTCAAATCTCTTGTAAACTTATTCCTGTCATGATACATCAAAGCCTTTTTTAGTAAACATTCCGAGATAAAGGGTCAATCACCTCTGGGTCAATAACCTCAGAATCACCTCTGGGTTAATCAATCACCTCTGGATTCATTAATTATCATGGTGCGACTCAAAGTATGGATTTAAGATGGCATCGCATCGATTTTTTATGGCCTCGCACTCATTTTTTTAGCTCATCGGTGATTTTTAAATACCACTTTTACCCATTACCTCTATTCCATTATGGGGAAATATAGAAAACGTTTCAATGAAAAAGCAAGAGTAGGTATGCTTGCTAAGCAGGCAGCCTTGAAAAAAGCTAGAAATAAAGCTTATTACAATCAGTTTGAAGATGGTGTTTCTAAAGATGAAGACTCTCAACCTCAACATCCAGAACCACAAGAAGATCCAAATTCTGATATTTTAAAACCTTTAACAGAACAAGAGAAAGCTGAAAGGAAGAGAAAACTTCAAGAGTCGTTATATTCACAAAACGAAAAGGAATCCAAAGTATCAAGAGCTAAAAGAAAGAGATTGGACAAGTATATAGACCATCAATTGAAAAGAGAAGAAAAGAAAGCATTACTTGAAAAATTGTCCAGTACCAAGATTGATACTAATAAGCTTACTTCTACGAAAGATCTTGGAAAAGGGAAGCAAACTAGAAAGGAAGAGATGGTGGAAGCCTTAGAGTTGGAACGTCAAGGTCGTGGTGATGACAGAACCAGAGAAATCTTGTATGAAGATAGGCAAGTTAAAGAATGGCCAGATGAAGAATTGGATGATATCTCATCTATACCGACTAATGACATAGCTTATGGAAACGCTGGTGGTAGTAATAGTGATGATGATGATAATTCTGGTGTTGATCAAGATGATGATGATGATGATTTTGAGAATAAATTTGGTGGCTCAAGTTCAGGCTTCATAGATAATAGACCAGAAAAATTTGGGGGATCGGGATTTGGTTTTGGTTTTAGTAATATAAAGAAGGTTCAAAAGCAACTGGCTCCTAAAAAGAAGTATAGCTGGAGATCTCAAATAGAGAAACAAGAGAGGAGAAAAGACCAAGAAGATGATGAGATGGATTTTGCGTCGAGTACTGATGATGACGAGGAGGAGGATGATGATGACGAGGAGGAGGATGATGATGACGAGGAGGATGATGATAATGAGGAGGATGATGACGATGATGATGATGATGATGACGACGATGGCGAGGGTGATAACGACGATGATGACGACGACGGTGATGACGATGACGATGATGACGACGATGATGATGATGACGACGATGATGACGATTCGGCCTCAGAAATAAATGATTACCCAAAATTACTTTCAAACAAACCTAAGCATTCCAGTACAGCTTCAGCCTTCAAAGAATGGGCTGAAAGTCAAAAAAAGATCTTAGAAGGACATAAAGATGTTGTCATGCCCTCCCTTCCAGAACATTTAAAAGAGCAATTCTCTAAACAGACCATCAGAGAAGAAGACTTGGATCATTCTAGTGATGAAGAAAATTATGTTCCAATCAACAAACAAAGCAAGCGTGAAGCGTTTTATGTGCCGGTAAATAGAACTGATGAAGTTCAAACAATGAGAATTAATTTACCAGTATTCTCTGAAGAACATAAAATTATGGAAGCAGTATACCATCATGATTGTCTTGTGATTTGTGGAGAAACTGGATCTGGGAAAACCACTCAAGTACCACAATTCTTATATGAAGCAGGATTTGGAAATCATGATTCTCCATACCCGGGTATGATTGGTGTTACTCAACCTAGAAGAGTAGCAGCTGTATCAATGGCCAATAGAGTTAAAACTGAATTGGGTGATCATGGTTATAGAGTTGGTCATCAAATAAGATTTGATACTAATATTAAAAATGAAGGTTCAAAAGATGGGACTGCTTTAAAATTCATGACTGATGGGGTTTTACTTCGAGAAATGATGTCTGATTTTCTTCTTACCAAATATTCATGTATTATAATTGATGAAGCTCATGAACGTAATATTAATACTGATATTTTAATTGGAATGCTTAGTAGAGTATTAAAATTAAGAAGAAAAAAATCTCAACAAGATCCCTTAAATCATAAACCTTTAAAACTTATAATCATGTCAGCTACATTAAGAGTATCTGATTTTTCTGAAAATACAACTCTTTTCAAAATCCCTCCCCCAATTATTAAAATATCCGCTAGACAATATCCTGTTAGTATTCATTTCAATCGTCATACCCATTATGATTATCAAGAAGAAGCATTTAAGAAAACTTGTAAAATCCATAAGAAATTACCCCCAGGAGGTATTTTGGTATTTTTGACTGGACAATCTGAAATTAACAATATGGTTAAGAGATTAAAAGCTGAATTTCCCTTTAAAACTTCAAAAGTTAAGGAATCTAATCATGGTGAGGATGGTGATAATAAACATAAGGAAGATGATGATAATGATGATATTAATACCGTTTTAAACAACAAGAATGCAGACTATGAAAATGAAGAAATTGATTTAGGATCGAAACAAAAATTACATGGAGAAGAACATAATGATGACTATCAAGCTTCAGATGATGATGATGATGAAGAAGAAGGATTTGATGAACAACTTGAAGAAGGACAATCACCTGATGACCCTCTTCATGTTCTTCCTCTATACTCACTTTTACCTACTGAACAACAAATGAACGTATTTAAAACTCCACCTAAAGGAAGTAGACTTTGTGTTATTGCTACCAATGTTGCCGAAACTTCATTAACTATACCTGGTATAAGATATGTGGTGGATTGTGGTAGATCAAAGGAACGGAAATATAATAAAGAAACAGATATTCAATCATTTGAAATCGATTGGATATCAAAAGCCTCAGCAGGTCAAAGAGCTGGTAGAGCTGGAAGAACTGGACCAGGGCATTGTTATAGATTATTTTCATCTGCTGTTTATGAAGATTTCTTTAATAAATTTAGTGATCCTGAACTTTTAAGAATGCCAGTAGAAAGTACGGTATTGTCTATGAAAAGTATTGGAATCGATCAAGTCACTAATTTCCCATTTCCAACTCCTCCTGATAGACAATCTCTTTCAAAAGCTGAAAAAATCTTATCGGTTTTAGGTTCATTAGATAATAATAATAGAATTACTTCTTTAGGTAAAACCATGTCACATTTCCCATTAACACCAAGGTTTGCTAAAATTTTAATAGTTGGAAACCAAAGAGGGTGTTTACCTTATATTATAGCATTGGTGTCAGCCCTTACTGTTGGAGACCCATTTATTGGTGAACAAGAAATTACTCAATCTAGTGGATTTGAACAATTAAGTGATGAAGATAAAAATAGAAAATTGGCATCATTTAGAAAAAGTAGAATTTTATTTGATAAATTGAGTAAAACTAGTGATGCCTTAAGATTATTATCAGCCGTTTGTGCATTTGATCATGTATCAAAACCACAACAAGATCAATTTCTTGAAAATCATTTCTTACGACCTAGAGTTATGAAAGAAATATCTCAATTAAGAGGACAAATCACCCGTATTGTTAAAATCAATACTAAACTGGAAAGTATTTCTGCCATTTTAGAACAATCAGAAATGAAGTTAGGAGTTCCAGATCAAAAACAAGTACAAAGTATTAAACAAATTATTGCATCAGGATTTATAGATCAAATAGCCATTCGTGGAGATTTAATATCATCAGATATTGCCATTCCAAAGAACCCAAGTATAATCAATATTCCATTTAAAACCATTACTAGAACTTCACAAGCCGATGAAAACACTGATGGTAATGTGTTTATTCATCCTAATTCATGTCTTGCTAATAGTGGACAATTACCACCAGAGTATATGGTTTATCACTTGCTTAATATGGGGTCTAACCAAAAAGAAGGGGCTCTTACTAAAGTAAGAATGAAACTTTTGGTAGATATTTCGGGTAAACAATTGGCTAATATTGCTAAAGGATCTCCATTATTGACTTATTCTAAACCTTTAGGTAATAAGTATGCTCCTAAGAATTTATCACCAACCAAGAGAGAATGTTATGTTGTGCCACGTTTTGGAGCTGCAATTGGTTCTGGTGGTATTGGATGGGATCTTCCAGTCATTAAAGTTACTCAGATCAAGGTCAATGGTCAATGGGTTATAGAATAATTTGTATGAATATATATAAATATGTGTATATAAATACTTCTTGCGCGCTCTCACTCTCACTCTCACCTTAAAATTTTGTATGTTTTCATTTTTGCGATTGAAATCGTGAAGACCTATTTGTGAAGACCAATTTGTGACCAACCTCATATAGAATTGCAGAGGACAGTTATAATGGACTCTAATGGTAAGAAAAGAGTTCGAATAAATGATAAAACTACTGAAATAAGGTCTCTGGCTGGAAGAAATGACGCCCGCCGTCCAGGAAGAGAACCAATCCTGAACCCATTGATTCCTACTCAAGTTGTTGATGAAGCATTCCAAAGAATTTTTGTGGTGTCATTATTTGTATTGATCCAATCATACAAATTATATGACTTGTTTATGCTTAACATGGGTCAAGAAGGTGATGGGGGGATATCGTCGTCACCACTATCATTATCATCGGTAAGTAGATTTTCATTCCTATTGAAATATTCATTTATAGATGGGATCTTTTTATGGTTTCTACCGATTCTAAATATTTCATACCTATCATTTACCCCATTAATAACATTAGTTTTAACCTTAGGATTTAACGTAACTAATGTTTTGTTGGTCAGTAAATTCAATTTGTCGTTGGTGTTGGGAATTATAGGACCTTATTTAAAGTCATTACAAAGAACTAGAGAATTAACTATTGGTGGTGAATCAATAACTTCTCAAGCTATTGATATGGATTCTCATTTTAAAGGTAAATATACTATTCAATATCTTCCAGATTCCTTAGCAAAATTTAATGTGTTTGATATTCAGCCATCTTGCCAAAATTATGATATAAAAGATCCATTTCAAATTCCAATTGAATTCAATACCACTACTGATATTGGGCTTATTGAACTCCAATATACATCTCCACAAAACCAAGTATCTTATATTAAATATACTGAATCGGATATTAATCGACTTTTAAAGAAGGATTATTCCCATTTGATGAGTTATAACAATTATGTTAAAGATGATGATCGAGTATTTTATATAGAAATTCCTGCTTATGAATCGGGTACTTATAAGATTAATAAGATAAGAGATAGAAAAGGAATATCAATAAGATATATCCAAAAAGAATTTTCATTTGCTAATTGTCCTAATGCTGGGTTTGTGATTCCTAAAGCTATTGTTAGTCAATCCAGAAAAATTTGTGTAGGATCAAAGCTTGATGATTTAAATATGAAACTTCCACTTTTGACGGTTGATGGAGTTCCACCTCTTCAAGCATCCATTTTAGCTAGTTTCAATGATAAGAAACAAAACCTCATCACCACAAACATTAATTTGGATATTGATAATACTGATTCATATAAATTTAATTTCACCAATTTATTTTCTCATAAAATTACAAGAAATCTGTTGGAACAAGAAATTTTAAAGAATCCTAATCTTTTACAAGTGGATGAATCAGGAACTATTCAATTTCAACTTCTTCAAATTAAAGATTCTTTAGGTAATGTCAAAAAATATAATCCTCAATCAAATTCTCCTGATTTAAGGTATAACATAGATTTATTAACAAAGCCTTCATTAAGATTAATTGATTATGATCCTAACACTAAACTTATTGTGAATGGTACTAAAAAAATTGGCCTTGCGACTTCTAAAAATATTAGAGAACAATTACCATTAAATGTTCATTTTGGTTATATTAATCCTAATGACTCTATTGAATCATTCAACTTTACTCATTCTTTTAATGAGTTTAATGATTTTAAAAATGGAATTGAAATACATCATCCGGGGACTTATGTTATTTTAGATGTAGAAGGTAAATGGTGTTCTTGTGATTTTAATAAATCACCTCTTAAAGTGGATATTGTGTCGCCTCCAAAAGTTGAAATTGATGCCCAACCATTAATGGATAAATGTGTTGGAATGACTGGTTATAATTTTAAATTTGATACAAATGGTGAACCTCCATTTAGCATCGATTATTCTGTTTACCGAAATACTTCTAATGGGGAATTACGGGCTTTACCGGGACCAAATGGAAGAATAAATAGAATCTTACAAGGTCAATCTAACAATTTTGAATTTAATTATAAACCTCCAGGGGAAGGTAATTACGCAATTGTATTCAAATTTATTCGTGATGGTAATTATCAAAATCCTATTCTTCTTGATCAAGAAAAACATACATACCTGACATATTTTAAACAAAGATCCAAAGTATCATTCTTTGATCTTGATACTGATGTTCATATTCCTAAAAAAACTTTACGTACTTGTCAAGGAGAATCTACAATTATTCCAATCCATTTTAAAGGTAACTTCCCATTTTCGTTTGATTATAAAATCACTGATTCTAAGACTGGCAAAACAATAGTATCTAAAGCTAATCAACATACTAATGATCCAATGGTTAATATTGATACTAAAGACCTTATCACTAATGGAGGATTATATAAAATTGATCTTTTTAATATTGTGGATGGGATTTCCTGTGCTGCGGACTTCAATTCAAAAGAAAGTGTTGAAGTATTTGCTAGATCTGATGTACCTACAATTGAATTTGATACATCATCTAAAACTACTCATCATAAAATCATTGAAGGAAGTTATATTGATATTCCTTTGAAGGTTAAGTCATCAGTTGGTAGAACTTCTTCTGATAGTATTGGATATGACGTTTTAGATATTAATACTGGTGATTTTAAAACCTCTGGTACTATACGTGGAACTAATAATTTGAGACTATCTGAACCAGGTATTTATAAATTGACTAAATTTTCTAATGGGAATTGTCCTGGAAAAATTGATCTGATTGAAAAAGTTATTCATGTTTCATTTTATAATCGACCAAAACTTTCAGTGAGTGCTCCTCAATCAATGTTGGACCCTATAAGTAATGATTATGAAACTATATTATATTCAGGATGTCAAGGATGTAAACGAGAAGCCACGGTTGAACTTGAAGGGAAAGGACCATTTATTATTGATTATGAAATTACATTCCCAAGTGGAAGATCTGACTTTAGAACTATGACAACTGATAAACTGTCACTTACCATAAATTTACCTAGCACTCAAAGTGGTACATATATTCATAAATTTAAAGGGGTTTATGATGCTTTATATACTAAAGGAGGGCCATATGTGGGTAAAAAACTTCCGATTATATCATATGAAATTTATCAATTACCATCTATTGAATTTGATAAGATCAATAATATTCAAATATGTGAAGCTCAATTAGGCTTTGATATCCCTGAACTTGGTGAATTACCAATTAAATTCAATGGTAGACGTCCATTTTCATTAAATTTATCCGTAACAGGGGATAATTTATCAAAGCCTAAATTACTTAGTATTGCCAATATAACCGGTTCATCATTAGACTTGAATAATGCTATTGATTCCAATGGCGAGTTTATTTGGAAAGGATTAAATCAAGGTGAATATGAAATTTCAATTGATGAAATAAAAGATGCAAATGGATGTCAAAGTCAACAATCATTACAATTTAATAATCTTGTGATTTCTATAATACCAGCACCAGATATTTCCAAATTTAAACCAGAAAATAATCATTTCTGTGTAGGAGATCATGTGGGATATGATATCACTGGAGTTCCACCATTCACTATGTTTTATGAATTTAATGGTAAACAACATAAAGCTAAAACATCTAACCAATTTAGAAGATTGGCCGCTAAAACTGGAACAATAAGAGTTGGTGCATTAGAAGATTCATCAGCTAGAAATTGTTTAATAAATATTCATGAAGATTCTAAAAAGGCCAAAGAATTAGAAATCACCATTCATGATTTACCGTCGGTTGAAATTAATCAAGGTGATTCAATTATACAAGATATTCATGAAGGAGAAATGACAGAAATGAAATTTTCATTCACTGGTACTCCTCCATTTACTTTAACTTATGTAAGAACCTTGAATCCTAATAGTAAAGCTAGAAGATCAAAAAATTCTAAACTTCATAAGACGAGCAAAAAAATAACTGAAACCACTACGGTAGATAACATATGGGATCTTGAATATAAAGTAATGGTTGGTCTTGAAGGTACTTATGAAGCCATAGAGATTAGAGATGCATTTTGTTTGGCTAAAAAAGATTTTAGTTTTTAAAATCAACAAATAAGCCCGTCTCTTTATAGTTTGTACATTAAAATTATCTAGATAAATAAATAAACTCTTTTTATAATTGATCCTTACTATCAACATTCAAACAGTAAAGAGTTTGATCTTTAACAAGTTCAAATTCTGTATGGTCCCAATTTTTAAACTCTAAACTATAAGTATGTTTTAACAGTAAAAAGCTTTTCTTCGATACTTCAACCCCAATAATTCGTTTCTTAATGTTTCCAAATATCACCACTGTAGCATTAACTTTAACATAAGATATTTTACCCGGTAAAACATCACAAGAAATTTCTTTCGATTTGGATCGGGAAAGAGTGGTGTCGATTTCTAAATGATCACTAGAATCAATAGGTCCTAGTTTAAAGGTATAATCCCCATAAAGTAAAAGGGTCTTATCAGAAGAAGCCGTTACTGAATAAGATACTTTATTGGTCACTGTTGATTTGGTATTATCAAGACCAGTACCTAAAGATTTTTCATTCACCTGTTGATACTTTTTCATTTTCAGCATGTCATATTCGGCAAATTGGTAGTAATCACCACTATGAGGTTTTAATCCATCAAAAGAGATTAAATCTATTTCATCACCATCGGGGATTATCACGGTATTGGTGTTTTTAACCCTTGCCAACCCATGTTTAAATAATTTTCTAGCGTCAATTTCATCATAACTAGCGAACTCAATCATTTCATGGCTATGAAACCAGTCATAAATTTCTGGGTAATCATCGCTGCTGCCAACATCAAATCTAAGAGACACAGCAGTAACTGTGAGCACCAAAGACATAATTAACATCAAGTAAGAAATTAGCCTCAACATCATTTGCAACACTTAGACATTAACAACATAAGAAAGAGTTTCTGACCACTTTCTAATGCTATCTCTATTTATATATACCTAAACATAAGCATACCAAAATCTCATAATAGTTGTTTTGCAGCCATCTGGGGCTACTTTTTGTTATGCTCATTTTCTTGTTCCACTGCGATCAACCCTTCAATAATTTTAGAAGCATTTGATAAAGAAGATTGACTATTCAAATCAGTTATGGTTGATTTAAGGTCAGAAAACTTAGATGGCCATAAGAAGTGAAGTCTATAAAGATCTTGTATGGCTTTAGCTAATTGGATATCTTTCAGAGTTACTTGATTGCCAGCATCATGAGTAGTGATTTCTAAGTCAATTTTATTGTAGGTATTAACTATAGTAGGATGATGTTTGAATTCGTGAGCTTTTCTAGCTATATGACCTAAAAACGTCCAAGTGGAGGGATAATTTTTCAATTTATAATGTGCTGTTAGTTTGGTTATAGGTTTCTCATCTTTAACGTTCTCCAGTAAATTCCATTGGAATTTTGCTCCATCATTCAAGAGTCTCAATTCACCTGCTATGACCTCTTTGGTTAAAGGGGCTACTGAAACTGTTTTTTTAATACTTGGGGCCATAATCAAACCTATGTATCAATTAAATAGCTAGCAAGGAAATACTCAGAGAAGAAGAACAATACCCTTATAACCTGCTACTACTACTTCAATGAATTTTGAGATCAAAAACTATTGAATGAAAAAAAAAAAATTAACCCCAGTGAGAACGCGCACCAGACCATACATTTAATAACCAACTTTTAGAAGATTTAGTTTAAAATTATTAGATTAATACCTAATAAAAGCAGCCCCTAATAAAAGCAGCCATTTGTGTTCATTTGCATTGGGTTTGTATGGTATACCGTGATGGTCTCTGCCTTTTATATACTTCATTCGACAGATCTAGACTTGGAGTATCTGAATAGTGAAGTACTATTGGACCGACTTTTTTATGATGATTTACCCGATACAAAACACATAATTGATACTTTTGATTCAATCTATAGAAGCCAATTACCAGAAGAAAGAACTCCCTTTATATACTATAAAGGTATCAACTACATTTATATCAAAGATGATAATGGGATTTTGTTATTACTTGTAACTATCAAGAACGTTGATACCATGCTGATGGTACTTTTTTTGCATCATTTTCAAGGTCTATTGAAATATTATCTTTGTAGATCCAATGAAATTAAAGAACGAGAACTTGCTTTTGATAAGGATTTGATTATGGATAATGTTTATTTCATTTATGAATTATTAGATGAATGTATGGATCAAGGGATTGTCCAAATGACTGATTATAATATTTTGAAAGAGTATATTAAAGTTATACCTAATAGGCCAGTATTTAATTTACAAGCTGATGATTTATATTTGCAGTCTCGTGGTAATTCTTCTTCTTCTGATGATGATGATGATGATGATAATAATAATAAATCGAAGTCTAATTCCAAGAACAAGAATAAGAACAAGAATAAGAACAAGAATAAAGGTGATAAAGTATCTAAAAAAGACCTTGCAAACGTTAAATCCACTCATAACCAAGCAATTAATACTGATAAAATCACTGTTGATGAGAACCAAATCAATAGTTCAATTTTAAGAGCCTCAAGTCTGTCTATAAATTGGAGACCTAAGGGGATATTTTATTCAAAAAATGAAATATATATTGATATGATAGAGAATTGTGAATTTCATTATGATTTACAACAACAAGTAATTTTAAGAAATGAAGTGTTTGGTAATTGTTTTGTTAAATGTTATTTGTCTGGGATGCCAAAGTGTGTTGTTGGGTTTAATGAGACACGAATATCTAAGATTGAAAATGATGATGAGGATGAGGATGAGGATGAGGAGTTGAGATATAGGGAAGGTAATCAACTTGGTGATAAGGTGATAGAAGGTGATGATGAAGAGGATGATGATGGTGATAATGATGATGGTGATAATGAACTTGATCTTGATAACACAATTCAAAATTCCTTACCCAAGCATAATTCACCCCCCTCTTCAAGAACAGCAATAAGACAACATAAAAAGCATATCCCATTTCGAAACATTCAATTCCATCAATGCGTAGAACTCGATTCTATCTATAAACATAATCTTATGAAATTTATTCCTCCAGACGATAAATTTATCCTAATGAGTTATCAGGTCGAACAACAAAGACAACGAAGAAAATCGCCATTGATTATGATTAAACCAACTTTTAGAATTAAACCTAATGAAAATAAAATTCAAATATTGGCAGTTTTATCAACAAATTTTAAAAGAAGAGTTCGAGGTAAAAATTTATTAATTAAAATCCCAATAAATCCATTGATATTTCAAGTGATTATAGATGATGAAGATCATAGTTTAAAGTATAAGACTGAATTAGGTCATGTAAGTTATCAAATTGATAGTTCAGAACTTATATGGAGTATTGATAATTTTACCGGAAACAATCCATCTATAAAAATGATGGCAGAATTATCAGTTCATGAAAGTATTAATCAATTAAGTCATGATAAAATCAATTTAACTTTGCAAAACCGAATCGATTCTAAATATACTTCCACTACTCAACTAGATGGTAGTAATAATAATTATGATGATGATGATAATGAAGAAGCTAAACGAGAGCTTGATAGATATTACGGAGTTAATGGAGCCGGATCGATTTCAATTGAAGAAATTCAAAAACATTTACCCATGGTTAAATCATTTAATCATATTAAAATGAGTTTTAATATCCCATCATTATCATATTCGGGGTTAAATGTAAATTATTTAAAGGTGGATGAACCAGATTTAAAGTATAGTTGTTTCCCATGGATCAGATATATTACTCAATCTGATAAAATGAATTTATCGTTATTTAGTTCTACTCCTCGGTCTAGTTGTACTTATAGGTTTAAATTAGGAATTGATTGTTTTGTCTTTAATTGAATTGGCCCAATGTAAATAGAATTAATGCATAATGTACATTCAATTTAAATAATTTTTCCGGATCATCAAAGAAAAAAGAAAAAAAAAAGAGGGGGAACATAAGCACTAATGGTTAGTTTAACCGAGTTATTTTCTTCAACTTGATTATCTTGTGAGGAGTTTGGCCTCAAAATGGACAGAGGTGTTGATAAGAGATTAACAAAGTATTCTAGAGGGATAGAGCAATCAGTTTATTGGGCACCGGTCACTGGTTACTGGTCACTGGTCACTGGGTATTGGTCACTGGTCACTGGGTATTGGTCACTAGACACGGTAAACTGGGTCACTAGACATGGTAAACTGGGTCCCTAGACTACCAAATCAATAGTCCCAATCTCTATTCAACGGTAAATGTTTTGATAGTAATTATGGGTAGTTCTTTCGGAGGATTTATTATATGCTTGATATATCCGCTTAGCCATATTTTATTACAATACTGTGTAAAATAGTATCAAACTGGATGTTGGTATAACAATTTCTCGCAATTCATTACCCAATTCGGTCATTTTATCCCTATGTCCCGCTTGACATATTTTACTTTATCAATGCTCGTTATCTTATCAAGGAGGTTATGCGCGCGCATTGACAAAACCGATTGATTGAAAAGTTAGGTACCAAATTTATCAGTTGTAAAGGATTATTAATTTTTATTTGAATTGATTCTTATTTGCTAAAACATTTTGGAGACTTTTTTTTTTATTACTTTATCCTTCCTTAATCCTTTCCCAATATAGGTTTTAAGAATTTCAGCAATTCCATCAGCTTGATCCACAAAACAAATCTTATCAGTGTCTCATAATATATCTATTTATACTTTTAATAATTACAATTCAGCAAACACTTTAAATTGGTATATGATTTTATAACATTATTGATCCGTTAATGTCAACCACAAAAGAGCCAATCAATGGTCCTTCTCAATCTTCTAATCTAGAATATTCCAATCTAAACCCTGTCAAGAAAAGAGGTGGTAAAAAATCAAGGAATGGTTGTTTAACGTGTAAGAAAAAGAGACTTAAATGTGATGAAACAAGACCAGTTTGTTTAACATGTATTAAAAAGAATATTGAATGTGGAGGATATGCCACAAGATTCAAATGGAGAAGTTTATATGATTCTGATAATTCATCTTCAAATCAACAACAATTGGAGCAACAACAACCTCAACAGCATCATCATTATCATTACAATCAGCATCCCAATAAATCCCTTGGTTCACAAGTAATTCCTCCTTTATCTGTTCTGGAATTAAATAATAGTCCAAACCCATCTAATTCCATGAAACGGAATATGTCTACTTCCAGTGATGATCATGATCAATCCACATTTCCAAGAATCAAAACTGAAGAATCAAATGGCAATAGTCTTTCTTACATAAGTAGGAATGGGATGAATGAAAGCCCTGATAGTCTTAGAAGACATTTAGAATTAGCTTCAATATCAATTACAGGGAAATCTATTAAAGATATTAAAATTGAAAATGATTTAATAGAACAAGGATTTGATCCTACAAATTATATGAGAAGACACGGGCTTGAAAATACTTCCAGAAATAATGCTAAACTATTTGCTAATTTAGGGGATTCGTCATTACATATGGACCCTAATAATGGTAGTGAGAATGATGATGATAAAGAATCTGATCCAAACCAGTTCAGAAATAAGAAATTAAGGAGAAGCCAAAGTGTCTCTGATAACTCCCTTTTAAATAAGCCAAGAAATATGGTAAGATCTTTAAGTACTAATACAAGTCAGTTTCCTCAATCTATTTATGAGTTAAGATCACGCAATTCAAGAAATAATTCTATTGGGTTAAATTCTTTAGCTGAAGCTGCAATTGATGAAATTAATACAAGATCTCCAATAATTCCTAATAGTCCATATGCTACTAATGATACTGGTATTGATGATGATAATGATAATCATCCTGGCGATAGTAAAAGTAAAAACAATAATCATCATAATAATAATCATAATAGTGATAATAATAACAATGATAATAATCACAGACGCCAGGGAGGAACTTCTGTAATTGGTCCTTCAACTCCAGAGTTTTTAGTTCCTTCCAGTAAACCTTCGGGTATCTTAGGAACTTCTAAATCTTTTAATAGATCTAATCCCCCTCATACCTTTGGTTTAAATCATCTTCATAATCAGGATTATTCCAATTTGAATTTGAGTCCATCATTATCAGCATTGATTAACAGTGCATTTAAGAATGATATTGATATCCAAAGTCTTAATTTAAAAGATGATCCATTAAGTTTAGATATTCCCTTGAGTCCGCTTAATTTACAACACGGTGATCCTCTTCATGATTTCATGACGGGACTGACGGCCACCAGCCCAGAATTTACTTCAACTAAATTACATCATTTGCTTAATTCAGATTCTCGGCTACTCCACGGAGATCAACATCAACCCCATGAACCTAGCTTACTAACTCCAAGTACATCTTTCCACCCTCCTGATAATAATAATGATCGATCACCCGTAGTTCAAAATATCCCTAGGCAACAAAATTCTAAAGAACAAAGAGCATTATCCCCAAATGTTAATAATACTCCATTAGCCATTAGTGTCGAGCATGATCCGTATTATAACGTTCAATCTAATCTGTCAATAACATTATCGGCTGAGCAAGAGCAAATTCTTGGATTATATTCTCATTATACAGCAGGAATTCTTTCTATTAAGAATGCACCATATGAAAATCCTTGGAGAAATATTATTTTACCAATGTCATTACATTATTCGTGTTTGTTTAATTCTATTGCATCTGTAACCCTTTTCCATGTAGCTGGGAATGAATCCATTGCTACTAATAGAGATAATATTAGAGCTAGAGGTTATATGTATATGAAAAGGTGTATCTTAGAATTAGCCAGTGGGTTATCGGTATCATCTGAAGATGCTGATCCTACCTCTAAAAGTTTACCAGCAGATATTGCTTTAGCAGCATGTTTAAATTTAGCAGTAAGTGAAACCTGGGATAAGCATACCTCAAGTGGGATTGCTCATTTAAAGGGAGCTAAAACTATGATTCAGAACATTTTATCATTATTAAGAGAAGCTCAAAAACAATTGGCTATAAAAAGGGTTCAATTATTAAATAACTCCACACCTAGTAAAACCGACCAGGAAGAATATGACATGTTAATGAAGGAACAGAAACAAAAATTAAAATCAAAATTGGTGTTGGTAGAAGATTCTGAATGGGATGGGATCTTATCAGGATCTGATGATCATCATGATATTAATTTGGAAGATAATCAAAGAAAAACTGGGGGTCAGAACAATAAGAAAGATTCATTAATAAGAATTCCTAAATCAAGTCAATTTCTTTTCAATGTTTGGATTTATTTTGAAGTATTAGCACAAATGACTACAGAATCTGATGAAAAGGGAATTGATCTTGTGGCATCCATCACTTCTATTATGCATGATAGTAAACATAAAAACAAGACATTCAGTGTTAAGGATGATAATAATAGTAATACGAGTACATTTAATAATTCACCCGAAATAAAATCGGATGCAAGTGAAATTACTCCTAATACTGATTTTAGTGGGAATGGAAATCATAAAGGATTTGGGAATTTTTTTGATAATTTTGAAAACATTTCTGTAAATTCTGATGAAGTTGATCCATTATTAGGATGTGCCCAATCATTATTTCTGATAATGGGGAAAGTGGCCACCTTGATTTCTAAAATTCGGAAAAATAGAAAGAAACATGTCAATGCACCAGTTAGAAATAGTTTATTTACTATCACTATGGCTACTCAATTAAGACAACAATTATTATCATGGAAACCAACCATATCCAAATCCATGTTTGATCAAAATAATAATTCTCTTAATAGTGATCCTTCAAGTTCAGAAATCTTTTCAAGTATTGTAACTGCAGAAGCTTATAGATTTGCGGCATTATTATATCTTCATCAAGCCGTGCCAGAGATTCCGTCATCCTCATCTCATCAATTGGCTGAAAAGATTTTTATTCTATTGGCATCTATTCCTACTTCTTCACCTACTTATACCATTCATATCTTTCCCTTGTTAGTTGGCTCATGTGAAGCAGAAGCATTAGAAGAACGGGAATGGTGTGAGAATAGATGGAAACTACTTTCAAATAAATTATGGATTGGTAATGTTGATAGAGCATTTGAAGTAGTTAAAGAGGTATGGAAACGGAAAGATGATTATATTACAAGAAAAAAAAATAATAGTTTGACTTCAGATGATATATTTGTTTCATCTGGAGATGATAGTGATGAAAAAATTAAAAGTATTTCTTCTCAATTGAGTGGGTTAATGGCCGCAGTAAATGGTGAACAAGGTCCAGTAGATGATATTAGTGGTAGTATTTATAGTAAACTTCATTGGAGTACTATTATGAAAGAATGGGGGTGGGAAGTGTTACTTGGTTAAATATAGCATTGTATAGTTAAGATTGTATGATTAGTGTTTTAATGTCTCTTATCTCAGTGTATCGTGCGAATGCAAATCCAGTTTGATTAAGCCATCAATAATGATGAACAAAAAATTAAAAAAAAACCTTGACATCTATTCCTATCCCTTTTGATATGATTAGAACCGTTTATAAACGATTTATCACTACTAAAGCTGAACCATTGGTTTCAGAACCTTTCAAAGTCGCCAATGCCCGAAAATTAAGAGATACAAACCAGGTTTTTCCTAGACCTAATTTCATATCATTTGATGCTTATGGAACTCTTTATACCCCTAAATCACCAATTTATGATCAATATTTCGAGATAGCCTCTAAAGAATTTGGCATCGATAAGTCTAGAGAATCCATAAAACAAGATTTCCCCAAGGCTCATCAACAGCTTTTATCTGAATTCCCTAATTATGGGAAAGACAGCAACCATATAAATACTATTGAACAATGGTGGCTGGAACTTATTATAAGAGTTTTTGAACTTGATCATTATAGTAAAAATAAAGATTCCCTTAACCTTTGCAATCGATTGATTAATCATTTTGAATCTTCAGAAGCATATCATCTTTTTGAAGATGTGATTCCTACCATTTCTAAATTAAGTGAACATAATATTAATTTAGTGGTATCAAGCAATTCAGATTCTCGTGTATATAAAATTCTTGACAGTTTGGGACTTTCCACATATATTGATGATTCTAATGTTTATCTTTCATATAATTTGGCTCATGAAAAGCCTGAAAAGACTTTTTTTGATATGATATCCAATTCTCAAATTGTTAAAGCTTATGGTACATTACTTCCAAAACAAGAAAGAGCTGATTATTTATCCAATTGTTGGCATGTTGGTGATGGTCATGATAAAGATTTTTTGGGGGCAGTAAGGTCGGGTTGGAATGGGATATATCTTGATAGATTAATTCAAAGTAAATATTTGACTCAAGAAATGCCTGATCCTGATACTGATTCTACTAGTTGTATGACTAAGCCAAATGATTCTCCATCTTTAGGTACTCCTGAGAAACCTATACAATTATTAGCTGATAATAGAATCATTATAAGTGATTTGACCCAACTTCTTCAATTATTTGATATTCCTAATAATTAGTGGGGTGCATATTTTATTGAGGGTTCTGGTTTTCGCAATGGTTGCAAATTTTATGGTTGGAGGGTTTATGTAGCTATAATATCATATTTTCTTAGTTCTCTAAATATCAACTCACAAGGTTTGAAGGTCTCTAAGATGTGTATTGTTTGGGAAGACAAGTCCAAACACTACCACTAGTTACCACACCACGTACTACGTTACTCCACGTACCGCTTTAGTTACTACTTCACTTACTTTAGTTTCCACTGCGCTTACCACACCACTTACCACACCACTTACCACACCACTTACCACACCACTTACCACACCACTTCACTTACTACGCCACTTAGCACACCGCTTAGCCTAAATTCTCTTTATTTCTGTTATATCTAACTAGAATACCTTTCTCTCTCTCCCTCGTATTTAATGGTTGCAAAACCTTCCTTCCACAATTTCCTTCTCACTATATGGTGTTTCGTGTATCACCCATTTTGACCGCGACTTCAAAAAAATTCCTTCTGGCTTTTTTAAAAAAAACGCTTGATAAATAAAAACCATATAACCTCAATTATTTGCGACAACCATGGATAACTGTAAGTAAATCAATAGGTTCCCTTTAATCCTTTCTTCCTTGAAAGTATGAATCATCTCATTCAAAGTTACTAACATATTTATTATAGCTCTTTTTTCCCAGGTAGTCGAAGATATCTTCACAGTCCTTCAAAATGCCGATACTGACACCGGGATTTTAACTACCGGTATACCTACCTCATTCCATGAAACTGATCCAGTTAAAATCGTTGATTCGTTGAATAAACTGTTGGCAGACTCCACAGACGGTGAAGAAAAATCAGATCCAAGTTCTACCACGATCTTGGAAAGAAAACGTGGTGTTGAATATGATAATTTTTATAAGATTTATCATGATATTAAGGTATCTTGTAGTATTAATATTAGAAAATTAAAAGTTGGAAGTGAACAATATAATAAGATTGATTTCTTCTATAAATTAGCCAGTGAATTATTAATAAGAGAAAGTAGTTTGGTTAAAGTAACCTTGCTTTCATTCAAAGAAGAAGATACCATGTCATCCGAATTAGAAGATCAAATATCATCAGATTTTGAAAAGATTTCTTATTCATATGGATCATCAAATGGTGAAGTAGTTACCCATATGGCCGAAATCCTCGATCCAAATGTTTCAAGCCTTGCTACTTCTTATTTATATGGTAATACTAATCCAACTCCTGCCACTATAAAACAACCATTATTTACATCTTTAACTGGGAAATCTGAATTAGATCCAAGACTTACTATTGTTCCGGAACCTTATTCTTTATCTAAAACGGTTCCATTACCCAGAAATTCTGGAAGTAATGGTTCTACTTTTGAATCATTGAATACTCAAATATCTAAAATCCCTTTACCTACTAATAATCCAACTACCATATTAGATAATTTTATTCATGTTACTTGGTATATAATATCTGCTCCAGAATGGTTAACATATAAGGGGAAGGCTTTAAAACCTCCTGTCGGTTCAAATTTATTTAAAACTACTGGTAATAAAGATGATGATGATTTTAAGTTTGTTACTACAACTAATGAATTAGTTAGATCATTTGCCCCAACAGTAGATTCTAGAGGTACTGGTGTATCATCAGTTTTGAAGTCGAATATTTGGTTAAATCAAGTAGGTCTTAAGAAGATATCAGAGATTAGAACAGAATATTTAAAGAAACTTGGAAAAGATGATGATAAAAAAGAAGAAGAACAGGAAGAAGAGAAATCTACAAATAATAATACTGAGAAGGATTCAAGTGATAAAGCAGATAATAAACAAGAACCTGAACAAGAACAAGAAAAAGAAAAAGAATTATCTGAGTATGACGATACCAAAACTATTGATGTAGAAAATTTACTTAGATGGAATCCAAATGATGTTGAAGAACTCGAATCTATTAAAAAAGATAAAGATACTATATTAGGACCATCCCAAGGTTTCCAAAAATTAATTTCTAAAGAATTATTATCATTAAATAAACTAAGACAAGAAAGATATTTAAGAAGTAATCCTAATAATATAATAGGACCAACATTATCGGAAAAAAAATTATACAAGAAAATTACTAAATTAATTACATTAGCAATTAATCTTTATAATATAACTCCTAGTCATTTACCAATGGAATTTAGTAAGAGAATTCCCGTATTAATGTCTGAATATTCTGGTACTTTACCGGGGTTACCTGCTAGTAAGAATAAACCAGCTAAGATAGCTAATACCAGAGGCTCATATAGAAAGAAACGTTAAATTATTAGATTGGATGTATTATTTTAAATATATAAGTAAGAATGTAAAATAAAATAACAACAAAATGAACTATACAGGGTAGAATTAAAAGAAGAAAGAAAAAGAAGTAATAATGTCTAAATATCTGCACCATTAGCAAATGCAATGATTAAATAAACATTCAATGCAGTAATAATGATCCATGTAGTAATACTGGCAATTATCATTGGTACACTATTTTCAAAAGTATGTTTTCTAACAGTAACCGGGACATTTGAAGTAATTGGATTAGGACCATTCTCATTATTAGATAATAAAGCGGTATTTTCATTGATTGATAAGTTTTCACTAGTATCATAAACCGTTAAATATTCTTTTTTACAAGTGAAATAAATCAATGGAGCACTTACAATTGGTAAGATAAAACTTAATACCACTTGAGAAGAATTCATAATTTTACTTACCCCTTCACGACCTAATATAGTAATGAAAATAAGTACAGGGATTATAGCTAAAACTCTAGTAATTATTCTTCTAATCCAAGGTTTGACGGTCCAATTTATAAATCCTTCAGAAATAATTTGACCAGCCATAGTACAAACAATTCCAGCACTTTGACCAGAAAATAACATTGATAATGCAAACGTTAACCCGGCAGCCGGAGAAATATAATGAGATAACATTTCATAAATTGATAATAAATCAGCATCAGCCGCATCTGGTTTATTAAATAATGAATTACCAGCCACTATTAAAATAGATGAATTAACAAATACTGCGATGATGAATAAAGATAATACCAATTCCGTATAAGAATAATTTAAACAATATTTAATGGCTTCATACGAAGGTTTATATTTTCTAGCCAAATTAGTTCCACTAGAAATACTTTTAAATTTATTAATGGTAGCATGTAATTCTTGATTAGAACTTGAAGCTATTGAAGTTTGATCCGGTTCCTCCTCTTGATTAATAGTATATCCGTGTTTTAAATCATAATCTTTTAATCTTGATTGAACTAAAGCTGATCCTAAAAATAATGAATGAGGCATTACTGTACTACCAACAATCCCACAACTTAAAAATAAAGCATTTTGTTCAGTAAACACTTGTTTATTAATAGGTAGAAACCCATTTAAAATATCGATTAAAGCATTATCAGGGAATTCACATTTAAATAATTCTAATATAAAACAAACACATGTAGCTAATACTAAAATGGATACCAGAATTTCAAAGATTCTAGTTTGTTTCATAGATCCATCTTTATGATAAGCCATTAACACAATCAATACATCTAAAACTGTGATCAACACCCCGTAAAAAAGAGGGATATTGAATAAAATTTCTAATGAAATGGCTGTACCAACTACTTCAGCTAAATCAGTAGCAATAATGGCTAATTCAGCACAAACATATAAAGATAAATTTAATTTAGGACTTAAATTCAATCTACACATTTCAGCCAAATCTAATCCCGTTATGGTTCCCAACTTCACACAAAGACATTGAAGAATAACTGCAAATATATTGGATAAGAATATCATGAATAAAAGTTTATACCCATACAGAGCCCCAGACGAAACGGCAGTAGAATAATTACCTGGATCCATATAAGCTACAGAAACCATTACACCTGGTCCAATAAACCCAGCGTATTTTTTAAACATGGCACCCAAAGACTTGAGTCCTGTTTTAAACAGACTCACTGATGTTATAATTCCTGTGAATTCTGTTTCTGACATGTCTGGTGAACACAATTAAGGGTTAGGGAATAATGACTAGTGTAAGTGTGTGTGTGAAGAGTGAAAGAGAGTGTGTGTGAGTGAAAGAAAGTGTGTGAGTATGTGAGCCGTCCTTGATCCGCGCCTACTACACTGCGACTCCTCTCTATTTTCCTCCTCTACTTTTTCGTGGCACTCTGGTTCTATTCCTCCCCCTGCCTCGTCCCCCATACAACATCGCCATTAATCCAATTTATTGAACAAAAAAACGAGGCTAAAAATCCGTTTGTAAATAAAGATCTTTTTTTAGTCACTCTTCAAACTGTGAGAATATTGAATTGTGGTAATATCAGTGACCCACTCTTTTAGTATCCATTCATAACTAAGATAGTAAACTAAAGTAACTATCTTAATTGTCAGAACACTGATCGGGGGAATTTATTTTTTTTTCTTCTATTTGGAACTTGCCAAATCACCCCCCTGCTAAATTAATTGCTAACATCACCAACAGTGGGTCATAGACATATTTTCAAGTTACGGCTATAATCACAGATCACAGTCACAGTTCAAATATTGATCCATTGAAATGATTTTTACATTATTTGGACTTGTTTGGTTTTGGGTGATTGCTCAAGCGGTCACTTTAAGTGATCCTACTGATATTGATTCAGTTTGTGAAGCAGCAGCTCCTGTAGCCAATGGGGAATTTAATTATTATCTTGGAATTAGAAAAGGTGGAACTGTAGGGATGTTTACCCAGCCATATTATTGGTGGCAAGCAGGTGAAGCATTTGGAGGATTAGTGGATTATTATACCTTTTGTCAACTGGATAATTCTACTTTGGAAAATATCTTAATTGATGCCATGTATCATCAAGCTGGTGATTCATATAATTACATTCCATCGAATCAATCATTAACTGAAGGGAATGATGATCAAGGAGTTTGGGGATTGACTATTATGGAAGCCGCAGAAAGAAATTTTACTAATCCATCAGACGATCATAGTTGGATTTCATTAGGTCAAGCTATTTATAATACTATGAATGCTAGATGGGATACTGAACATTGTGGAGGTGGGTTAAGATGGCAAATTTTCACTTGGAATTCTGGTTATGATTATAAAAATACTATTTCAAATGGATTGTTATTTCAAATGGCTGCTAGATTAGCTAGATATTTAGATAATGAAACTTACCTTGACACTGCTGACAAAGTTTGGAAATGGATGGGAGATGTTGGATTTTTCACAAAATCTGGTGATGATATTACTATTTATGATGGGGCTAAAATTGGTGATAATTGTTCCGATGTGACTAAATATAAATGGTCATATTCTTATGGAGTATTTATGGCTGGTGCTGCATATATATATAATTATACTGGTGATGACGTTTGGAAAGAAAGAGCTATGGATATCGTTCATGTAGCTATTGATTATTTCCAAATTGATGGTTATATGGCAGAAACTACATGTGCTAAATCTGATCGTTGTGATACCGATCAACGGTCTTTTAGATCTTTATATGCTAGATGTCTTGGGTTAACTACAGTATTAATCCCTGGTTCTAGAGAAGTTGTTAGTGATTATTTAATTAAAAGTGCTAAAGGTGCTGCTCAATCATGTTCTGGTGGTGAAGATGGGGTAACTTGTGGTGAGGATTGGGATGCTGATGGTTATGATGGTAAATATGGTTTAGGGGAACAAATGTCGGCTTTAGAAGTTATGTTGGCTAATATTGTTGATCAGTTCCCTGCTCCGTTAAGTGTTCAAACTGGTGGTAGTAATAATACTAATTCAGAAGCTGGTCTTAATACCGAAGACCATGTTAATTCAAAACAATTGAATATTGCTACTAAAGATAAAGCTGGGGCTGGGGTTTTGACTGCTGTAGTATTAGGTGTTGTTTTTGGTGGTGGTATATGGATGATTTTTTAATTAGGAAAAACCAGGCCCTTTGTGAAATTGATTTAACAAAATTTAACGAGAATATAAAAATTACTTTGAAACTGTCTCTCTCTCTCTCTCTCTCTCTCTCTCTCTTAAAAGGGTGCGAATGTCCGATAAAAGAAACTCAACTCATTTCTTATCGCAAAATTAATTCTTGCTGGATAACTCAAGCATTGACCCATTTTAATAACCATATCTATTCAGTAATAACAGTTTGGGATGGTCTTATTCCGATCTATAAATGATTTTGCTGACCCTAAAAGTGGTATTGGATTACCAGCTGCTAGAAGAAGAAGACTATATATCCCCCCATCTACCAATTATCCATTATTTAGTTATGGAGATGGAGATGATCAAAGATCATTCTTATCATTAATAGAAACCAATAGTCATATCACAGACTTGGATGATGATGTAAGTGATGCTGCTAGTGTTAGTACTTCTAGATCCTTACCTTCATCGCTAAGTTCTGCAAATACTGATCATGAATCTATAAGAAGTTGGTTATTAGATGAAAGACAACGGCAATATTCAGCAGTTGAGGATGAACAAGAAGAAAATTTGCTGGACCAATTACTGAATCATTCTAGATATTCCAGATTATCTGGTATGTCAAAGGCTGCTCAAAATGAATGGGATTTTGAAAATTTAAGGACCAGTTATTCATTAGAATTAAAGGTTTTGTGTAAATATTCAATCCCATTGATTATTACTTTTATCTTGGAACATCTTTTTAGTATTGTCTGTTTAATAGTAGTAGGTCATTTAGGGAAGAATGAATTGGCAGCAGTTTCATTAGGATCTATGACCACTACTATAACTTTTGCAATATTTGAAGGTATTGCTACTGCATTGGATACATTATGCCCTCAAGCTTATGGAGCTAAAAATTATGAATTAGTGAGTACTCATGTACAAAGATGTTTAATATTTTCTTTAATCATTTATGTTCCATGTGCTATATGTTGGTGGTATAGTTCATTGTTCTTACAATATATAGTAGACACTGAAGAGGTAGCTAAATTGACTGAAACATTCTTAAGAATATTAATATTTGGAGGTCCTGGTTATATATTTTTTGAAGTAGCTAAACGGTTTTTACAAGCACAGGGAATTTTTGAAGCTGGTACTGGAATTTTATTTATTAGTGCCCCAATTAATATTTTTTTATCGTGGTTTTTAGTATGGGATAATAGATTTGGATTAGGATTTATTGGTGCTCCAATAGCTACCGTATTAAATTTTTATATGATGGATGTCTTATTAGTTTTATATGTCATGTTTATTGATGGAGAAAAATGTTGGTATGGGTTTGCTACTATAGGAGATTTATTTAGCCAATGGAGTAATTTATCTAAATTAGCAATTCCTGGAATTGTAATGTTAGAATCTGAATATTTTGCATATGAACTTATGACCTTAATTGCTTCATATTATGGAACCGAAGAATTAGCTGCACAAAGTGCCGTTAGTTCAATTGCTTCATTAACTTATATGATACCATTTGCCATTAGTATTGCTGCCTCTACTAGAATTGCTAATTTTATTGGTGGTAAAAATATTGAAGGAGCAAAGATTTCCATTAGAATCGTATTATGTTCTGGTTTTATTATGGCATGTGTCAACTGTATTTTATTATTCACTTTTAAATCATATATTGCTCGAATCTTTACTTCTGATAAAGCAGTAATTCAATTGGTTATTTATTTATTTAATCCATTTGTATCAATTATTCAAATTTTTGATGGAGTGGCTTCAGTAGCTAGTGGGATTTTAAGAGCTGAAGGATTACAAAAAATTGGTGGATATATTAATTTATTAGGATATTATGCATTTGCCATTCCATTAGCTTTAATAATTAATAAATTTTATGATTTAAGTCTTCTTGGTCTTTGGTTAGGAATTGGTTGTGGAATGTTTTTCATTGGGATTTCTGAAATAATCGTTATTCTTAATAGTGATTGGAATATGATTTTGACCAATTCGGAGCTTTTAAATTATGAAGAGTTTGATCCATAGTATCATTTGATATCATTTATATATTGATTTAGTTTATCATTAGCATAGTAATTATAATATCTTTTCGATTTTTAGTGCTGCATACTTACTGCTGCATATTTGCTGCGTTATCTCCCTCGCATATTTAATGAACCTGAAAATCTTTACCGTTTTAAGCAAAGTGATTGCAAAAAAAAAAAAAGGCTGGTCGTGTGGTGGTGTCTAACTTAAATCATAACCAAAGGGTTTATCTTTATTGATTTGATAAGAAACTGATAAGAAATTAACAAGGCAAATGAATTTCCTTTAAATTTAATGAGAAATTTCCTCTTGTTATATGTGTTTAATTTATAGAATATTATGAGTGACGATTCTTATAATGATACTGAAAAGGATGGGATTAAAACCCAAATCCTGTTTCAAAATAGTTCACCATCGGTAGAAGTAGGATCTATTCAAGATGGTACAATACCAGTTGATAATATATTTTCACATAAAAGTTTTAAACAGGTAAAGACTATTGATGAAACTCAAGCAGATTTCAAATTAGCAGCAGATAGTGGGTATGTACCTGAATTAAGAAGAAATTTTTCCATTTGGTCTTTATTAGGAGTTGGGTTCGGATTAACTAATTCATGGTTTGGAATTTCTGCATCATTAGTAACGGGGATTTCATCTGGAGGACCCATGTTAATTATTTATGGAATTATCATTGTAGCTTGTGCATCTTCATGTATTGGAATATCATTAGCAGAATTAGCTAGTGCATTTCCAAATGCTGGTGGTCAATATTACTGGACTATGAAATTAGCTCCTCCAAAATATTCAGCATTTGCTGCTTATCTATGTGGATCTTTTGCTTGGGCTGGGGCTGTATTTACAAGTGCATCGGTATCTATTTCAATTGCCACTGCATTAGTTGGAATGTATGTATTAAGTAATGGGGATCCAAATACTACTATTGAACTTGGCAAGTATTTATTACTTATGAAATTGTTAATGCTTTATTAACCTTGGCTAATTTATGGGAAAAACCGTTACCAAAATTATCATCAATTTCTTTGTATGTATCAATTTTATCATTTATAGTAATCACCATAACGGTATTATCATGTACTAAAGGGGATTTCCAAGAGGCA
The DNA here is from genome assembly GCA_030583035.1 of Yamadazyma taylorii. Lineage (NCBI taxonomy): Eukaryota > Fungi > Ascomycota > Pichiomycetes > Serinales > Debaryomycetaceae > Yamadazyma > Yamadazyma taylorii. The sequence goes on along the minus strand of JAJMHJ010000001.1, from coordinate 149,929 downwards.
AAATTTGTATTTGCAACTTTTAATAATGGAACTGGTTGGTCATCAGCTGGAATTGCTTTTATTGTTGGATTAGTTAATCCTAATTGGTCTTTTAGTTGTTTAGATTGTGCTACTCATTTAGCAGAAGAATTAATTCATCCAGAAAGAGATGTTCCAATTGCTATTATGGGAACCGTAGCTATTGGATTTATAACTTCATTTAGTTATCTGATTGCGATGTTTTTTTCAATAAAAGATTTGCATGAATTATTAACTTCTAATACTGGGGTTCCTATTTTAGATATTTATTATCAAGTATTAAAATCAAAACCTGGAGCTATAATATTAGAAGTATTAGTATTATTAACGGCCATTGGTTGTAATATAAATTCCCATACTTGGCAAGCAAGATTATGTTGGTCATTTTCTAGAGACAATGGATTACCAGGGTCTAGATATTGGTCAAGAGTTAATGAAAAAACTAAAGTTCCTATTAATGCCCATTTAATGTCATGTGGATGGTGTGCTATAATAGGGTGTATTTATATGGGATCCACTACTGCTTATAATGCTATGGTTGTAGGTTGCATTATTTTTTTGTTACTTTCTTATATTGTTCCGGTAATATTTCTCCTTATTAAAGGAAGGAATAATATTCCTCATGGTCCCTTTTGGTTAGGAAAATTTGGAATGGCTGCAAACATTGTTTTAATTTGTTGGACTATTTTTGGAACAATCTTTTATAGTTTCCCATCGGTCCAGCCAGTAACCCCTGGGAATATGAATTATGTGTGTGTGGTATTTGGGGTTTATTTTGGTTATTGTGTGATTTATTGGCATTTAAGAGGAAAGAAGAAATTTATTACTATTGATCATAGAGAATTAACTAAACAAGAATTGGTTCAGCAATTATCAAATAATTACGAACAAAGTTATTTTGAGTCCATGTGAAACCTATTTTCGTGACAGCAAAGGTTTTATTTTTTTATTTTTATTCAAATATACAATAAGTAGTTTATAATTTCTGGTTTGTAAGTCAACCAATAGATCAATGTCTCATTTAAGGTTATTCTGCGTTATTGCGCGATTGGATTTCTATTGACAAAAAAAAAAAAAAAATTAACCTATTAGACTGATTGATTTAGAGCATCAAATGTCACTATCAAGATCACGAATATGGACAAAGGATATCTTAAGGATTCAATGGACTGTAAGTTCAGGTTCTAAGAGAAATTTACTGGTAAAACCCGTTGGCTCAAGGCAATACTCAATTAATGTCAAAGATGCCAGTACTACTAATACAATAACACCAACACCAATCAATGATGATTCAAAGATATCATCACTCAACAATAAATCCATCTCCCAATACCTAAAAGAATACAAACAATGGTATCCTAGTGATCAAATTACAAACTCATTAATCGATTCATACGAACGCTTGAAAAAATATCCCCAAGAAACTATCAAGATTGGAATTTTATATCATAATAAAGAAGTTCAAACCAATAGTAAATTGATTGAAACTATATTATCAGATCCATTGGCTAGTGATAATCAAATTTGGTTTAATAAAATACTAAATCGGAATCAATTACAAAATATCAAATTTCAATATCATGACAATTCTACTGGTAATTCTGATATTGATGAAATATCTAATATTTATAGAATTCCTTCACCAATACTTAATTCTATTACTAGACCAAAATTTATGAATCCTGATACTTCCATAACCCTTAATGACTTGATATTTTATGAAATTAATCAATTGAATCTGTTTGAACATTATCATTCATGTCATTTTTTCATTTATGTTACCAATAAAATAACTTCACCTATTAAATTACCAGAATCAATTAGTGATCGAATTTTATTAACTGTTATAGATAATAATGATTTTACTCCAAGTTCAAGTGAATCGACTCCTGTTCCTATAAAATATGATGGAAGTAGTCAAATCATTAAAATTAATACCGAAAAAAGCTATCAAGGAATTAAGGATTTTTTAATTAATGATACTAAGGCTTCTAATAATTATTTACAATCTTTAGTTGATAGTAATATTTTCCAGTTATTAAAAATCATTGGATATAATTTACAAATTGAAAAATTAATCAATTGGAATTTAACTAAATTGATGAATAATTTATCAAGAGATGAAATCACTTTACAAACTCTTGAATCATTATATGATGAATTAAGAAAAACTGAAATTAATAAATTTAGTTCATTAATGCATTCTGAATTACAAAATGATTTCATTCCAAATGTTACAAAGTTTTTTAATAAAAAATTAACTTGGTGGAAATTATATTATAAAAATGATAATGTTGAATATGATTTAAAAGATTTTTTCCAATTTAATTTCATGCCCAAAAGTATAGAAAATTATAATTATCTTCGTGGTAAAATTGTTAGTCAATTACAAAATCAAAAATTTGGGAAATATGAGCTTGATATCAATAATCAACCAGATACGGTTATCAGAAATCCATTGATTGATATAAAACATCAATTAATTAATGAAAGAATTACTACCGAAATTCAACCAATAGTTACTTCTAGTATGGTTTATTCCTTTTTATATTATCAATTACCTACTAGTTTATTATCTATTTGTTCCTATCAATGGTTTGAATTTTCTTTGAATGGATCCCTTTCAATATTTGCATTGGGTTTAGTCATTGGATTTAATGATCTATCTAAGACTTGGGAAAAATTTATTAATAAATGGACTAAAGATTTATTTGAACAAGTTAGAATTTGCATTGATAAAGATTGTATTGAAAATGGACTTGTAAAAGAATTAACAAGTCGATATAATGAAGAAAAACAATTGATTAATATCAAAAGATCAATTTTACAGGGAATAAATTCCCAAATCAAACCCAATAAATAAATATATATTTAGAAATAAATAATACACCAAGGGGGATATATACACATATATACATATATATATATAATGCAAAAATGATTAGATTAGAATTTATAAGCTTCTATGTTATGATAAACAGACCTTATAATGAAGGAGGTGGAGATGGTTGTTTATCCTTCTTTGATTTCAATTGTTGTTCTAATCTATCAAATTCTTTAAGAGCAATTTCTTCTTCAGGATCCAAAATTTGTTCAATATTTTCAACTTCTTCAATATAATGTTTTAACATGGCTTCAATCCCATGTTTTAAAGTATCTTCACTTGAAGAACATGATTTACAAGCCCCTTGTAATTTTAAAAATACTGTACCAGTTTCTTCATCAAAAGCTTTATATTCAATATCACCCCCATCTTCTTGAATAGCAGGTCTAATTCTAGTTTCTATCAATTCTTTAATCATCGAAACTAATTCTGAATCATCTTCGTCATTCATTTGTTTCTCAGTTTCTTCCAATAATTCCTTGGTAATTACTGGTTCGCTATTTTCCGTTAAGAATGAATCCATTAATTCAGTAACTTCTGGACTTAAATTGGCCCAATTAATATGATCTTGTTTGTTAACGGTTAAAAAATCAGGACCTAACATGACTGATTTAACTCCTGCTAACTTGAATAATTTAAGAGCTAATGGGGAATGAATGGCTTGCATAGAAGATGTAAATTCAAATGTTTTATTTTCTAATGGTAAAATTTCTCTCTCATTAGAAATAAATTTTAAAGCATCTGGATTAGGAGTAGGAAGGGTTTGGAATGATAACAATCTTGTTGCTATTGAATTCAACCCAACAGAGTTGATTCTGCGGGTGCTATTAAGTGGTTTTAATCCATTTACTATACCTTTAAACATTCTAAGTATATTATTGATTAGATAGTTGCAATATTATAGCAAGTTATTATATATATATATATATATATTAGTAATTTCAATCATGCGTTTCGCGGTTTGTCATGCCAGAGAAGGGGAAGAGATGGGGAGGTGCGAGACTAGGTCGAAAATGGTTCGAAAACAGTGCGAAGGGTGCCAATTATGGCACTAGAATTACTCCCTCATTTCATTTCCTTGCCGGTTCCGTAAGTTGATTGCTTAGGAATTGGCGTGATATTATTGGTAGATATAATGGCTGCAAAAAATTAAAAAAAAACTATTTTCTTTTTATTAATCCTATAATATAATACACTATTAACCCTATTGACTAATAAATCTGGTTATCATCTTGTAAATATCTCTTACCAAATAATCCCGTCGAAGGAGGAGCCGTAGTATTAGCACCAGCTCCTACTAATGAAAAACTATCATTGGTTAATCCACTATCAGTAAAATTAACTGGTGGATAATAAGGACCATCAGGAGTAAAAGTTTTACCATCCCAACAATATTCTTTAAAACATTCTTTACATTCATCAGATGGATCGATTCCTTGTCTTTGTTGTTCTCTTCTAATCACTGCACAACCTACACATTTTGGCCAATTGTCATCAATAGTACCATTTAACCTTGAAACGGTTTCAAACCCATTTCTAACCATTCCTTTCTTTTCTTCATCAGTGTAAGTTAATTGAAATAATGAAGTATTAGAATAGAAACTAAAAGGTCTATTAGCAATATAAACAACTATTGGTGGAATCACATCATCTTTAGCTAAATCAGTTAAATTATGAGCATCACATCCAAAAAACGTTGGTTTAGCAGTTAAATTATTATGTAAAAATGTATTAGAATCTGGAACATAAGGAACTACTAAAGATTTCCCTTGATCAGAAAATTGTCTTTCATAAGCAGAAATTAATGGTCTTCCATCAGGCCAATTATCGGAATTATCCATGGCAAATACCAAATCTAATTTTCTATGAGTAGTCATTAAAGATGAAATGGCTAACGTTTCATTAGCTAATCCACCATCCATCACATATAAAGTATCACTTTCAACCACCAGAGTAGATTTAGCATATTCGGAATTTTTAAATGGATTAGGTTTATATAAGGCAATATCTTGATGAGTACGAGATAAATAATTCAAAAAATTTTTCAACACCCATTTATAAATAAAATTTAATGAATTACAATCTTCACAAACTAAAGTATTTAAAAATGAATTAAATAATGAAGCAGAAGTTCCAATGGTAAAAGCAGCATTATCATAACCAGCCACACAATTGTCAGTTTCTGGTTTCCCATTATCATATTTAGTTCCTAAATATTTAATATCAGTAAAAGTATTTACTGAAGGATCAAACGAACCCATTTCAAATGGATTAAATTCAAAAATGGTTGAATTTAAATGATAAACTACAGTATCAGGTTTTCTACCAATTCCAGTAAATAATGGGAATGGCATATCATGATTAGCAAAAGATTTTTTATTACGAACATCTGAAAATGTACTGGATACATCATGATTATTATCCCCCTTAGGAAATAATTGATAACCTAATCCTCTCCCCCAAGGATCAGTAATTGAGATTGGATATCCTGCATCTTTTTTATTAGATAAATCAAATTTAATACCAAGTTTATCAGCTTTATCAACTATCCAATTATTCAAATGACTTAAAGCACCCATAAGATTATCGAAAAGTATCGGAAATACTACTGTCCAAACATTATCAGTATCAACTAATTGTCTAGTACTAGTTAAATTCCATACATCATAAGGATTTTCCATAACTACTTGATCAATACTTGGCCAATCTTGCATAGCTAATGATCCTACTAAAAAGGATCCTCCTGATAAAGCAGCAATATAATTACTACTTTGTAAAATCCCTCCTAACCCTAATTCATTAGCATTTTCAGTTCGATTATCTAATGCTGCTAATTGTCCAGCCCCTGCTAACATAGCTCTATAACCTCCACCGGACATGGCTACGGCAATATTAATTCCATGATTATTACTAGAAGAATTGGTACTGGTATTAAAATTGTTGTTATTGTTGTTCAATTGACTAATATCTAAATCATCGGTTAATCCAACTCTATCTAAATATTCAATTAATGCATTAGTAGTCTTTTCTTGTCTAGATTTGATCCACTCAATTTCATCTTTTGATAATGAATTACCTTCTCTAATAAAACTATCTACATTAGGACATTGTAAATCACCAGGAGCATAAGTTCCAGTAGGAGATTTAGCCGATACAGATTCAATTAAAACTCCTAATAATAGAGCTTGATAAATTAATATTATCTGTTTTAACATTATAATTTATAGGTAATTAAGTAAGAGTGCTGGGTAAAATGGCTCGTTATTTATACTATCGTAAGTGGTTGGGTTTCATTATTTACGGGGGGATGATACCGGTAACTCCCCTCTATTACAGTTATTGATGGTAATGTTTGTTTAGGGAATTTTCACCATTGTAAAAAGATTTACCGGTTGACAGAAATTTCCTAATTGAGTATTAAGACAATGGTTATTAGTGCCTTGTTCATAATGATCTTGTAGGGGCTCATGACAATGTCGGAATTACCGTGAGAGGGGGTGTGAGGGTGTGAGGGTGCGTAAAGTGCGTCATGTGCGCAGTCATAAACTGGTAATTAATTTTGCAGCAAAAGCGGAGGAAGAGCAGCAATAAATGTTTAGGAAAGTATAAATAACGTCTAAATACATATAGTCTATAATGAATAAAATAAATAACGTCTATAACTAACTAAATAAATAAATAATAAATAAATAATAAATAAGATCAACAAGATCTGATTGTTTAATCATCCTCTCTTATAATATCATGAATTAACGCATTGGTCTCAAATGGATTATCAATATATAAATTATGGCCACCTTCACTGATTGAATAATACTTTGCTTGTTCTTTCTGAGTCAACAGATTAATTTCGTCCACCAATTTATTCCCTGCTTCATAATTCATAAAATCATATTGTCCATAAAGAAAATGACACTTGATTGATAGATTATTTGATTTATTGTTAATATGATTAACAAACTTATCATATAATGGAACTTTACTCACAGTACAAGGAGTTAAAAGATGTTTAATATAAATGTCTGATACTGTCCCATTAGTTATTGAATTATATAAATATTCAATAATCAATAGACATTCTTTATTACTCCCATAAGTTAAATCATTATTATTAGTAAATAAACTTTCAGCACCTCCATTTTTACTAATTAATTTATTGATTTTAAAAAGTTTCATATACCACATTTTATAATACTTAGAAACTCCAAAAGGGCCTAAAAATTTCAATAATCTTGGTAAATATGGTTGAATGGTATACCAATAATTAATGGTTTTGGCTGATAATAATGGGAGTCTCGTTAAAAAATTAAACTTGGTAGGATCTAAAGTGGGGGTTAATTTTACTGATTGGTTATCATTATGATTAATAAAATCTTCATTATTGGTAATTGCATGAATATGCCTTTCCACCCCCACTGGTGATAATAAAATTAAATTTTTTACATTATGAGAATATTTGCTACAACCATAAGATGCTGACCAATATCCTCCATATGAATGTCCTATTAAATAATCAATCGTTTCAATCTTACTATTATGACGCCAACTATCAATGGCATCTATATAATATTCTTCAATTTGATTCATAATTGGGGTAAATTTATGCTTATACTTTATAAAATCATTAGGATTGATTTCAAATGATTCAATTAGTTTATAATATTTATTGTGTAATTTCTTTGGATCCGTAGGTTCATGGTCATTTAATTTAACTTCTGGACATTTAGGAATATTCCAATGATTAATTAAATTGGTTTTAATTTTGGGATTAGATGATAATCCAAATGAAATATTATCCAAGAAATGAATCTTATAATTATAATTCATATCCTTAAACTTATTAATGATTTGGAAATTTCTAGCAAAACATCCTAATGAAGCACCATATCCATGAATAAATACTATATGTTTAGTAGGATTCTGGTTATTATTAATAATTTCAAAGTTAATTTCATTAATATAATCATTATCAAAAACCCTGACTTTTTCATTTCTCATATTTATTTGTTGATTTTCCTTCAAGTTTGGATTCACCATTAACTTAAGTAATTCATCTTGAAGTTCTTTTAATCGATTAGAACTTAATGATTTATACCAGATTTGAAACAAGTGTTTAAATGATAGTTGTTTGATGGGTTTAGCTGGGACATAATTATTAGGAACTTTGAATGTTCTTATGGCCGTGTGTGTTAATCCAAAGGGTTTAGATAATCCCGATAGATTCTTGTTATTCCTGATAACTTTTAAACTTGACTTGAACATGTTATTACAATTATTAGATCATTAAGTAGATTTCAGGAAACCGTTTTTTTTTTCTTTTGATTATGTCTCATTTTTTTTTTCCCTTTTCTCTTTCTGGTTTTTCGCAACCTTGCAAAAATTAGGCTTTGCTAATACAACAATATTAGAAATAATCACACAATGAGTTCAGGTTCATTTGATGTTAATGAATATAGTGAACTTATAAATTCCGCCAGCACCAAAGTCAAATCCGTACTTGAAACCCATGATGAATTATGTAATCCTAGAGTGATGATCATTTGTGGATCAGGTTTAGGAGGAATTGTGAATATTTTACAAGAACCTAAAATAGAATTGAAATATGAAGAAATTCCTGGATTCGAATCTTCAACTGTTGCTGGACATGCTGGTAAACTAGTATTCGGGTTAATTGGTGATAATAAAGTACCTGTTATGTGTATGGTAGGAAGATTGCATTTTTATGAAGGATACTCCTTCCAACTGACTACTTTACCAATTAGATTAGCTAAAACTCTTAATATTGAAACTGTAATGGTTACTAATGCGGCTGGTGGAGTTAATGATACATTTAAAGTAGGAGATTTAATGCTTATAAATGATCATATAAATTTCCCCGGATTCGCTGGTTATAATGCCTTAAGGGGTCCTAATTTAGACCAATTTGGTCCAAGATTTTTACCATTATCGGATGCTTATGATTTTGATTTAAGAAGAGATTTTTATAATTCTAAACAACAATTAGGTCTTGATAGAACTGTTCATGAAGGGGTATACTTTTTTGCAGCTGGGCCTACTTATGAAACTAGAGCTGAAGTTCGGATGATTAAAACTTTAGGGGGTGATGCCGTTGGAATGTCTACTGTACCTGAAGTTGTGGTAGCTCGTCATTGTGGACTTAAAGTATTGGCATTATCATTAATTACAAATATTGGTGTATCGGCTCCTCCTCCAAGTGCATTAGACGATTCTACTCCAAAATTAGATCAAGGAATGGCTCATCATGATGAAGTCTTACAAGCAGCAAATGAAGCTTCTAAAGATGTTGAAAGAATCTTTGAAGCCACCATTAACAAATTGTGAGGATGATTTTTATTTATTTAATTTTCATTTTCTAGTTCTCTTGTATTCGTAGTATATAAGGCATTATAAAAGACATTAAAAAGAAATACTATATATACATCTATATATAATATAGGGATTTAGTCTATTGATCAACTTCACCGGCAGATTCCCATTTACCTTGCAAGTTTTCTTTCCATAAACTGACCTTATTATCACCACCAGATACAGCTAATATATTTCCAGATAATGACCAAGAACATCTCCAGCAAACATCCGGGAACTTTTCATCAGTTAAAAGTTGTTTTTGCCATTTACCAGAATTATCTTGACTCCAAATCAATACAGTTCGGTCTTGTGAAGCAGTAGCGATATATGAACGAATTAATACGGATGGAGACCAAGAGACATCTCTAACCCAATCACTATGACCTTCTAATCTTGATTCTTCAAGATATTTATTTTCTTTAGAATCAAATTTCCAAATCTTGGCTAAATTATCCGATCCACAGGTAACAAATTTTCTTTCAATTATTCCATTATTATTAGAATTATTAGTTATAGGAGCCCAAGAAGCTGAATTAACTCCTATAGCATGAGCATCAAATATAACATGTGAGGTAGTTCCATCATCTTTAAAATCAACTACTGATACTTTCCCATCTGATGATGTACATAATAATACTGCTCCTAATTCATGTGGAGCCCAACTAACAGAATTAACACTGGCTTGATGAACTTTATGTTCAGCTATAATTGACCATTGTCTAGTTTCAGGTTGTTCTTTCCAAATCAATGCTTTCCCGTCATATGAACATGAGGCCAAAATAGATCCAAATTTTGGATGTGCCCATGATACTTGCCATACTGGTCCTTCATGTCCTATTAATGTTTCTAATAATCGATAATTGTCGGTACCATCAATCTCAAATAATTTTATAGATTTATCCGAAGAGCAGGTGGCCAATCTTTTACCATAATAATCCAAGACCGCATCATGGATCAAATCATCATGTGCATTACCAATTGTGACCATGATAGTTTTTTGTTGTTAGTGGGATCGTTGTTGTAGGAGTTGTTATTGTTAGTAGTTGGACGTGTTAAGTTTTTCACCGCTCGAGATCAATTGAGGTTGTTTTTACCCGGATGTGCGCGCCATTACTCTCACTCTCACCCTCACACACACTCACACACTCACACACACACACTCACACACACTCTCTCTCTCTCCTCACTAGATAAACCCTATATAATACCACAAATATTAAATTATGAGTGATACAGAAAAGAAAATTAATTCGTTGGTAAATTCCCTAGAAGACCATATTCAAGATACAAATGGTAAAGTAGACAAGTTGGAGCTCTTAAGTAAAAAATTGGTCCCTGAGAATGAATTATCTAATTTCTTGAAAGATTATAAAGAAAAACGACATAACCCATTACTGAAGCTGATAGATAATGATTCTACTGTTCAGGAATGTATTGATCCTGAAGATATTATGATTCGACAGCTTGAAAAACAAAGGATTCAATTGGTCATGGATATCCAACAACAAGATTATATCCGAGATAAATTATTAGAATTAATCAGTCATAATTCTGATATGGTTAATAGTGTTAAAGAATATCTTGAAAATAAACCACAAATTTTAAAAGATGATTATACCATGATAAATGAACGTCTACATCATTATATTCGAGAGTTTGTACGGCCTAGTGTCTATAAATTAAAATTGAATAATCATCACATGAATAAACAACTAATAAGAGTACAGGCTTTAATTGATGGTTTGAATATAAAATTACATGAAAATCATCTAATACTATCATCTTCAGAGTATCAAGATAATATAAATCAATGCATTAAAATATTAAATGAGTTATTTTCAGACTTGAGTATATAATAATAATTATTATCAATTGGCGGTGGTTGATTTGTTCTTGGGGGAATCTTCACTAATACTATTAGACATACTTTGAATTGATCCTTTTCTAATTATACTCCCATCAGTGGTAGGATCATGTCCCACAAACTCATATGCTCTATTAATATATTCCCTATTAGGATCTAATTTATTCCAAGTGCCTCTGATTCTATCTAAATTCATATTAGATCTATCAAACTTGAATAATTGAAATATAAACATCAACATATCCCAAATAAATATAGCAGTTAATCTTAAATAACTATCAGATTCATATTGGGATCGTTCTTGTCGAACTATATTTAAAATTTCTTGATTGTCTCCGGTTAATTTCATAATTATATCATTTCGTTCATTTTCATTTTTAAAAGCTTTATGAAATCTATTCAGAAATATTAAATTATTAATCATATTATTCAATTTTTCTAAATTTTGATTTCTTAATTTATCTCTTAATAATTTAGAATTGGATTCTAATTCATTAATTCTTTTGGATATAATTCTTGATTCATATACTAATCTATCAACATTGGTAGTTAAATTTCTCATATTGATTTCTACTAAACTTGGTAAATCTTCTTTAAGAACTCGATTTTGATTATTTTCTAATTGTCTATTATTAATTCTTAATTTGTTTAAATCTTCATTTAATAATTTGAATCGTTTTTCCAATAATATATTATGATTATTGTTACAATAAATATTATAATATTTTTTATAAGTATCACAATGAATTAAATCTTCCATATCTTTAATATAATTCATACCAATTTTTTCAATGGTTATTAATTCATTAAATCCATCAAATGTTTCGATCACTGACATACTATTTCTTCTGAATAATTTAGGAGGATTATGTTGTTCTTCTAAACTTAATTCTAAATGATTCAAATTATTTTCTCCATTTCTAATCACATAAGGATATGAATTTCTTCGGTTTAATTGTTTATCAAATCTGGTTAATAATTCGTTTCTCTTTTTCAATAACCCTCCATTATTATTATTACTACTACTACTGTCTTCACCTTCTTTGTCAATATTAAAGTGATTCCCCTTATTTTCATCTTGATCTGTTTCAGATGGAATTTTTAATAAAGCATCTACTTTAGAAAGTCCATTACTAAGATTAGGATTAAATTTTTGTGATTTCTGTCTATTTAGACCGGTAGGAGGGTTATAATATTTCTTGGATTGATTAGATAATAAATTTTTCTGTAATCCAAGTTTCATTCTATTTAATCCTCTATAATATCTTGAATCATATTGAATTCTTTGAGTTTCGGTGATTGCATCTTTCAAACTAACAAATTTGTATAATTTATTATATTCACTTTGATGATTTGAATGTTGATGGTGGTGATGATGATGATGAGGTGAATATTGATGAGAATGTGGATATTGTCGAGGCAGATGTGCTTGTTTTGGAGATATAGGAGTATGGCCACCATTATGATGAATATTTTTTCTATGAGATTGGTTGTGAATATCATTTGAAAGTTCATGGCCTTGACCAGAATGATTTTCTTGATGATGACGATTGTTATGATTCGAATGATCATATTTTGAAGGTGATGGATATAAGTGGTGATTGCCTGGAGATACATGAGGACTTGTTTTTAAATCTCTACGATCTTTTTCTATCGATCCATCATTAGTATCTGCTTTATGATCAGCCACTCCAAACCATAATCTTTGTAAAGTCTTACCTACTAAATAATTATGAACCAACACTTCAAGATCTAATGTTTCAACTTCAAAAGGATTAGTGGAATCTCCTAATTTAGCAAATCGATCTCTTAATCTTCCGGTGGTTTTATTGGAATTTGGATCTAAATAAGGTCCATCATCAGGTTTCCCTACAGTATAAATTCTATCTTGAACAGTATTTTTAACCACACTAGTCAATTTTTTAAATTCTTTCGTATATCTATTCTTCTTAACAGGGGTATTGGATTGAGATATTGACAAAAAATCTGAAGGATTATTATTATTATTATTAAGATTATTGAGGTTATTATTATTGATGTTATTATTGATGCTATTATTATTATTATTATTATTATTACTGTAGTTATTAATATTATTGTTGTTATTGCTGTTATAGTTGTTGTTGTTATTATTACTAACAGTATGCTTTACAAATTCGCCTGTTCTATCAAAACTGGTTCCATTAAAATTACCACTAGAATTAGAAGTGGGACTCAATTCATTATCAACTAATGAAACATCACCAGTATCAGAATTCAATTTATACTTCTCGGGATTTAATTTATTATTAGTGATATAAAATAATTTTCCAAGAGTTTCAACATTTAATTTTCTCTTTTTTTCTAATTTAACTTGACGTTGAAATTCACCAAGAGATATCATAAAATTTTCAAATTCAAAAGGATCTTTAGGAACATCACAACCTCCAAACATTTGTAATCTTAGTTTAGTACTAAGAATTAAACTTATAATAGCCGCTACCGTTCTTGATGGTAGAATTTCGTTTTTATGATTAGGTTTCATATTAAAATGAGGTAACCCGATTAAATTCCACCAATTTATTATTGCTTCTTCAGTTTTATCACATAAGAATCCATCACAATATTTAGCATCCAATAAATCAAAATAAAATAAACAGATTTGAATTATATTAATAAGTTCTTTCACGGCAAATTTAATGGGAATATTCAAATTATAAATCTTATACATTTGTCTAAATTTATCTTCATTGGCATCAGATATCTTTGGAGTTATTAAAGAGATTGATCTCCCACTACAATGCAATCTTTTTAAATTGGAATTTACAATAAAATCATCTTGTACAGTTCGATAATCTCCTCCTAATATAGGGACTAAACTTAAATAAGATGGTAATGAGGTAATATTAGTAATGAATAAATATTCATCAGTCAATTTAAATTCTCCTTCGGATACTTCAACATCAGTTGTTTTCATTTGTTTAATCTTGGAATGATTCATCATTAATTCATTTAAATATTCTTGGAATCTTAATGGATAATATTTAGACGATTTTTTAACAGTAGTAAACTTTACTACATATACTTCACTACTAGGATTCCCAGTAAAGGTGGAGATTAATGCACCGATGTTTCGATTTCTAGCCCATTGTTCTACCAAATATATATCGAACCCGGTGGCCTTAGTATATTCTATAAGATGCCATTCATGATCTTGTTCAAATTCTCTTTGAAAATAATTTACAGCGTTAAAATCTGGAAAGATATAGGTGATTAATTCGATATTATCGGAGGGATTGCTACTGTTGTTGGTTTTGTTGTTGTTGTTGTTCTGATGGTGGTGATGGTGGAGGTGGGGGTGGTGATGGTTTGATTTAGGTCCATGAGTGATACTTGCGTGATGGTTATTAAATCCATTGAAGTTTTGAGCTCCATGATTCGTTGGGGTACCAGAATTATCATCATTCAAAGTAGATCCATTTATAGTTGACTGGGGGGTAGCAGAATTGATTGCAGTACCCGACAGCCCAGAACCATAGTTATTGGGGGCAGTGGAAGGAGCCATAAGCAGTAATAGAAGTAGGTTATACCATAAAAGACAGAAGGAAAGAAAAAGGTATTGATTTAAATTAGTTATGAATCCTATTATGTGTCTAAGATCCTGTGGGGCTTCGCAACGATGATCATAGGGAAAAAAAAGAGAAGGTGGAGAGATTGTGCGGGCTTGACGGGCCTGGTAGTAGTATGGTACGGGGTTTAGTGGTACCGGTCATAGTGGTACGGGGGTTAGTGGTACCGGTGAAGATACTCTCGTCTAACCTACTACCTTATTCATTAATACAACTCCATTATATTACTCTAACTATTGATACAGTATATCGAACTAAACAAAATTAACACAAAAAAAATAACACCAAGAACTAAAATTCTACTAAAATTGACACAAGTTACACTTTATTAACTTAAGATCTTTTACTAAAAGTCTTATAACTCATCTCCTCTCTGACTATATTACCTTTAATTTCTTCTTCAAAATCTTCCACATCTTGCCATTCTTCATACCAAGCTTTCTCAAAAGGTTTAACATCAGGAGTTCCTTCAACTGGTTTAAGGAAATTACATACAGCATATACTAAAGCCGAAGAAAAGAATCCCACAAAGAAATTTAATCGATAAACTTTGGTAGCTCCAATTGGAACTTTATGAGTTTCAGTAGCACCAACAAATCCCACAATATTTGGAAGAATCCCACAAAGATAAGCAAGTAAAGCTCTCCAGTTACAACCAAATCTATAATAATAAATTGAAGATTTAGATTCATCTTCAGGAGCTTTTAAAGAATATAAATGAGTCAATTTTAAAGATCCTCTTCTAATCCAATAATAATCACAAATTATAACTCCAACAATTGATGATAAAAATACTGAATAAGCCGATAAATAAGTAGTAAACATATTAGAAGAAGACACTAAATTCCAAGGATTGATACATAAACCAATTGCAGCACAAATATATCCACCTCTTCTAATATTGACATATTTAGGCATTAAAGCCGTAGCATCAGTACCAAATGAGATCGAATTAGCACAAATATTTGTCCCTAATTGTGCAATAGCAAATGCTAATCCTAAAAAGAATACTCCAGCTCTATTACCAGAAGTATAATTATCTAAAAATCTTGCCAATACGTCAATTGGATTCCAAATAGTTTCTCCATAAAGACTACTTGAAGCTGAACTGACTAAAATCCCAATTAATGAAGTTAATGAAAAACATAAAGGAATTGATACTGTATAAACAATATATTTAATAGAAAATGATGGTTTATCAGCAAATCTTGAAAAATCAGGGGCATTAGTAATTAAAGTAGCAAAATTAGCTAAAGAATTCATGGATGATTCCACAAATGCCCATCCTAATTCAGATCCATGAACCAGAGATGGTTTATGAACTACTGGCCCAATACCATCAGCTTTAACTATAGTCCATACTAAGAATAAAACTCCGGCAATTGGAGTTACATAAGCTTTAAAAGTAAATAAATGTCTAATCACATGAGGAGGGAACCAAATGGCTGGTAAAGAACAAAACCAAAAGATAAAAAGACAAATGAATTGAAAACTAGTATAATAACCACTAATATGATCAGGAATTCTTTCATTTAAATCAGTCCCAAAAATGGCTTGTAACATTACCCCAACACAAGGAGCAGCAATAGCCGTTTGAACTCCATACCATACGGCAGACATAACTGTACGATTCAAAATACTCCAATAAGCTAAATAAATTCCAAATGAAGCTCTAGCAACTATTGGGAAAGATATATGATAAAATACCCCAACTCTTGAAGCAATACTAACAAAAATCCCACAAAAAAAATATCCTACCCAAACTGATAACCAAGTCTGCCACCAATTCATTTTTTGAACTCCAGTTGCAGCTATTTGCCAGGTACTAATATTAAATGAATCAGCAATCCAAAAAAATACAAAATTATACCAGGAATAAGTTCTACGTTCTTCTTCAACTGGTCTTAAATCATAATTCATTAACATCAATTGAGTGGTGGTTAAACCGGGTGGGTGATCAATTTCAAGTTTTTTTAATGCCCTTCTCCACCATGATAATTCTTTTTCATCATAATCAGATATTTCTCCTTCGATTGATTCTTGTTCAAACAGAGTAACTCTATGATTCTTTTCAGAATCACTTGTTTGTTTAACCCCTCTTAAACTCATATTGTAAGAATGGTATATTTGGTTTTTGGTTTTTGGTTTTGATCAATCATAGGATTTATCTATGATTTTATACTCTGGATATAATAGGTAAGTAATACTTTAACCTAGGTATACTAGATGAGATTTTGGTAGTCATCTCCTGTACATAATAGAGTTTATCGGGGCACAAGATTATTACTATGAGGATTTGCGGGCCTATCAAAAATCACCAGCGCCTTATCAGTCGGGGGCCTTGGGCCCTGAAGGAAAGCTATCGGGCCTGAACTATTACTTCTTTTGGTCCCGGTTACACTAAAATCATCGGTTACACGTTAGCGCTATTAGACGTTGGTAGACGTAGGTCCCAAAGTTAGTCCGCATAGTAGGGCCCCCAAAATCTGGGGTGGAGAGAATTCATTAAAGAAAGAGTTGGGGAAATTCAAATGTGAAGGTCAGATTCATCTGTTGTGATTATCTGGTGGGTTGTCATTTGGCATGACATTCAGTTCTCCTCACAGCAATTACAATCACCTTAGGATCCCTTATCTCTCACTTGAAGAAAAAAATCCCTTTTGTATTTACGATTTGTGACTCTCGTTGCAGCATGCTCGACTCTCTCTTAGTGGATTTCTGGTCCAATTTATAGTTTTTTCGTTCTGATTGCGATGGTAGTGCTGATAGGCAAAATGCCTTACGAAAGGCTATTATCAAAGTTCTGATATCTCTTATCTTTGAAATATTGACATCGATAGAGATAAGACAACAGGCTGGCAACGGAATTATAGAAGAGCCGAGAAGTAAATGATTAAAAGGTAATTATGATCTCATAGCCTGGCCCTTGACATTGGCATTGGTGCGTATGTAACCATTGGTCCCTGCGTTTTAATTATAATTTATTTTATATGCAATTATTCTATCTAGATGCTATGAATGCTATTAATTAAATTACTTTGGTTCTGAATTGAATATTTCAGAACTTGGGGATGAATTTCCTTTACTCAATGATAATGCCAGAGTAGTAGTATTATTTCTAGTAGCAGTAGACATTTGTGGAGAATCTTTATCAATCCCATTATCATTAAAATCTGGATGATTACTATAAATATCAAATTTATTACCACATTCAGTTAAACTCTTAATCTCATTTTCAATCATATCAAGATTAGCATCATCTAAAAATATTTTCTCTTCAGATGATCTTCTTCTAGTAGATGATAATGGTGATGATGGCATAGTAGAATTAATGGTCAGTTTAGTTTTATTTAATCTAGGAGATCTTCTAGTGGTGAATGTTTTCATTTCTGGTAATCCTGAATGAATTCTCTTATTATTTTGATCATTTTCTTCATTAAAATTAGTAAATGCATTGCTATTGTTATTGTTATTATTATTGTTACTGTTGTGGTTATTATTAGGGGTATCTCTTGGAGTAACTTGATCTTTTGGAGTAGGTCCTTCACCAAATAAACTATTCATCCAATCAGTTTGTCCATCAATTGGGCTTGACTTATGATTAATTGATCTAACAATTAATTTTTCAAAATCTTCTGTACCATTTCTAGCTGGTGAACTAGAACTATTTAATTGAGTTACATCTATTGGAGGACAATTTTCTTTATCTTCACTATTTTGATCAATGTTTATAACTCTGGTATTACATTTAGTAGCCATCATTGGTGGAGTCACCCCTTGTAATTGATCTTGAGGCAATGGATCAATATCAGTTAATGGACCTCCAAAATTATTTAATTGATTCATAAAATCGGTCAAATCATTTTGATTAGGATTTATTTTAGAATTCCTTATAGCTTGATTAATTTCTGATGGGGTGTGTGATGGGGTTATAAATCTATGACTTGATTGGTGGTGATTATTATTATTAGTAGTATTACTATTAATATTATTATTGTTATTAGTTCCTGCTGATATAATAGGTGATGATCCACTAACTCCTAAAGGAGTTGGTTTCCTACTTGGAGGTAAGAATGATTTTTCATCAATTCTAGCTTTATCCTTATCTTTATCTTCTCTTTCTTTGATTTCTTTCTTATATTGTTGTTGTTTTAAATATTTCTTAACCACTGCTTCGGGTCTCATAAATCCTTTATTTCTTAAAAATAGATAACAAGCATTACATAATGGACCATACATTCCTTCATAATTAGATTTATCAAATTCAGTAGCTCTATGAATCTTGAAGAAATTTGGATGAAAATCAATTTCAAAATATCTCCAAGTAATAGAATTTACAGTAGCACAATTTGAATTAACACATTCTAATCCATGATTCTCTGGTAATTTACTACCAGATATAATATGGGTTTTTTTACTATCCAAATCTTCAAGGTCTGGAAGTGAATGGAATGCATGTTGATGTTTATCATGATTAGGTCTATATGGTGGTTGTTGAGGGGTGTATGGAGAGGTTCCATTTTCCACCATCTCTTCTTCATCAAAATCTTCATCTTCGTCTTCGTCTTCGTCTTCATCTTCATCTTCAAGTCCTTCACCAACACTACGAGGATTATTTTCATTATATTCAGTATCATCAGTATCTGATGAACCTTCTTCGTGAATTGGTGATGATATCATTAATGGTGTTTGTCGATTTGTTACCATTGATCTTGTTCTCATAGCCCGTACTGGTTCAACCATCGAATTTTGTCTTAATCCATTATTATGCACATTATTACGTTGATTTTGAGAACTCAGTTGATAATGACGATTATTATTGTTCTGATATTCTTGTTGTCTTCTTCTTTTAACAACCTTTGGTTTATCTATAACTTGAGCATCAACAAATGGGGCCAGTTTAAATCTTTCCAATACACTTTGAGAATCATATCTAGAAGGAGTATTAAGTTTATCAGCATTTCTAATATTGTACATATGATTATAAAGGTGTGGATGAGGAAATGCTGGTAAAGACTTGGTTCTAGTGGCTTTCTCTGGTAGTGAAGAAGGACTATTATTAGCTTGGGAAGTATTACCTGATCTTCCGGAATAATATAAATGAGGACTATTATTAAGGTTATTATTATGATCATGAACTGAATTAAATTGTCGAGCTTTATGGTCACGAGAATTATGAGAATCTTGAAGTTGTTGATCATGTTTTCTTCTCTTTTGAGGTAAAGATGATGTAGATGCTGACATTGATGACGATGAGGATGCTGGTACTGGTGCTTGTGCTGGTGCTTGTGCTGGTGGTTCTTGCATCAGCAATGATCTTGATGCCGAAGAAGAATCAACATTATTAGATGAGAATGCTCTTTCTATTGTATGTAATTTTAATCGTACTTCTAAAGTTAAAGAAGCAGAATCATTCTTATTACCAAATAAAAAACTAGCAGAAACATTTTGACATACTCTTCCGGGTATTAAAGTAGATTCAGATCCTTTAAGTAAATCAGTTAATATTCCATTAGATACAAATGGTTCATCTGGTTGTTCAGTTAAATCTTTGTAATAAACCGCATAATCTTCTGTCTGAAGATGGAAATTCTCTGGTGAGCTTTTCAAGATTTGTTCAATACAATTTTTTAATTCATATCCTCCAAGCATAATATATTCTTCAGAACCATTAATAGATGGTATTTGAGCAACTTTGATAGGATACAGTGTGTTAGATCTTGATAAAAATACCGTACTGGTATTGTTGAAAGAGTACAAGACTTTCACTTGCATCTTTCTGTAGTCAGCTTCTTTATCCATTGGTGTTTTAATAAGTTTTTAACTGTTGTTATGTTTAGATATATGGGTGGATTTTAATTCCGATTGATTAACCAGATAGCCTCCTGTGACACAAATAGGCCTTTTGAATTTGATATGAAACAATTGGATGGAGTCCTTTAATGTACTCAATAGAACTCACGATAAAGACAAAATGATTGATAAAATAAACAAATTTTGTAAATGATTTGTAGAAGAATCAACTCTAAAGAAAAAAAAAAACAACAACAACAACGAGAATACACACTGTTTCAGAGGTGTGCAAATGTCGTTGCTCTCTCAGTCTAATCAGTTTCTAGAGCACTAACCACGATTTAAGTGTTTAGTATCCTGTATCTCAGGAAGTGTAACGTCTCGAAAAAGGACAATGTCTAGTACTAAAGATCTGGTGTTTACAATTTCACTTTGGCGTTTTTTACTGTTCCACGCGACGCGAACAACCGGGTTTTTTTTTGCAGTAATTGAACGATGCGATGCCAATGTCTGATGCCATAGTTAGCCTAGGAGAGATATATCCGTGAAGCCATATAAGCAGTGGTGTTCGCGATTAGTGGAGCGATTAGTGTAGTAGTATAGACAGAGTGTAAACATGCAGGGTATTCAGGGTGTCCAGGGTTTATAGACTATAGGCTAAAGGCTAAATGCTAAAGGATGTTCTTTACGGTTGGTGGTATCTCTGAGCCACCTAATGTTTGAGCCATCTCAATCCAACGTGTACTAACCACCTATGAAAAGTTGAAGATTCTACTTTTGCAACCAATGTGAATTCATAGCTATGGGAAAATAATAAATTTCCAAACACAAATCAACATTAAGGGTATCATTAACAATAGGTTGATTAGTACGAGTATCATGTAATAAAGTTATCCTACTGATAAGAAGACGACTTAGCAGTCATAAATTTAGACAAGACAGTATAAAAATTTGGTAATATATCCCGACATGTAGGTAGTAGGAACAAGACTTTGAATGACCACTAAAGGACTTAATTGGTTAAAATATCTCTATAAATATCTAACTACTGAACCTAAAGTACTTGATCGTACACACTACCTCATTTATACCACTCCAAGCCCCCTGTATAAGTCTGTTGAATTGGGTCATCTACCACGCTTATTATTACTATAAACTCCAACTGGTAATTTCCTAATTGTTCTTTTTTGATATGCTACAGGGTTCTTGCAGCTTCGCGCATAACTTATTTTGGCTGCTAAAAGATAGATATATATCCCATTTTTTACACATGACTTTCTACCTCATTAATGAACCATTTAAACCCTAATAGTTCTGACAAGGTCGGACAGATAGCAAAGGCTAATCAAGTATCTAATACTGAACAAATTCTAGATATTGAAGAAGAACATAAGAGACGGGCATCAACCCAATTACCCAAAGAAGTTGATAAAGATAAGTTCCAAAGAAACATGGAACCAGAAATATCTCCTAGACATAATTCTCCAGCAATCGAAGTTGTTTCGAGTGATCAGGTGGCCCAAAGTAAACAACCATCTTTGCAAGCAACTAACTGTAGTATTAATCCAGTAGAAAAAGAAGCTGGTGGAATTGATGTGAGCCATGCGAGTCCCAGTCACCAGAAAGACGTCGATGACCAAATTCAAGGAAACAATGGTATCCAAATTCAGAGGGAAAACATCCTGCTGGTGCAACAAGGGTTTTCAAAGATTGAACAAATCTCACAACTTAAGTTGAAGCTCAGTCAACACGAATCAGAGATCCGTCCACACAAATCAGAAATCAGTCAACACGAATTCGAGATCCGTCAACAAGAATCAGAAATCCGACAACAAGAATCAGAGATCAGTCAACACGAATCAAAGATCAGTCAGCACGAATCAGAAATCCGTCAGCTCATATCAAGTATCAGTCAACACAAATCAAAGGTCAGTCAACACGAATCAGAAATCCGTCAACACGAATCAGAAATCCGTCAGCACGGATCAAGTATCACTCAACACGTATCAAATATCAGTCAACACGTATCAAATATCAGTCAACACAAATCAAAGATCATATCATTCAACACGAATCAAAGATCCAGCAACACGAATTACAAATTAAGTACTGCCAGTTAAAAATTGAAGAGATAGAGAGTCAAAGAGATGACAGTCTAATGGTACAAAACAGCACTAATAACCTCTCCAAATCCTCAACATTGGCTTCGGACTTTGGATTAAACACTAAAGCTATGGATGAATTTATTGAAAAGGCTATGAATCCAGATATAACCACGGAAGGAAATCTGTCATCAATTACGTTTTAGGAGTTAGCTGTGATCAGATGATGCCTTTCTTCCTAAGCTTGACATCTTATGAATCTCCTAAGTTACTAATACCTGGTGTTTGGTCCAAAATTATCAAGTTTTTGATCCAAGTCTGTTTCTTCCCATTTGATTTGGATACATTCCGCCGTTCACATACCCCACATATTGGAACCAAAAACAAAGCAACAAACAAATATAAATTTGACTTCTTAGATGTTGGTAATTTGAATTTAAGTCTTGATAAATTATTCAAATTATTAGACAATGCCAACCGTGCAACCTTCAGTATATTTATACAAATATTTTCAGTGGATGCCTTATATCAAGGGATGAACAAAAAAACATTGTCGACGATCTACACTAATTTCTTTGATAAAATTATAGCCTTTCTCAAGCACATTGGCATCAAAGAATTAGAGTTTGGTGCCTTAGACATAACCATGTACATAAGAACCAGTGATTACTCTCCAAATATTCTGACAATAGTTCCTGACTATTGTCTAGTTGGAGATGAAAGAAGTCTTTTGGCTGGTGATTTTAAAGCTGGGAATCTAATAAGCCTGCTGATGATTCTAGATAAGGCATCGTTTTCTACTATTTTTAAAGGATTTTTAAAGGACCCCATGAACGATGCTTCGTGTTATATGTTGTCTACAAGCTGCCCTCTTGGATTTTTAGCTGCAAGTGATGGATTTATAGGGTTCGAAATCGATCTCGAAACTTTTGAACATAAGATATTACCCACCAAAGATACGGACCAAAAGCTGTTTGAGTTACCCATAAAACATTTTAGGACATTTAATAGTGATATGAACTCTAACCTTTCCATGTTGGGGTCGATTTTGGCTTATTTCCTTTATTCGACTGAAAACATAGACGTTAAAAAGCAAAAGATGACAGACCTCGGGTTGGAAGAATATTATTATTCACCTAAAACAAAAAGATTCAAGTCTCTTGTTCCTAAGAAACCATCTACTGCTGGAACTGATGGACATCCAAAGCACAGCTTTGAAAACAAAATACCAGTTATTCATTTAGATCAGGAGAAGTTTGAATTCATCCGTGATGGCTCCAGAGTTCATTTTTATGTTCTAGTGATGCCAGCTCATCCATTCAAACAATTCATTCCTTCAACTATACCCTCGGAGGATCTAGTGGTTGTTAAAGTGTTTGATCCAATTATCAACGAACGATTTTGGTATGATTATATCGCCTCTAATATGCCTCCTCGTTTCAAGTATACACCATCTGAAATAGTGGAGAGGTCATATGACCGGGAAAGGTTTAGCATAAAAAGACTACGCAAAGACCAACGGTTCAATAACTGTTATATTAACCACGATGAGCTAATGATTCATTTGTGTGTACGTCCAGGAACGTATCTTCATGGGAAAGTAATTTTGAGTAGATATATTGAATCCATACCTTTACCTGGGGATGATATGATGTATGAGCAACTTGAATACCAGATCTCGGTGATTCATGATAATGGAATTAGCCATAACGATATTGCTGAAAGGAATATATTATGTGATGAGGATGAAAATCTCTTTATTATTGGTTTTGAACAGGCTCTGGATCTTAATCAACATGTGACAGAAAGGGATTTTGATGGTGTTGATAATATAAGGGAAAATCTAACAGGCCGAGGGATCTAAGCCATAATTGTATATTTAAAATATTAAGGAATGGGAAAGACATAGTTAGCATAGGTAATCTATATTGAAAGTATAATAAAGGTACAGTTAATTCATAGTTAATGAAGCCATTATCTAACCATCTAAGTAAATATTTTCCAATATCCCCCATCTGTGGTATTTACCAAATGTTCCTTAGTAGTGATTCATCTATTACATTAAGTACATTCTATTTACAAGATTTTAACCAAGACCTATCAATTCCTCTACTTGTTTCCAAGTAGGTTCAGCAATCTCTTTGGCCCTTTTAGACCCCTTAGAAGCAATTTCTTCAAGATAACCTGGATCATTAACTAATTCATCATATAAATGCCTTTTATCACTAAATTCATTTATGATCAAATCGGTCACGTGATCCTTTAATTGTTTATGATCTCTAATCCATTCAAGATCTTTAACAGTTTGATCTATTGGTGACCTAGTTAATCCAGAAATTATATTAAGTAAATTAGAAACTCCTGGTCTTTCAATTGGATCGAAATATAACTTTCCTTGAATTGAATCCGTTACCGATTTTCTAATTTTTTTAGCGATAGAATCTGGAGTTTCAGTTATAAATACACAGCCATTTTGATCAAGATCTGATTTGGACATTTTCTTTGAAGGATCTCTTAAAGAAAGAATTTTTTTAGAAGGAGTTAAAACCGATTTGGGAATTGGAAATAAATTAGTTTTATAAGTATGATTAAATGTGGATGCAATATTTCTACATAATTCTAAATGTTGAGTTTGATCATCACCAATAGGTACATGAGTAGATTTATAAAGAAGAATATCAGCTGCTTGTAAACTAGGATATGTAAAGATCCCAGTTCTAGTATTACTTAATATATCTTCATCTAAAATAGAACTAGTATCCGATACTTTACTCTTCAGTTTCCATTGAGTCATTCGATTCAATGCACCCATGCTAGTTAAACATGTTAATACCCATGCAAGCTGTGAATGTTCGGGTATACTAGATTGGTGATATATAATACATTTTTCTGGATTAATCCCTGCTGATAAAAGACTTGCAATAGCTTCATACCTAGCTCTTTTCAAGTCTGTAGGATTAGGGGTGATTGTAAGAGCATGTAAATCTGCCACTCCGAATATAAATGTTGTATCTTTATTATCTGGATGGTTTGAAATGTCTCTCCAATTGGATATGGCTCCTAAATAATTACCTAAATGAAACTTTCCAGTAGGTTGAATTAAAGAAAATATTGTAGATTTTGGAGGAAAGGTGGTAGTTTCAATGACATTAGGGGTTGATGATGATAATGATGTTGACGATGTAATGGGCCGAAGTATTGATTTCCCATTCTTTAAGGTCAGTACTCCTCCTCTTATATATGGTTTACCTCCCATGATCATCTTCATCTTTCTCTTTGTTAATGAAAAAGAAGAAAAAAAAAGTTGCAATAGCGCGGAGATTTAATGAAAAAAATATATTACACAATTTAATGATTAAAAAGAATACTACTAATCCTATACAAACAATAATTATAGGATATCACGTAGATAGACGTGGAGATAAGGAGATATATATAACCAACATCACTTTTCGGGACCTATTTCTTTGGTGGTATTATTCTCATCTAGAGCAAACCCTCCAGGTGTATTATAAATATTTATCCCTCTTTTAATTAACTTCTTTTCTAATTTAGTTCGTTGAAGTTCTCTCCATCTATTCAATTGAGAATAATCATGTAGTTTAAATCCGAATACCTTAGGGACATAACTTCTTCTATCATGAATAGGAATAGCTTGAGGGAAATTTTGGAAAAACATTCCTGGGAATGAAGTACCAAAAAATGCTCCATCTATGGCCGAATGTCTACCAGATTTTGGGTTATATAGGTCTTCACATTTAGAACAATATAACTTAACTGCATTTAATTTGGGTTGGTCGTTAAGTCCTATTGGTAATAATGGATGTAGTTGACAATGAACTCTTGGACAATAACCAAAATCTCCATTTCTATATTTTTCAAACATTTTATTCAATCCTCTAGAGGTTAAAATATATCTAGCATGAATCAACCCATATAATGCTCGGGCATTGAATTCTAAAAATTCTCGTTGTTCTTCTGGTTGCAGTTCTATGTCAACAATGTCAGTTATGATATCAATCAAGGTAGATAATTTACTAACTTCTTGATTCAATCCCGTTAAATTGAATCTATCCCGTATATAATCTTCATCAATATCACAAAAATATTCATTACCTTTGATACCTAAAAAGATATCGATCCAATATTCCGTGAAATCTGAACTGGTATCGGTGTATACATCTTCTTCTGCTGCCATTATTAATAGTGGGTTGTTTCAGGGTGGGTTACTTCTGGGATTGGGCTTCAGGGATTCAGCGGCTGATTCTAACGGTACTTGATAAAATAAAACAATGCTAATTAATTACTCCAAGGTAATTTATTCCAATATATCTACTTATCCTAGATGGATGTAACAATATAGGTAACAATGATAACGTTTCGCTTACGTTCTCTCAGCTTTTTTGCTCACCTTTTTTTTTTTTTTTTTTCTCACTCTCCCTGATGAAGGTGGCTTCACTGCTTCATCACCAACCAACAAGTGCGAGGAAAATATCCACTAGGTTAAAACCCCAGGTAAACCAAACCCAACTTTAACATCGTGTTTGGGAATGAGAGTATTGGTTTATCCAGAAGTTCTACATGGTGGACAAGTTCATTCAGTAGCAGTAGATAATACCAATAACAAGTTGGCGACCTCTGGTACTGATGGAACTATATCAATATGGGATATTCCCCAGTTGGTAGCATTAAACTCTACTGATAAACCTCAATTAAAAGCTTCAATTGACAAACTTAAACATATGATGGAATACCAGTATCATAAGTCATTGGTTACTAATATCAAGTGGTCGCCAATAAGTTCTAACCAATTTGTTTCTGGTGATATGGAAGGAAATATTTATATTAATGACATCGAAAATGATTTTAAATTATTATATCCATTCAATCCGCAAGCACAAAAATTATCAAACAATTCAGGAGTAGTCGATTTAACATGGAGTGTTGATGGAAGATTAATTAGTTGGAGTTCAATGGACGGGAAAGTTCATGTGTATGATTTAATTAAAGAAACTTATCAAGAATTGACGGGACTTTTACATCTTGAAAAACCAATAATTCAAAGAAGTGTAAGTTTTGATCCTACCAATAAATATCTTTTGGTTCTAGGTGATGATACTATGGTATATATATATGAATACCATTATGAATCGTCATCTAATAATTATCAATTCAAAGTTATAAATAAAATCACTAAGCTTATAAATGAATCCAATGTAAATCTTCATTATAATAGAATATCTTGGTCACCAGAAGGTGAATTTGTATCGATACCAAGTTCAAAGAAAAACCAAACTACTTTGATAACAATACTATCAAAGTCCAACGGATGGACCAATAGTTTTAATTTGGTGGGCCATGGATCTAATTGTGAAGTTGTAAGGTATAATCCTATGCTCTTTGAAAAAATCAATGGTAATGATGATAATGTTAATAATGCTGAGAAGGCTGATAGTCAGGCTGATAATAAGGCTGATAATAAGGCTGATACTAAGGCTGATAATAAGGCTGATAATAAGGCTGATAACAAGTCTGATAATAAGGCTGATAACAAGTCTGATAATAAGGCTGATAACAAGTCTGATAAACCTGAGTCTAACAAATTTCCTGCAGCGTATTCTAATGTTATTGCTACTGCTGGTTCAGACAGAACATTAGCTTTATGGAATACTTCTAAAGATACTCCTATTTTAGTACTTGAAAGCTTGGTCAATGGAACTATCGTTGATCTATGTTGGGATAAAACTGGTACCTCATTATTTCTAGCATCCTTAGATGGTCATTTATCTATTGTAACTTTTGGCAATAATGAGATTGGTAATATCAATAAACAAGAATCGCCAAAAGACATTATTAAAAATTCATTAGAATCCTCTGAAAAGAACAAAACCCCATTCAATTCTAAACCTGAACAGGGTTCCAATTCCAGACTGAAAAATAATAATGTAGAAATATTAGATGGTAAAGATGCTATCTCCATTTATCATGATGATAATTCTTTGGATGATAAAAATAATCCTGATCAAACTAATAATAGCCCTTCAATCGAAGAAGTTTCATTTCAGAAGAAGAAAGCTTTGAATAATTCAAAACCAGAAAACTTTGTTCCTGAAGTGATCCCACCACCTTCTATGAAAAACCCTGATTCTACGGAAGATATTCTATCACCTTCAATGGATAGTTTATTGAATGCTAGAGGTATGAAAACATCTGATAATATAAAAGAAAATGGATCATCTAATGGAACCAGTTCAAGTCAAAAATCGTCTAATAAAGAGATGACCCCAGGGTCTGCTCCTGTGGTGAATAGGCTACAAATAAACAAACAAAAAACTACAACAAAAGATGGTAAAAGAAGAATACAACCTATGTTGGTGAATGGGGGTGGTGGTAATACCAGTTCCGGGTTTGGTTCTGGTGCCACTAATAATGGACCCATCATGGGAAATGGTATTAAAGGTCACCTGACAAAACCAGATGGCTTCAAGACATTAATGGAATTAGATAAACCTTCATATAACGTTCCGGAAAACTTGTACAAACAAGTTAAACGACAAAAACTGAATGAGGATAATCCCAATAAAAAGGCTAAACGGGAATTAGAACCAGTAAAATTCATTGGGTCAGTTCTTGTTAATCCTAATACTTCATTTGCAAAAACTCGATTGGCCACCCCAAAAGTACGGCTTAACTTTCTGGTTTCAAGTACTGTTGAAAATGATGAATCCTTTATTCTTGATATTAAAAATGGATCAGGTAATGATTCTAAACCATCTAGAATTACTTATTATAAAAAGGAGAAACAAATTTGGTGTGATTTTGTTCCAAGGTTAATTCAATTATGTACTGAAGGTCTGACATTTTGGGCTATAAGTACAAATGATGGACAAATCTATACCTATTCTCATACATCAGGGAAACGAATCTTACCACCGTTAGTGTTAGGATCACCTCTTTCATTTTTAGAAAGTCATGGTAAATTTTTAATGGCAATCACTTGTATTGGAGAATTATATGTTTGGGACCTTGATACTAAAAAGCTTCATTTAAATTCTCCCCTGAGTATTTCTACTCTACTTGATTCCAATAATAAGTATCAAGAAGATGGATTATCAAAATCAGATAGAATTACCTTATGTTCTATTACTTCTTTAGGAATTCCATTGATCACTTTATCTAATGGATCCGGTTATCTTTTCAATAAGGATTTATCAGTTTGGCAAACCATTACTGAATCATGGTGGGCTTTTGGTTCCCATTATTGGGATTCATTAAGTGACGGACAAAATAGTAGATCTCACAGTTCAAGTTTATTTGGTGGTGGTAATAGTAATAGTAATGGTGGTGTTGGCGGTGGTGTTAATGATGATGATGATAATAATGATAATAATGATAATTCTTCTATAGTAGGATTATTAGAAAGTAAGACCAATGAAGAGATCATCAAAAATACCAGAGCCGGAAGAGGTAAGTTTTTTAATAAGATTTCAAAGAATATGTTAATGAAGGAAGGATTTGAAAACCTTGAAAATACTATTTCTATAAGTCATCTAGAAAATAGATTGCTCTGTTGTGAGTTATTAGGAGAAAAGAAAGATTTCCGAAACTTTTTTCTTACTTATGTAAAAAGAGTATGTGAATTGGGCTTAAAGGCCAAAGTGTTTGAAATATGTAATCAATTATTAGGCCCTTCTACAGATGATGATGATGATGATGATGATCAAACCACCTCCAAAAATTCATGGTGTTCTACAATTTGTGGTATTGATAAACATGAATTATTAAAAGAAGTGATCTTAAACTGCTCAGAATTAAGAGATTCACAAAGAATTTTAACTCATTTTGCTAAAAAAGTTGGTCTATTATGATCTATATACAAGTATTTGTCTATGTATTGTATTGTAATTTATAGAACCTTTTTTTCATTAATTTGATAATTTATAAGTATTATTATTGTTCCATCCTTTACTACCTAATAACCCTTTTACATCTCCTTGTTCATTAGTTTCTTTTAATAAAGGTCCGGCTACATAATTCACATAACCATCTGGTCCACAAACAAGGGATAAACTAGAATCTTGTTTGATTTCTTTACTGGTAACTTTAGCTTGTTCTAAAGCTGACCCATATCGAATAATTTGAGAATCATCATAATTAGATGATTTATGATTCTTATTATTAGTAGTATCATCATCATTATCGGGGTCCATAATATTCTTACGTAATTTCAAAGCTTCTTCTGGTGATAATTCATTTAATTTTTGAATATTTTCACTTCTCGTTTGACTGACGTAATTTGGAGGTTGTGGAGCATTTATATCTTTACTATTAAGAAAATTATTCTCAGAATCATAATGATAAATAAATTTAGCACGATCTAATTTCTCCAAAAAAAACATAAATCTTTCTAATGGACCAAGTTCATTTGGTTTACGAGCAGAATAATGAACCGTAATAAACCCTCTGTATGGATTATTTGACATCAATACTTGTAAAATAGGAGTAATCCCAGTACCAGCCCCATAGAAACTTATATTATCATAAGCAGGTAAATTATTAGTGCAGATAATTTTATTCAAAAAAGTTTCTGGTTCAACTTTAGAAGGTAAATCTTTAAAAATTGGCCTTTGATGTAACTTATTTAAAGGATGATAAGGAAATTTATATTCTATATGAGGACCTCTTAATTCTATTTCATCACCAATAGATTTGTCAGTAATGTATTTAGATACTTCTCCATCATTATATCTTTTTATATATAAACACATTACACCACCTCTATCATAATCATTATTGTCAGTATTAATAACTCTTAAAAGAGGTTTCCGTTCACCTGATCTAGTATATTCAGATTTCATGAAATAAATTGGTAAGGGAGTATAAGATCTAACTACCATTATTTGAGGTTGTTTTACTTCAACTGACCAAATTTTATCACCACTCCAAAGTGATTTCTGTTTATAATTGGTATAAAAACTGTATTGCCAATGATTAAATTTTGGAATCAATTCAATTAAATAATGTTCATCATCAATTGGTTCTTTATGAGTAATAATAAATTTATGAAACGCTTCGGGGTCTAATAATTCTTGTGAATCTGATCCTTCTTCTGTAGGCAAATACCATACTTTAAAAGTATACCCTGCCCATAAAATCACTATTCCAGTTATTATCTTGGGAATATATCGGGTATATCTATTAACTGGCTTTATTTTACCGGTTTGCGAATGTTTAGTAAAATCATCTTGATTTGGAAGTCCTGGATATTCATATGACAACCGTTCATGTTTTAGTTTGGGGATATAGGGTTTTTTGTTTTTATTATTCATGAATTGGCTGATTTGACTATTTTCCAAGGGCGCTGGTGATGCCTGAGAGGTTTTAGATTTGATATGGAATTCACTTATTTCATTATTACCATTTGGGTTAGCGACTTCCTGGTTATTATTTCCATTTTCCGTTTCATGAGAATCTCTTTCTTGGCCAGGTTTATTCAGATGGTTACTGGACTTGAACCTGGTCCAAACCTGGGGTCTAGGCTTATTTAAAGTCCTATATGACCTGGCGACGTTTCGTAACATCATCTTCTTTACCTTTAAAATCGATTCAATTTACATTTTTCGCTCTTCATCTCTCTCGCTCTCTCTGTCTCTCTCACTCTCACTCTGTCTCGCTCTCTCTCATTGTCTCTGAATTTTTTTTTTGCTTTAGTAATGATAAATTGACTACTATGGTTCAATTAATCAAGTCTATAAAGGCACATAAGGATAAAGCGTGGAGTGTAAGCTCACATGCTACATTACCATTATTGGTCACTGCCTCTACAGATAAAACTTCAAACATTTATAATCTATCCAGAACCAAAAACTTTCCCTTAGTTTCCAAGTTAGAAGACTCACATAAGAGATCCATTAGAACCGTAGCATTCAAACCTCCATTAGGTGGTGCTGATACTCCAGATACGGAATTTATAGACTTACCAGCATTGGCCTCAGGATCCTTTGATAGTACAATCTCGATCTGGGGAATAGATGAACCAGAAGAACAATTTGATGATGATGATGATGATGATGATGAAAATAATAATGACAGTGATAGAGATAATGAAGACAAATTAAAAGTTGATAAACAAGTGCAATTGTTAACGAGTCCACAGAATGAATGGAATTTAATGGCTATAATAGAAGGACATGAAAATGAAATCAAATCGGTGGCATGGAATTACCAAGGAAACTTATTAGCATCATGTTCAAGAGATAAAACCATTTGGATTTGGGAAACAGATCCAGAAACTTTAGAAGAATTTGAATGTATATCAGTATTAAGTGACCATGATCAAGACATTAAAAATGTTACTTGGCATCCAACCAAAAATATCCTTGCTAGTTCATCTTATGATGATACTATTAGATTATATAAACAAGATGAATCTGATGATGATTGGGCTTGTGTAGGAATATTAAATGGTCATGAAGGAACGGTTTGGTGTTCATATTTTGAACATCCCAAATCTCCTTCTGCTCATGGAGATACTATAAGATTAGTCAGTGCATCTGATGATTTAACTATAAGAATATGGCATTGTAAAAATGAGACCAATAGTGATGAAGATTCAAATAAACTCCAACAATTACCTAGTTCTATAAAACATGGGATCAAAGAATTGGTATGGGAACAAGAATCGATCTTACCAACTGTTCATGAATATCCAATCTATTCAGTATCATGGTCCAAGAAAACTGGAAAAATTGTGAGTGGAGGCTCAGATGGTAAGATTGTAGTTTATCAACAAAATGAAGATTCTAATGAATGGGAAATAGAATCTGTACAAACATCAAGTCATGGTGTTTATGAAATCAATTGTGTATCATGGTGTACTTTAGATACTGGTGATGAAGTTATTGTTAGTGCTGGTGATGATGGATCTGTAAATATCTGGGACCTTTAAATTTATCTATTTAGTTATTTATTTAGTTATTTATTTAAGTTTATAATTAAAAAATTACCCCAATGATTATTATAAATGCCAATAATCCCAATAAAATAAATAAGCAACAAAGCATTCTTCCTCCTGATCTTCTTTGATATCTTTCTGCTCTTCTTAATTCATTTGAAGCACCATGAGCATCGTCATTATATCTCAATATATTATCTTCAATGGAGTCTATAGTGAATTGTTGTTCATGGACAATATCCTCTAGGTTCCCATATATTTCATTTATGTAAGTTATATCTTGACTGATTTGTTCAATTTCTCGTTCTCGTTCTTGAATTAATAATGTTTGCTGTTCTAATTCTTCTGCATTTATAGGTTCATACGATATTTGTACTTGTTGTTGTTGTTGTTGTTGACCATCATCTGCTGGTAATTGCATTTGTGTTTGTGTTTGTGTTTGTGTTTGTGATGGTTGTTCCTGATTGATCTGTGACAAAGATGAATCTTGACCCATAGATTTCCCAAATTTATTAATGGTAGTTTGTTGAAGAGATTCATATCGTTTTTGATAGCTTTGAAATTGTCTTAAACTAGACTTTATTAACTTTATTAATAAGGATTCTTTTTGTCTTAAATATCCGATGGTATCATTATCTTCATGACTCAATTCACAATTCTTTAAGTAATCATTAATATTCTTTGTTAAATCATTAATCAATTTATAATTCTTGGTGATCTTCTCCACCAATCCGGTGATGGTATAAGATAACTTGTTCAATTTGTTAGGTAAGCTAGTATCATTATTATCATCTTCAGCACTTGCTAATAATGTATCATATTGACTTAGTAAATTCTTGATAGATACAAGTTGATTATTATTAATATTATAAAGGTTTGATTCAATTTGTTGGGAGAATGTTTCAAACTCAGGGAAATCTTTATAGTGGACTGACCTTGCGTCAGCAGCAGAACCCTCTAGGTCTTCTTGAAAGTTATTAAATGACATGGTGGAAATGAGAAGTAAGACAAGTAATGATAGTGATAGTGGCTTATCTATAAGGTGAGAATGAGAAGGTGAGAATGACAGGTTATGAAAAGGAGAGAGAGAGAGAGAGAGAGAGAGAGAAAGACTGAGAGAGACATGTGATTCGCACACGCCCTCTGGTTTAAACAATTAGCAGCCATATTTTAATTTTTTTAATTCTACAGCCCACATTAACAAACCAATATATCAAGTTTATTTTTAATCTATAACTCTAAATACACTTCTTACACATTTTGTTCAGCTAACCAGTTTTCACAATCCATGGCAGCTTGACAACCAGTACCAGCAGAAGTAATGGCTTGTCTATAAACTTTATCTTGAACATCACCAGCAGCAAATACCCCAGGAATTGAAGTAAAAGCAGTACCAGGTTTAGTTTTTATATAACCAGTTTCATCAGTTTCAACTTGATTAGCGAAAACTTTAGTAGCAGGTTCATGACCAATAGCATAAAATAATCCATTAACTGGTAATACTGAGGTTTCTTTAGTTTTATTATTAACAATATCTAATCCATTTAATAATTTACCATCCCCATTAGCTTTGGTAGCTTCAGTATTCCATAAGATTTCTAATTTATCATTATTTTTAACTCTTTTTTGCATGATAGATGAAGCTCTTAATTGATCTCTTCTAACTAATAAATAAACTTTTGACCCATATTTAGTTAAAAATAAGGCTTCTTCACAAGCAGAATCCCCACCACCAATAACGGCTAAAGGTTTATTTCTAAAAATTGGTACAGCTCCATCACAAACAGCACAAGCAGAAATCCCTTGTTGCCAATAAGTTTCTTCACCAGGTAAATTCATTCTTTTAGCAGAAGCACCAGTAGCAATAATTACTGCATCAGAAGTAATTGGATCAGAATCTTCATTCCATTCAGTCCATAATTTAAATGGTTTACTAGATAAATCAACTTTTGAAATAGTTTCAGTAACAATATTAGTACCAAATCTTTCACTTTGTTTTCTCATATTTTCCATTAAAGCAGTACCATTAATACCATCAGGAAATCCTGGGAAATTTTCAACATCAGTAGTAGTAGTTAATTGACCACCAGCAGCAAATCCATTAGCTAATAATCCTTCGTATAGAGTGGGTTTAATTTCAGCTCTAGCTAAATAAATAGCAGCAGTATGAGCAGCTGGTCCAGACCCAATAATTGAAACTTCGTTATGTACCATTCTAATAAATTGTTTTGTATTAATTGTTTTTCTCAAACTATTTAACATAAACCTTGTGAAAAATTAAAAAATGTGATATTTGATCAAATTTATATGTGCGCATTCGGCTTATCCACCATTATTAATTATGAGAGTCTAGACTAAAATATGACCGAGCATGAAAGATTTTATAGGGTGAGAAAATTGATTAGGTCATTGCTATGATTAGGTGAGATAATATTAGGTGAGATAATATTAGGTGATAGCATATTAGGGTTATCGGGGGAGTTATGTGATCATATGTCTAGGTCTAGGTCTAGGTCTAGGTCTGTATTATGTGATGAAAATACAATGAGTGAACCTAATTGTATGATTGGTTGAATATATTAATCATGGTATATAGTTGTGACTATAATTGTATGAACATGATTTAAGTGATTTTGTCACGTGATCATGGCCTCCATAGTAGATAACGATAAGATAGTATATAACTATATTTGATAAGAATCACATACAAGTACCTTTAATAAGATCTAATAGTATAAAAGTACATTTGATGATATATAAATACATACTAAGGTGTTATGGTCCATAGTATGGGATGTGGTTATGGATATATATTGACCGGCTCTGGCCATGTCTCTCTGGCAGTTGGGGGCAGTTCCTGGCAGTTCCTGACCCCATTCCTTCTCCCTCCTCATGCTAATATAAATTCAGTTATAACTTTTGAATGTTGTAGTTTAGGATTTAATAATACATTTGTCATAAACCATTGTAACCCTTTTCTTCTAGCTTCTAACCAATTATTACTCCACACTATTCGCTGTAAACTAAAATTATCTTTAGGGGGTAATGCTGGAATTTCTACATTCTTATGACACTTCTTTAACTGATTTCGGAAATTTTCAATCTCTCTATATCTTTTATAAATATTAACGGTTGTATGAGATGATTCATTAATTATTATTCGTATACCCCATACTATATATGGTTTACCACCATCACCTTCAATTATATGATATTCTCCTACCAATACATCTGTTATATGAGCGGTTTCAAAAAATTGTTTATTGTATGTGGTTCGATCTTCTAAAGATATGGGAGTTGGTAAAAGTTTATTAAGTTGCGATAATGAATTACTATGAGCTCTTGTCATATTTTAATTATCATTTATAGGAGTTTTCATCACCCTCAAATTTTCTTTTCCCATCTCTCACGTTTTTTTTTTTTTTCTTTCATTTCCTCACTAATAGAAATTGCTTAGCTTATAAAGATACTAATTCCATAATATAATGGATCCTTTGGCTTCAAAATATACCGTTTGGAAACGAATACTCCATAAATTTCAAGCTAGAAGAGATATTCCCTTTAGAAGAAGGTTTTTTATCGGTTATGATTTACATGGTAATACTTATTGGGAATTTAGTATTGATGGTAATCTACAACGATTAAGAAGGAAAATGGAACCTTATCAAGAATATATGTTTCAGGTTGATTATTTCTCTACAGTCCCTCCTCAGTGGTTACAATGGTTAAGAAGAACTAGATTTGACCCTCCTAGTTTGGATGAATTACTTGCTGACAATGCTAGACAACAAAATATGAAGACTTTAGCAAGACAAGCTGATGAAAAATGGCAGAATGAAAAGTTATTACAACAAAAGGAACATGATCTTAAGTTACAATCTGAGTTGGATAGAGCTAAGTCTGAGAGTCAGAGAAATGAGGATTATATCAATTCTTCTAAAACAGCAGAACAGTCTAAACCTGCAGAAGAGTCTAAAACCACAGATGAGTCTAAAACCCCAGAAGAGTCTAAGGAATCACAACCACAAGATCACTCTTCTGATACAAATCCTTGGGCTGAAGCCGATAAAGCCCAATCAAAAGATTATAATCCTATTGAATCAGCTCAGATCCCTCTAAGGCGGAAATAAACTATACCTACGTACTTGTATATAAATATATAGCATAATCCCATTTATTTATTCTTGAAGTGTCTTAACCTTTTAGATAATCTAACACTTCTCATCACCAACACTTCTCATCACCAACACCTCTCATCACCACATCGCGAAAACATACACTTAATACCTTCTTAACTATATACCATGGAAGAGATATCAATTTCTATAGAGGAAACTAATAAACTCCGGAAGAGTATAGGTCTTCCTCCTATACCAGCTCCCAAACAAGACATTCCACGTGAAGCAGAAGTGGTCCCCCACAAGAAAGAAGAATTATCTATTGAAGAAACAAATAAATTAAGAATATCATTAGGTTTGAATCCAATTGAAAAAACCCTGGCACCAAATACTTCTAGTAAACCTGATGAATCAGAACAAAACTTCAAAAACCATAGAAATGAACAGAATATTAGCGAAAAGGATCAGCAATTAAAACACAAGCTTGAGAGTGCAAAAATCAAAGCTGATAAAAGAAGAAAACTACAATTTGGAAAAACTCTACTTCATGATTATCATGAACAGTCAACTGA
Source organism: Yamadazyma taylorii (assembly GCA_030583035.1). NCBI lineage: Eukaryota > Fungi > Ascomycota > Pichiomycetes > Serinales > Debaryomycetaceae > Yamadazyma > Yamadazyma taylorii. The sequence continues at coordinate 111,647 of JAJMHJ010000001.1, read as the reverse complement.
TGATTGGTTGAATAGTTTGAATAAAGATATTAAAGAAGATGCAAAACCCATTAAGATAGATAAGCAAAATGGAAAAGAAGACCCTGGAGTACATGCCACCATTTCACATAGCATGAAAGATATGAAGAATGTTAAAGATAATGATATATTTACTTTAGAAGATACAGATCTACTAGATGACAATGATGTATTGAGTAATGAGAAATTGGCATCGAAATCTAAAGTTGAACGGGACTTAAAGGAAAGAGAAAAAGTAAATGATATCCGAAATGGGTTAGGATATAAGACTATAGATATTAATGATAATGATAATGATAATGATGATAACAATAATGATAATGAATTGAATGATGATAAGGTTCTTTTTGATGGATCTGAAGTAAAACTAACAACAACAACTAAGACCAGGAATATTCCATCTAACCATAATGATAAAAAACTTGTAAATTTGAAAATATTTGATGATGATGAAGATGATGAGATTATGAAAGGGGAAAGAAATGATAAACAAACAGACCTGGTGAGACCCAAAATGAAGAAGTTGAAGAAAAGGAAAGAACTCAAACAAAGAACTAAGAATCATGAAGAAGGTGATGATATCAAATTGGAGAATATAAAACTTACACCTGTTGATAATGAATTAGAAGATCATTTAGAAGAGTCCTTGTCGATTCGAAGGAAATTGAAACAACAAAAGAGGAAAAATATTAATCCTGAAGACATTGCTAATGAAATAAGACAATATTCACGTATTAAAGAGGAAGATAATGCAGAAAAGAATGCTATGAAAGGGAATTCTGTAGATACTGAAGTATTTGACCCAACCACTGATTTTTTGAGTTCTTTAAAGGTACCTGAAAGAAATGAACTGGAGGGAAGTGGAGTCAAGGAAGATCCTGAAATTAAACATGAACCTGAAATTAAACCTGACCCTGAGATTAAACCTGCTCCTGAGATTAAACCTGCTCCTGAGATTAAACATGACCCTGAAATTAAACATGAGGTCAAACCAGATCCTCAGGTCAAACCAGATCCTGAGTCCCCTGAAATTGATCCACCAATCTCCCAATCAAACTTTAGTGGTCTTGCCCAGACCTTAAAATTTTTAAAATCCAATAACGTAATTCAACCTTCAAATCCTAATAAAGATCATAGAGATGCGTTAAAACAAGCAGAATTAATGACATTAAGAATATCTATCGAAGAAAGAATTCTTCATGATCGGTTAAATAAAGATCCAGAATATGTCAAATTGGCCAAACCACAAAAGGATAAGATTTTTAATGAGCAATTAGATCAAATTTTAATAGATAAAGGAATTGTAAATTCTACCAATGATCCAATAAAATCTCATAATTATAATCCATCGGTGCAAATTATTCATAGAGATAATACAGGTAAAGAATTAGATACAAAAGAGGCCTTTAAGTATTTATCGCTGAATTATCATGGTACTAAAACTAATCCTAATAAGAATCTTAGTAAACGGCCAACCAATAAATTTAAACAAAGGTTTAAACGAAAGTGAGGTGTAGTCCTTAGTCTACTAGTCTACCTTAGTCTAATAGTCTATCTCAGTCTACTAGTCTACTAGTCTACCTTGGCCTCAATAGATTTATAGAATTCACTCCCCTCAGGATAGCCATCCGTATATACAATTTTTATAAGCTCGTATATCGTATATCTCATTTCTTCTCATGTCTTCTCTTCTCTTCTCGTCCCTTACATTTGACATAACTTCCACCAATGGTGTCTCATTTGACAGATTCCGTCTCCGGGCATCGGTGAAAAAGACTCATTACGCTTATGTAATCCCTGCAAAAAAAGATCAGATAAAATGAAGCCCTTGCGCATGCCATTTAAAAGGGCTCTTCGGGTATAAAGCTTATTAATTTCATTATTTAACTCAGTTATTTTAAATATATATATATTCAATTTTGAATTATAAAAGGTGTTAGTAATACCTAGTCGGGTGTGTTGAAAAGATAGTACTAGTTAACAATATGATTCTGGAGGTGGTTATAGGAATTAGCGGGATGACTTGTAGTTCATGTTCCGGTTCTATAACCGATGCCTTAAGCAAGCAAGACGGTATAAATGATGTTAATATTTCTTTACTTACAGAAGAAGGGAAAGTCATATTTGATTCTGAGTTGATTGATGTTGCTACTATAATGGAAACTGTGGAAGATTGTGGGTTTGGTGTTCGTTTAATCGATGAAAAAGTCAATAAAGAATCTAATGGTAGTAGCAATGATACCACTGATGGTTGGGAAGTGATTGTCTCCATTAAAGGGATGACTTGTGGTGCATGTAGTGCATCTATAACTGATGCATTAAATAAAGTGATAGGAATCGAATCTGTTGCAATCAATTTAATGACTGAAGAAGGGAAAATCCGATATAGATCACCAGTTGATGAGAACATTATAATTGAAACTATTGAAGATTGTGGATTTGAAGCAACCATAGCTTCAAGAATTAATTTGGATAATAATGAAACAAATCAAACAAATCAAACCAAATTTTCTATAACGGGTATGACTTGTGGTTCTTGTAGTGCTAGTATTACTAGAGCATTAGAACTGATTGATGGAATTGATGAAGTTAATGTTTCATTATTAACTGAAGAAGCTTTAGTGGTTCATAATTTATCAAAGGTTTCTACTGATAAGATCAAAGAAACTATTGAAGATTGTGGATTTGATGCTAACTTATTGATTACAAGTAAATTAAATAAATCGGATAATCATGAAGAAACTGTTGTATTACAAGTTTATGGATTAACTGACAATACTGATATTTCTCAATTTCAATATAATTTAGAAGCCAGTCTAACTAGTCTTGGTAGTGCTATTTTAAATTATAAATTGAAATTGGATGATAGTTTTAATGATTTAATTGATTCTGTTGGTACTAATACTGCTTTAATAAATCCTGTAGGTGGTAGATCAGATATTGATACTGAATCTTCGGATAGAAATATGATAAATGAATTATCAATCACTTATGATTCTTTGACCATGGGAATTAGAGATATAATCAACAAGTTAAATTCAATAGAACCAGATATTACATTTTTAATTTTAAATTCAGTTGATCAATCTTCAAATCTACAATTAAAACTTTTATCAAGAATTAAAGAAATTAATTATTGGAGAGCAAATTTTCTTAAATGTTTAGTTTTAGGGATTCCTATAGCTATTTTAAGTAGGACTCAAACCCTTGACTTTTGGCAACATAAATTAATATTTCCAGGATTATTTTGGACAAGTTTAATACAAGGAGTATTATCCACATATATTCAATTTAAATTGGGAATTACTTTTTTAAAGAAATTTGGTCAATTCATTAAAAATAGAGGTTCTGGTGCTACTATGGATGTATTGGTATGTATTTCTACCATGATTTCATACTCATTTTCGGTTTTATCAATGATTGTATATGTATGGAATGGTACTACTTCAAGACCTCCTATTCTTTTATTTGACACTAATGCCATGTTGGTAACCTTCATATCTATTGGGAAATGGTTAGAAAATAAAGCTAAAGGGGCCACATCTACTGCTTTATCAAAATTATTATCATTAACTCCTGGTAATTGTATCATTGTGACTGATATTGAAAAATATAAAAATTATATTGATTTTTTAAAAACTGAAAAGGGTGAATTAGGTGCATCTACTTCAATTAATTTTGAGCAAAAACAACAACAAAAACAAAAACAAGAACAAGAGGAAGAAGTAGAAGAAGAAAGTTTCCCAACTGAAACTATTGAAATTGATTTAATTCAATTAAATGATGTAACAATTATTTTACCTGGAAGTAAAATCCCTGCTGATGGTCAAATTATATTTGGAGAATCTGAAATAGATGAAAGTTTATTAACTGGTGAAAGTTTACCAATTTATAAAAAAGTTGGAGATCAAGTAATTGGTGGATCTATTAATGGGCCAGGATTATTACATGTTAGAGTAACTAGTTGTGGGAAAAATTCACAATTACAAAAAGTTATTAAATTAGTTAAAGAATCTCAAATTTCAAAAGCTCCAGTACAAAGATATAGTGATTATATTGCATCAAGATTTGTTCCGGCCATATTAATTTTATCGTTAATTACATTTATTTTTTGGGTCTTTTACTGTTATGCTAAAAATAAATCATTACCTATGATTTTTGAAAAGGAAGAAAATGGTAAATTTTTTGTGTGTCTTAAATTAGCCATTTCAGTTATTGTTGTAGCATGTCCTTGTGCTTTGGGATTGGCTGCTCCAACAGCTATAATGGTTGGAACTGGTTTAGGAGCCCAAAATGGAGTACTAATAAAAGGTGGTGATGTATTAGAAAGAGCTAGTAATTTAGATATTTTGTTATTTGATAAAACTGGAACTTTAACTACTGGAAAAATGAGTTTACATAGTTTTAAAATATTTGAAACTATGAATATTCAAGATTGGTGGAGATTAATCGGAAGTATAGAAAATAATTCAGAACATCCTCTTGGTAAAGCTTTAGTAAAAATTTCTAAACAACAATTGGGACTTTTTGAAGAAGATTCATTTGGTCCAATAGTTAAAAGTTTTGAATCTTTAACTGGATTAGGGATTAAAGGAGTTATGATTTATAATAATACTAATTATAATGTTATTATTGGGAATAAAAGATTAATGGAATCAGAAAACATTGATGTTAGTGATAATAATCGTAAAGAAGGTTCTAATACCATAATATATGTGGTTATAAATGGACAATATTATGGATATGTTGAATTAATTGATGAAATCAAACCAAATGCTAAATCAGCCATTAATTATTTAAAATATCAAAAAAAATTTATTATTGGAATGGTTACAGGTGATAATTCTAAAGTAGCTGAAAAAATTGGTAAAGAATTAGGAATTTTAAAAACTAATATATTTAGTGAAGTATCACCAATCAATAAAGAAAATATTGTTACTGAATTAAGACAAAAATTTGGTGGTAATGGAATTGTTAATATTGCCTTTATTGGAGATGGGATTAATGATGCACCAGCATTATCACAAGCAGATATTGGGATTGCTATATCTAATGGTACTGATATAGCTATAGAAAGTGCTAATATGGTAATAATGAATGAAAGTAATGATTTATTAGGAGTTCCTATTGCCTTAGATATTTCTGGGAAAACATTTAAAAGAATAAAGATTAATTTTGTTTGGGCCATGGTTTATAACCTTGTTATGGTTCCATTTGCTATGGGATGTTTCTTACCATTTAATATAATGTTACCACCAATGGCTGCAGGATTATCTATGGCATTTAGTTCTCTTAGTGTGGTGATATCTTCATTATTATTAAAAAACTGGAAATTTAATACCAAACTTGATTCTAAAGTGGATTTTGAATCTTTTGATGATTTTGATTTAAAAAATTATGGAGTAGAAGATCTTGCTCGTTATAGAAGATCAAGAAGGTGGTTATAGAGGTGGTAAAGGGTTATGGCAAGAGCTTATGACTATTTAAATTATTTATATAGAGTAGTTAATTAAGATAATATTTATGGTATTTATGATATTTATGATATTTATGGTTTCTATTATTTTTATTGTGTAGTGCTCTGGTAGTGATAGTAACTAGATAAAAGGTCGTGTGAGCCCACTACTTTCTATGATTTATTAAAAATGACCACTAAAAGGACTTAAAAATCACAAAACTAGGTCCATATATATATTCATGTATTAGAAATCATTATTAGGAAGTATTAACGTCAACATATCAATTTTTGATTGATATCAACATATCAATTTTTGATTGATATCAACATATCAATTTTTAATCAATTATATAAAAGTTTAATTATCGCATATAAAATTTAGTGAGAATCGACAAATTTCGAATTTTGCAATTTGCAGCCATTAATTCTCTCAGTAATAACCGTCGTTTATTATACCATGAAAATCACACCTATAGTATTTATTGCTGCTGGAGTAAGTTCAGCTGTTGTATTACAACAAGAACAAACTATGTCAGACATTCAGGAGTCTCATTTCATCCCTAATGAACTTGAACCAACCACTGATACTGAATTAGTCAATAGAGATATTTTCTCAATCGGGAAGAAAAAGACTAAATTTTTGAAGAAATTTTTAACCAAGAAGAAAAAACTTGTAAAAGAATTACAAATTATCAGTAAAAGTTTAGATAAAATTGAAAAAATGAAAGGAGAAGTAGAAGAAGAAGAAGATGAAGGTGATGAAGAGGAAGGAGAAGGAAAATCAAACTTAGGAGAATTAAAAGATGAATTAATTGAAAAGTTATTAACCAAAGTATTTATCAGTCTAAAGAATTCTGAATTAATTAATCCAATTTTAAAGTTCTCTTTAACTGATGATAAAGTTAGAGCTGGGATTATTGATATCACTATAGAATTATTAAAAGCAGACGTGATTCCATATTATGAAATCTTTGTAGCTTTAAAAGATAGTGGATTAGCATTACAAACAATTAAATTCTTATTAACTGATCCTGAAACGAGACAAGGTCAAATTGATTTAATTATTGAATTGATTCCAAGATTACTTGAAGATGGAGTGCTTAATTTTGATGATATTTTAAAACATTTACCATCATCGATTCCTTTACCTTTTGGAGGGGTTAGTACTACTATTGCAACCACTGCGACTGCTGCTATTCCTAGTACCTTCGCGACTTCAGTTAGTACCAATGCCACTGATAATACGGTGACCTTAACCACTGTCTCTTGATTGTTTACTGTTAAACTTGCTCATTTAGTTTATATTTCTTTGTTTATGTTTTTAATAATAATAATATAATGATCAATAATAGTTGTAGTAATAGTAGTAGTAGCAATAGTAGCAATGATAATAACCATAGTAATTATATAATTACACAAACCGAGTGTCTACAATTCAATCATAAATAAAGGTATCAATATTAAAACATATACACAACTATATCATCAACTAACTTACAAAGCTAATAAAGCACCGGCGGCTAAAGCAGCAGCACCGACAGCGTATTGTTTGTTAGCAGCACCTTCCCAGGTAGAAACATTGCTAGTGTTGTTAGAAGCTGGACAGTTAGTGACTTCTGGACCACAAGAAGTGATGGTGACTAAGGTGGATTCTAAGTCAGTTTCAGTGGTAACGTTAGCAGCAGAGGCAACAGCGGCGAATAATAAAGCAACAGATGAAAATTTCATTTTTAATTTAACGATAGACTAAGTTGGGTGTTTATTGAAGAAGAAAAGAAAAGAAGGAAAAAAAAAAAGTTTGAGGGAGGGAATCTTTGTGGTTTATATAATTTCTCAAAAGGAACCACAAACATCACTATAGGAGAAATAGAGGGGGATAGAAAGGACCGCCTTTACATTAATTTCGTCTGTTTATGTTGACAGTTAAATAAACAATACCACCGGTAACCATTTGATTCATGCATAACTTATGAATGTGGGCTTAAATCGGCTGATCTTTGTACTGATTGGGGAGTATTCGGTCCCAATTGGGATGCGACCTAAACAATGGTTAACTTTAAATTCAATGAGCGTTTCCGTTTATAGTAACCGGGTTCCCCTATTTGTTTTTGACGCGCGTGTATGTATATATATGATTTGGCTTAACGAGGAAAGTTGCAAATAGATTATTTACTATCGACGTAATTATATGAAACGTTCTATTATGGTGGTATTATAAAGTTTAAATATTATAATGGATTAATTGACGGATATAAGTTTTGAGAGGTGGTTGTTCTCTTAGAATGCTACCGGGCTAGAATGTGACGAGAATAAATCACGGCCCTCAAATAGTCGATCTAGTCTCAATATTCTTTCTAGTATACCAACCAATATAATCTTTTAAAGCAGTTCTAATTCTCTTTTGATCTCCATTTTGTACCGCAACTTCAATGGATTTATTAAATTTATTCAATTGTTTAATATCATTATCAGGTAATGCAGAAAAGATATTATTTAACCAATTAATAGCCAATTGATCTGGTGATAATCTTATTAATTTTAATATCAACTCATTTAAATCAAAGTTGATGGTATCATTATGGAAACTATTAAATTTAAAGATTAAATTATAAATTAATTTCTTTAAAATATCTTCACCTCTATTTTGAATAATATAATGAATTTTTGAATTTATTAATGGTTGATTTCTAATTTCAACAAATGAAATTGGTAAAGTAGATGACCCCCAACTAATCAAATCAATTAAATAATGAATGATTGAAATTAAACTTTCGAAATTATCTAAAGAATCAATTAAAATCATCGAACATTCAATCGATGGTAATAAAATTAAATTATCATCATTTACATCAAAAAATTGATTAGGATAATACATTAATAAATCATCCACCATTCGGAAAAAATCTTCTATAATATCAGGAATACTATTAAAATCATTAACTTGTTTTTTCAATAATTCAAAAAAATTTAAACTTTGTTCGATACCAAATTTAAAAATGGTTTCAATTAATTGAGGTTCAAATGATTCTTCATCACCAAATACTTTTAAAATAGTTCCACTTACATATAAATAACAACCATATTTATTAATTTTAAATCCTTCCACCAATAATTGTAAAATTGACTGTAAATTATCATCTAATAAATAAATATTAAATGATTCAATTGAAGTTTTAATGACTTTTAAAATTTTTTCATTAATCATTAGATTATTCAAATATTCATGTAAAAATTTATTCAATATTGGGAATATAATATTTAAATAAAGGTTCACAATTTTATTATCATAATTATCATAATCTTTAATTTTTAAAACTTTAATAAATATGGTAAATACTTCAAAATTCTCGGATATTTGTTTAATATCTTGAGATTTAAACAAATGGTTTAATTTATCAATTGTTGGAGTTAAAAATAACAATGAAGTTTCGTATACTTTTGGATCATTTTCATTAAAATTCTTTAAGATATGACTTATTCCATCAATTAATTCATAATTAGACTCTATGTCAATTTTATCATTAATTTCTTTATATAATACATATAATTGTTCAAGATAATTCATTAATAGTTTAGAACAATCTTGACAAAAATACATTAATGCATTAGATGATGCTACTAAAATTGATCGTTTATCTTTATCATTAAAATTGTTAGTGTCCAGTTCATTAAATCCTTTAATAATATAATTTAATTGAACCTCTAAATATTGAGGATTAGAATTAGTCCATTCAGTATATCTTCCTAATACTAATGTAGCACTATATCTAATTTTTGGATGTTCTGGTAATTGAATAAGATCATTCATAATATGAGGTAAGATTTTATTTTCAGAATTGGGGATTTCTTTAGCCATAGTTCTCATAGAAAATAAGGCACTTTCAATGGGTTGCCATTTATAATTATTAGTATGATTAATTGATTGAAGTTGTTCAAATGGAATCGATAAGGCATTAAATGGTCCTACAATTACAGTAGCTTCTTTTAATACATCCCCCATTTCATATCTAAATTCTTTAAATTTATCTTCTTGTTCTTTATCACCTTCAAAATTTTCATCATCTGGATAAGTTAAAAGTTTAAGGATAATTTTAATCAATTGTTGATATACAGGAATAAATATAATTTTTGATTGATTAAAGGTATGTAAAGTTAACATTTGTTTTAATAAATACCAAAAATAAAAGGAATAATGAATGATATTTAATCCTTCATCAAGATTTAAATAATTTAATAAAATATCTACCAAAGGTTTAAATTCATTAGGTCTTTTAGCAATTAATACATGCCAACTTTCACAACTTTCAATATATAATTTCCCCAAGATTTCGAAATTTTCTTCATCAATACTAACATATTGATTCAATTCAATTAATTTAATTAATAATGCATTAATGATTTCAAAATTGTCAATATCTCTAGTTTCTCTAACAATAGTAATTAAACAATCAACAGCTTTTTCAAAATAATCTTCAACTTTAAGGGAATTAAATATTAAATTAGTTAAGGAATTGATCTTGAGAAAACTTTCTATTGGTAATTCTTTAATCCAATTGTTTAAACAATCTAATATTAGAAATTCATTACCATCAATAAAATTGGATAATATCATTAATATTTGTTCAATATTGGTTTCATTCATGATTAAATTAACTCGTTGATTGAATTCTTCATCAGTTAAATGGGTCTTATTAATATCATTTATTTCTTCTGGTAAGATCTTTAAGAATTCAAATAAAATTTCAATAAATTTATTATTTATAAAAAATTCAATCAAATCTTTTAAAGGATTTTCCCAAGTAATATCTTGTAAAATCAATTGACAAAGACAAATATTCAATTGAATACGGATCAATTTAAAAGGTCTGGAGTTATATTTGGTTAATAAATCTATTATCATATCTTTTAACTCTTGAAGATTATTATCATTGATTTGTCCTAAATCATATGTTAATTTATTTCTTAATGTTTGACTTAAAAATAATTTAATTTGAATGGTATTGTGGGGATTATCTTCAGTTTGCAGTAAATGTTTATGACAAATGGCCCATGATTCTTTTGATTTCTGGAAATTTTCAAGATATTCCATAGCTGCTGATTTTTCGGTTTGTGGTGCATTAGAATACATGGTATTCAAGGCTTCAATTACTTGATTAATATCAAACATATTGAAGGATAGACAACACTAGGACGATGGTATATATATATATAAAGAAAAAATAACAATAAAGGAAAAACGGATTTTGATGGGAGATTATTGGGAAATATAAATACAAGAATTATGATAGGTTTAACCCGTTGGTTATTCGAATCCCTTTATAATATGTTTGAGCAAAGTTATAAAATGAATAGATTCAACTGACTGAAAAATTGTAATTTTTTTTTCGCAAAGGTTGGTAGTGGCAATTATCAAAGATTGAAATGGTTGCAAGTGTGGGAGAAAGAGGATGGGAATATAGTACTAACTGTGTAGGGATTATGGTAAGAAGTAGTGGAGATTGGTTAGGATGTATAAGGAAGAGTAAGGGATTGGTGAACATATCACGTGTTCCATGGGTACCGTGTACCATGGGTACGGTAGGGCTAATGTACTTGCATAATAATATGACCTTTCCTCATTTATCTAGTATACCTTCATTCGTACATTATATCATAACCTGTTTATTCCAGGGTGTCTACAGCTTATTACTCATTTATAAACTTGGAGTCAATCTTTATAATCCTTATGACTACACTTCATTGGTTATTCCTAGGATGCTGCAAAAAACTTGACTCGATGTCTACGTGCCTTACTCATAAACTCTCTAAGTGTCGTCGCGTCAAAAAAGAAAAAAAAACGTTGATGAAAAAAAAAAAAAAAATATTAAAGACATTAACTAATCTAGGTGTCATGAGTAGACCTGTTGTAATTTCTGGACCAAGTGGTACTGGTAAAAGTACCTTATTAAAAAAACTATTCGAAGAATTTCCTGATAAATTTGGATTTTCAATCTCTCATACTACTCGTCAACCAAGACCTGGTGAAACTGATGGAGTTGAATATCATTTCACTACTGTTGATAATTTTAAAAAATTAATTGACCAAAACGAATTCATTGAATGGGCCCAATTTAGTGGGAATTATTATGGAACCAGTAAAAAAGCTGTTAAGGACGTAGCTAGCAACGGGAAGATTTGTTTATTAGATATTGATATGCAAGGGGTTAAACTGGTTAAAAATAGTGATTTAAACGGGAAATTTTTATTTATAGCTCCACCATCTATTGAAGAATTAAAAAAGAGATTATCTGGTAGAGGTACCGAAACTGATGACTCTATTTCTAAACGTTTAGAAGCTGCTACTAGAGAAATGGAATTTTCCAAGTCTGGTGCTCATGATAAAATCATTGTTAATAATGATTTACAACAAGCATATAAAGAATTTAAAGAATTTATTTTAGATCAATAAACTAAATGACTTACGTGAAGTTATGTACTAATATATGTGTTTATTAGTTATACTTATACATTATTATAATACAGAATAAATAAAATACTAATAACTGAACATCCTTTCACGAAATATATTTTTAAACCTTCTTTACTTATTTACTTCATATTATTTTACTTTTTCTTTTTTATTTATTCTTTTCAATTTTTTAACTTCTTGTCTCTTTTAAATATACTAGATCCCGCCTAGTCTATGTTCATTATTGATTAAGAATTTTCTAATTTGTGATAAATTCGTTGATAATTTTTCAAATATTGAAAATTTTAATTGATTATTAAAGGTTTGTAAAAGTAATAATTCACCCACATTCAATAAATATAAAATATTTGAAAAATTTAAATCATCATCATCATTATCATTATTATTAAGGTCATTTGTAGGTAATAAACCATCATCATTCATGGTTTCATCACTAGCATTAAAATTTTCATGATTAACATTTAATGTTAATTGATAAATAGTGGAAAGATTTAAATTGATTTGAATAAAGTTTAAAAATGAAAAGATTGCTTTAAACTTCTTGCGTAATATCAATCTATAAGTTGGCAGGGTGGATGTGATTGACTTGATATATAATAATAACAAAATTGATAAGATTGAAAACACATGAAACATACATTGAGATAAAATCACATTTAATTCTTGACTTGAATTTAAACTATTAATAAATTTAATATCAAGGATTTTTTCAAAACTAAGGTCATCAATATCAGAATCTTCATTATCTTCATCTTGATTTATATCTGAATAATCAGGTTGGTTTGTATTTAATGATTTGCTTTGATGATGATCATGTTTTTCAACTTTAAGAACTAAAAATTTCAATATAATTAAACAATAGTCCAAGATTTTATCAATTTTTGAAAATTCATTTAATTTAATTGAATTAAGTAATTTTTCATAATTTTTAAGTAATTCTTGATAATTTTTTAACCAACTTTGTTGTTTTAATAATTTAAAGTCAATCACTGAAGAAATCTTAATAAAATGACTTAAAATTGAATAATCAATAACTTGATAATCGATGGAATCTGATTTTAAAAACATTGATAAATTATTCAAAATATTAATCGTATTTAAATTATTATTAAATTGATTTATCTCAAATATTCCATGAATCAATGTTAAAAATCCATATTTTGATAATCCATTCAAACATTTTAAACCATTACTAGTACTAAAATTCATATTTGAATTTTTAGAAATCTTTAATAATAAATCTTTGAAGATTAACTTATTTTTATTATTCATATGATTGGATCCTCCCATTATTGAACTGGTATTAATATTAATATTAGAATTAGAATTTGATGACCCACTAAGAACATGATTGAATTCTTTATATTGTTGATAATTTTTAAAACTCCAATACATTTCATCTGTTTTACTTGGAAGTTCTAAATTATTTAAATCATTAATACTCAAAGTTAAAGGAATATTGTAAAATATTAATAAGAAATTGGTTAACCGATAAATCATAAATATAATTCTAAACTGTGATTGTAAATTAATATTATTGGTAAAGATGACTTCATCATCAAATGAATTATCTGTGAATAATGAATTACTTTCAGCAGAATTATCAGAATGATTAGGATTATGATGATCAGAAGGTTTATTCTTAGATTCATCCATTAATTTGGCTTCATCATCTTTATTAATTGAAAAAAAGATTTTAGAATTCATCTTTTGTTTTTCTTTGATACTAGTTTTAACTAAAGAATTTAATGCATTCAATTGTCTTATGACAATAAACACATTATTTTCATTATCACTAAATAATCCATAAATTACAGATAATGTCAATGATTGAATTAACCATAATGGATTATTCTTCGACTCATTAGATTGTTTTCTAGTCTCTAAATATATATGAATAGTTCTCCTGGAAGCTTCATATAAATGTTCAGAATCATTTTTATTATTTGATAATAATGCTCCAATAGTAGCCATTAATAACGGTAAACAAGCTCTAGAACTTTCATTACCATAATCCTCATTATTAGTCATATTCATTATCTCATACTCATTTAACTTGGAAATATGCATAAAGGCAAACCGTGATAAAAATTTATCAATAAAACTTGATAAATAAAATTCCAATTTTTCATTTGAAGGGATTATAGGATTAGTAACCCCATTTATTGGATACTTGTTTAAAGTTCTACTAATAAAAGCTCTTAAATTATTAGTAAACATTTTATGCTTTGAATAATTTGTCAATTTTAAATTGTTCAAATTAGTGGTATTTTCAATGTTTAACAATTGTGATTGATTAATGTAATTGGGATTATTAGTATTGTTATTAAAATGGGTTGTATTTGAATTAGGTGTTAATGATGAATAACCACTTGCTCCTAAAGCACTATTAGGGAGATTCCCAGGACCTGGTGAATCGACATTTGATGAAGATACACTTGGATTATCACCATAGAACGAATATCCATTGGATAAAAACTTGGAATTTATATCAATTTCATTGGCCAAATCACCAATATCATTAATAAAATTCAAATCAAAATCAGATGTCAGATGATGTGATCGATTTTGAGAACGTCCATGGTTTGTATGTGGAGAATCAAGATGTAAATCTAAATGATCTTCTTCAAATTCTTGTTTAATAGGAGTTAAGTTAGTATTTAATCTATAATCCAGGGTAAAATTTTTGGACATCATAGATTCAGGAATATCATAAAATGAATATCCATAGAATTCTTTATCATTATCAGTTTCATTTCGGTTAAGATTAGTATCAGGAGTATTATTGGTATTGGTGATATTAGTATTAGTATTAGTATTAGTGTTAGTATTAGTATTGTTGTTGTCATTATTATTATTATTACCATTATTATTGTTACCAGGCTTGTATGGGTTTTTATTAACGGGAAATCCAGCAATTCCAGAGGTGGTACCTGTACCACTCTGACTATTTGTATCAGGATTTGTTTTATGAAGATCATGATTATTTTCATGAGATTTTATATCATCATTCATTGTGGAAGTAGGCATCATATACTGTAGATTATTCAAATCCAATTTTTTATCTTTAAGTTCAGAATTCATACCAGGAATATGAGATAAACCATTCAACCAAGAACTTTCATCATAGGATTGAGAAGGAATTAATTGAGGAGTTGAAAATTCAACATTTTCAGCTCCAGGGTATAAATCATTAAATTCCGGAACGTTAACAGCATAATTAGGACCAGATTGTGCTGAAAAGGATGCACCCCTACCTCTTGATAATATTTGTTTAGACAAATCTGAATTTCTTCTTGATTTTTTAAATGGAGTAGAAGATAATTGTGAATATTGTGACAGTTGTGATTGACTACGTTGTAAAGGAAAGGGTCCCAGATTAGGAACTGAATTCGAATGGGAATGTGAAAAAGAATTGGTAAGTGAATTAGAAACTGAATGAGAAAGAGAATGACCATTATTATGATAACCAGGTATAGGACCAAGGGAATGAATATTTGAATTAGGATGGGCATGAATCAGATTCAGTGTCTGAACTTGTGATGTATTAAGATTAGAAGGTCTATCAGAAACTGAAGGAGATTGACTGGACTTATTAGATGAAGGATTATGAGTATTTTGAGGTAAATTCAGATGATGAACTGATTGCATATGTTGCATTTGATTATTAAGTGGATCGGATCCAAATAAGTTCAAATTAAAACTTATGTCATCATTATTATTATTAGTAGAAGTAGTAGGAGTAGTATGATCATTCGGAGGAGAATCTAAAGCATTCATATCATCATTAGCTCTTTTAACACTTTTACGTCTTAATCTGGTAATGGCATCAGCACAACCAGCATGTAGTTTTTGGGCATGTCTTAATAATAAATCTCTTCTAGAAAATTTCCGTTGACAAACACCACAAGTAAATGGTTTTTCTTTAGTATGGGATCTTTCATGTCTTCTTAAATGTTCTAATCTAGCAAAAGCTCTTGTACAAACTTGACATACAAATAATCGAGGCTTACCACTAGGGGTAGTTCCATAAGCAGTTAACCCTAACGGAACTTTCTTACCATTTTCATCAATAGTAGTAGGGCCTGTGATGGAATCATCGTTGTCATTATTACCAGTACCAGTATCAGTACCACTACCAGCACTACCCTTAATTGAATTAGAAGGACTAGAAGACATGGTAATCCCCGAGTCAATATCCATATTATTTGAATTTGAAGATGTCAATGACTTAACAGGTGGTAAATGTGGATTCATATTAACATTGACTGTTGTCATTCACCAGTCCAAATAGCAAAAATCTTGTCAATAGTTAAAATAATTTTTTGAGTTCTTTTGACAAGGAAGAAAAAAAAAAAAAAACGGAAATGTCGCGGATAACAGGAAAACAAATTAACACTAATGACAGCGGCTTGTAAAAATTACTATCAGGATTGTTTTCAGACAGGATAATGTCTGGACTAAAGTACTACTAGAACCACAGGAAAAAAGAAAAAGAATCAATTACAACCAGTTATATACTATACGAAGAAAATCGAGTAATTGACACTAACCCTCTATAACAGGTCAAAAGAATAATGGTGATTGTTGGATTCAACAAAGAGAAAAGAACGGATTTTTTTTTTCCTTCTTTCTCGCGAGATCTGGGGAAATGCAATTAGCAGTACACACGGCACCTGCTCGGTGGCTGACGGCACATATACCAGAGGCACAAGGGACAGCATGTGCTAACGGTGAGGTAGTCTCTGTTGTTACTAGTTTAGAGGTAGATGCTACTGATGGAACTATTGGTATACTAGAGATCCTAGGGCTCATTGATCCTTTCTGATGCCTGAGATATTGATCCGATAGTATCAGCCACGAAAGACCATTACTTCAAGATATGCTCAATATGGCTGCAGCTTTTAATATTACCAGCATTTACAAATAAGACGCATTTGAAAAAAAAATAAATGTATTTTTTGAAGAGATATCATGACTAATATGAAACAGAGATAATGATATGAAGGGAGACGAACAAGAAACCAAAGAATTGAGGATCGTGATATGAGATCCTTAGGATTGGGGTTATTAGAGTTATTAGGACGAAGGGGTTACAAAATCCCATCATATCGAATATATGACCCTTAAGGATCTATGAAATGACTACCTGCCGTGGGATAATTTTAATCTTTATAAAAAGTGGGGAAAGCTTACACAAAGTAGCAATGTCGTTCATTGACCCAAGAGGACTTTTTTTTGCGCAATAGTCTCGCACCCATCTCACGTGATGTTTCGCATTTTTCATATTTTTTTCCTTGTAATGACTATCATTCATCATCATATTATTACTAACTAACTAACTAACTTATACTTATCATATCTAATATGCCAGTGACTGAAATCACATCAGAAGATCAATTCACCGAATTATCTAAAACCAAAGATACATTAATATCTTTATACTTCCATACAGAATGGGCTGAACCTTGTAAAACCATGAATTCCATTTATTCCACCTTATCTAATACACCAGAAAATTCCGATATTTTATTCTTATCTATTAATGCCGATGACCAAAGTGATATAAGTGATATATTTGAAGTTAGCGCAGTTCCTTATTTCATCCTTATAAAAAACTCCACGATTTTAAAAGAATTAAGTGGAGCTGATCCAAAAGAATTTATTAGTACTTTAAATGGGTTAAAAACTCCTTCAAATGATAATACTTCTAGTACCAAAGATTCTACTAGTAATGGTGTTAATGGTTCGAATGGAACTAAAAGTGGACCAGTTGCTGATGAAGTTGACGAATCTCCTGAAGCCTTAAATGAAAGATTAAATAAATTAACTAAGGCATCCCCAGTCATGTTATTTATGAAAGGATCACCATCATCTCCTCAATGTGGATTTTCTAGACAATTAGTAGCCATTTTAAGAGAACATGAAGTTAGATTTGGATTCTTTGATATTTTAAAAGATGATTCAGTAAGACAAGGATTAAAAGCTTTTAGTGATTGGCCAACTTTTCCTCAATTATATATTAATGGAGAATTTCAAGGTGGGTTAGATATTATTAAAGAATCTATAGATGAAGATCCTGATTTCTTCAAAAATGCAGTAGAAGCAGCTTAATCATCATTCTTTTTTTTTTTCTTCTCCTCATTTGGTTGGGTTTATAGATCAAGAAAAATTCTTTTCTGTATTTATTATTTAATATACAATGCTAATTTTATTTACATGAAAATTGCCAAGGTTATAAAAAATCAGATTCATCCAGAAACTCATAATCAGATTCAAATGGTAAGGGTTTTCTTTCTTGTTCATGTTGTTTATCATCATCATCATCATGATCATCATCATCATCAGTATCCTCTACAGGATCACTTAATATTTCATCCTCCAGATGGTTAATATTTATCAGATTATCTTGTAATTGTAGATTATTATTTAATTGTAAAGTGAACTGATTAAATTTTTCAAAATTGTCTTCTTCATAATCATAATCATTATCATTATCATTATCATGATTGTCGTAATCATTCTTATTAGATTGTTCAAGATCATTAGAATCACCAAATAAATTATCATCTAAACTTTTCCCATTAAAAGAACCACCTATTCGATGAAATTGTTCATGATATTTATTACTAATAATCATGGGGATATAATAACCATCAAGTAAATTAATGGTATCGAACGATTCATGACAAAACATGGGATTATTCTTCAAAATTTGAATTTTTTTATAGATTTTATTATATGATTTAACCATATTAAAATTCTTTGAAAAAGTTATTCGATTAAATTTATTAGAATTATTGGTAGATTTCGATGTAGATAACTTACATTGATCCAACCCTACCCGAACCGATCTAATCATAGTATCTTTCCCTTCCATTAAATCATAAATTAAATCACTTTCACTCAACCTATCTGAAATAAATTCACTATCTTTTAAACAATCATCAGTGATTAAATTTGTATAATTTTCTAATATCGATAAATTTAATAGTTGTAAATTTTCATAATTATTTAAAACATCTTCAATTGTTAAGAAATTAGCATCATTATTTGACATATTTGTTGATTTATATTTACTGGATGCATATAAAATCTTCCCAATGGCATGGAATAAATTAATGGTTATATTTCGATTGTAATTTTCATCATTACTATCAATAAAGTCAACAGTTCCTTTACCATAAAATTTACTCCAAAGTTCTAAATTATTTATGCTAGATCGAATATCTCCAATATCATTAATCAGATTTAAAAAATTATTTACATGATTTTGAGGAATCAGCTTAAAAATTTTCGACTCTTGTTTAATGATTCGATTCATCATAGATTTCATGAATTTATTGGCTATACTATTAAACTTAATAACTCCAACTTTTGAATGACTTAAAATTTCTTTTCCTAAAACCGTATTAATATTTAAATTATTTTCTATATTGAAAAATTCATTTGAAGTTGAATCACCCACATTCCCAAAATTCCTTTCAAGTTCTGTTAAACATATAATTATTGGTGGTAATGATTGATTTAAATATAGCCATTCTAATAATTTGATACGAAAATTATTTAACACCGGTTTATGGAAAATATTAGGTAATTCTTCCACTAAAATGAATTTCAAGTTTTTACCAGTCAAATATTTACAATCATTTAAAAATTCATCAAAGTTATTAGAACTGCTATTGTTATTGAAATATTCAACATATCCGTTACCAAGTTCTTTACTTAAAAGCTTAACACTGGTTGATTTTGAACTTCCTGATGGTCCAGTAATCACCAAGATTTTTCTATTTTGATGAGTTATCATTTCTTCCATAAGTTGCTTAAGTTGTTTTAGCTTGGTAGGATTTATACATATATCATTAGTAGTTTTTGGACTATATTTATCAACCCAAGATTCATTAGTAATTGATGATTTAGTTGTGGGTAAATTTCGAGGGGTGTTGGAAGGGTTGATAATCCGTTTCTTAATTATGGGTTCATCAATTACATCAAAGGATTCATCTTCAATATCCTCTGATTCATTTGAGTCATCAGATAGCTCCCTTCGCTTCATATATGTATATATCTATATGTATATATAAATATATAATAGTTCAAGATAATTTTGTATATTACGTTCTGTACATCAAGATCGCGCGACATCGTATATAACATAGAGGGCCAGGACTTTATACTGGAGTCCTTGGTTTGGTGATAAAGTTGTACAATGGAGGTAATGATGGATGATAAGGAGTTGATCCTGGAGGAGATTGTTGTGGTACTTGTTGAGGGGTAGGATATGATTGATTTGAAAATCCAGGAAGTGCTTGTACAGGAGGGAGGGAAGGAGGTGGACCTGCTTGATATGCTCCAACAGGAACACTAGCAGGTACCCCAATAGGAACTCCAGTAGGAGCAGTAGTACAACCAGTATAATAGCCCTGAAACCCTGGTGATGGTGGTGGTATTGATGGTTGTGGCTGGGAAATCATCCCGATGTTGGGTTCAGATTTAGGTCGTATTTGTTTAAGATTACTATCACCTTCAGCTTTCTTCTTCCGACTTAACTGCTTCAAATATACCGGATCATTGGGGTTGGGATTATAGAAATCATTGGTGTAACGATCTATTTGATCATTGGAATAATTGGGCAAATTATACCATATTTCCTTGAATTTTGTAGACGGAAACTTTCCCTTAATGACTTCAATTAAAAAGTTTTCATGTTTAGTTAAATCCAAATTCTCTTGAGATAACCCCGTAACAGACTTATCTTCTAATAATATTTTAGATACTTTTTCCGGTTTTATCTTTGGTTCGGTGTCCTTTTTGTTCTTGAAAAATTGTCCCTGATATATCCCATCATATATGATTAGATCATTATATTCTAAATCAATAGTCTCAGTTAATTCAGGATATTTCAAAATACTGATCTTTTGTTCAGCAGGCAAAATATTTTGAATGATACCACTGGAATATTGTTTAGAATCTTTTTTGAATTGAACTAGGGTTCCACAAGATAATAAAGTAGGATCAACTTTAACTGCACCTGAATATTTAGGACGATGAAACTTACAAATAAACTCTCCGTTATCATGATCTAATAATACTCCATCATTTATAGAACAGGTCCCATGATATGCTCTAACACATCTTCCATAAGTACATTGGAAACCTGCCCCTTTTGTACGCTCACCACAATATAAACATTTCAAATTCTTTTGGGCTTTAGATATATTCAGGATTCCTAATATCTTATCGTTCTTAAAGGTCAATTCATTGGGAAATAATGTACCACAAATTCGATGTACTTGAATACCATCTATTTCAGTATTAATTAGTTCAAATTGATAAGACTTTAATAAATCTTTGGGGAGATTATTAGGGCATAAATAACACTCACAATTAGAGGTGTTTTTATTAAGGACTTGAGATTGATCAGATTGATGAGACGCAGGTTGGACTTCAGATTTTGGCTTTTTAATAGGATTAGAATGGGAACTAGTATCATTACTTCTTGATCTTTTAGTTGAAGTTTCTTTTGGTTTTGAAATAGTTGAATTATTAGTATTGACTTTTAACTTCTTTGGAGATTTATTAAGTTTCTTCGTATGGTCTACGGTTTTTATTGGTTGATTATAATCCAGATGATCCAGAGTATTTTCATCTTCACCATCTTCACCATTATCACTCGTCAAATCAGGAACTTCATAAGGAATCCCTTTAAATTTACAATATAATTCTTTAACGTTAATTCCAACAGAATCACTAATACACTCACATTTGGAAGTTCTTTCCGCTATTGGGAACCAATCATCGAGAGCAAAATTAACTGATTCAGCTAAATTATAGCCATAATTAAACCCAGCATGATAACCATAAGGATATGTAATCATAAATTCTTTTTCTCGATGAATAATTTTATTATATTTAATATTATGTTTATCAAGAAATTGAGGGGACACCAAGAACGTTTTATGACGAAGGAAATCGTGACAATTTTTATATTCTTCAGGGAAAACATCCTTCATAACATTAAAGAAGTTTTCAGATTCACTTTGGGGGATAGAATACCATTGTTTAGGAGCACCAAAGTGAAGATAATTAATTGAATATAAATCTTGATCTTCTAAATGCCATGCAAACGTAGCTTTCCATAATCCAGCATATAAATAGGCATCATTAACACCAGGTAATTTTACATCCATTAAATCTAATAAATTAGGTAAATGAGCCACATTCCAATATTTAAGCTTTTGAGAAAATAACGTTCCCATTGAATCAGCTCCATACATGGGTTCAGCATAAGTTAATGATTTCCAATAAGTTTTTTCCAATTGTTCACATCTTTCGGTATCAAAATCTTCCACATTGATATTATATTCTGAACCAGTGGTTTTATGATTTAATTCATTAGTTGATTTATTATTATGACCACCACTACGAGTTTGACGTCTGTTAGTATCATTGCTATTATCATGAGTCTTTTCATTAGGTTTCTTTTCATTACTTTCCTTGTTTAATTTCCTTCGGGATGCCGGTGGTTGATGATTAGATTTTTCTGATAATGATTTCCATTGGAAAATATTATATGTCCTAGCTCTTTCAATATTTTGTTGACTAAAGATTCCATTACCAGATCCATTAATTTGTTGTACGATGGGGTTTTTGATCTTAATGGATTCCAAATTCTTTCTGGTATAATTTTTCGATACTGATTGTAACCATTCTTTAGGAGGTATAACTTTAACTACACCGGTTTCCATTCCATATTTATTAATGGCTTTATTAAATTTATAAAAATCTTTAAATTCTTCATATTTGGGCTTAAATACAGGAATGCCTCCACTATAATGATCAGGTTCAATCTTTAAGTTTGGATCAAACTTGTAAGTATCTTCCATTTCTATCCAATGTTTCTTAAGATTCGGTGATAAGTTTTTATTAAATTGATTAGTTTGATTACCGGTATTCGCTTGCGGTGATATTTTTCGCACTTCGGATAAGCTTGTGTCAGTTTGGGGTCAGTCAGGGTATTGCAAGAACTGGTGTTGTTTGAACTATGGGAAGACGATACGGGGAATTATGAGAAGAAAACACTCAAGTTAGGAGGAAGAAGGTTGTTTTTACTATGTAAGTAGTTTTTAGATTTAAGGAAGGATTTTCAATATGGATCCTTAAGCCTCTACTTAGAGATGTCACAGATGGAAAGAAACTTCGTGTGCGCATAGGATAGATGTTAGAGAGGGTGAAAGGATGTTTTATTCTAGGACCCTTGTCCGAGACACGACCATTGCATTAGCTCCACAACACAAAATATGTACGATATGTATGCAATAAGGTCTATATACATATCACTTACCCTAATACGGCAATATAGGCAGATATAAGAAAAAGCAATTGATGGGTACTGACCTAATTGGACCCCAATAATCCAAGACTTCTAGTATACAAGGAACTCTAGACAACAGTTCTAGAGAAACAGTATAGATGATAAGACGAGAGAACTAGGAGCAGTACTAAGAGCAGTACTAAGAACAGTACTAAGAGCAGTACTAAGAGCAGTACTAAGAGCAGTACTAAGAGCAGTACCAAGAGCAGTACTAGGTGGAGCACCAGGTACACAGTGTAATTAACCATCGCATGGTACAGATCGATACATATGCATACAAAAGCATAATCAATTATCTAAGCCCATCATATTGGTCGGTCAATACGCAGTTAGCGAGCGCGCGAGCGCTCGGATTTTCAATTTTCTACCTGTCCTAACAAGATATGATTAAATTAAACCCCTAAAAATATCGACCAAAAACATAAAAAGATGATCCAAATTGAAAAGAATAAGTCAAATAGATGCAAAAAAAAGGATTTGCGCATTCCCGGAATCGAACCGGGGGCCCAACTATGGCAAAGTTGGATTTTGCCACTAAACCAAATGCGCCTGCACATAGCTTGCATATTTCCTGCAAATTAAGCATTTTTTCCTGCCCAGAGTGGATTTTCTCAGAAAATATTACTAATCTGGTAATCTTCCTGCATTCAGTTCATTGGGCTCGAGAAGTTCGATCCCACTGAGCCAAATGACTCTCTGTTATAATTGTTATATTTTACAAACTTTATATGAGGGCCGCACAGTGGTCAGTACCAGACATAGAAGTTATTCCTTAAAAACGCCCCCCCCCCAGTATATAGCCCAAATGTATATCCACATATTCGTTGAAGGAAAACTCAGTTCTGAACTAGCTATCAAAGATTTAAACCATTTGGTCAACAGAAATGGTCAGATATATCATGGCCCTGCTGGTGTCCTATAAATGGTACCAATGGATATGAGACTCGGACTGCCTATGGGAATTTGGCGCGACAGCTCTCACAACTGGCGCGGACTCAATGTCATCACTCATTCGTTCTTCATTAAATCAAACCAACTTATCTTATTATGGCTCCTTTAAAAGTGGCTAAGGCTTATAATCCTCCAGAATCCAACGTATCACAATCACGTGTATTTAAATCAGCTTTCTTAACCATACTAGGAATTATTTTCCTCATCATGTTGGGTTATCATTTCGTATGGGCCATAAATATACTAAGATTTCAAGTATATGGCCATTGGTTAAATAATATAGTATTTGGATTTGGTACCTTAATTGCTAATGGTGGTATTTGCTTTAGAATCATGAACTATTTAAATCGGGAATTACTTGATAGTGATATCGATGCTGATCATAAAAAATATATATAGAGCTCTAATTTTTATTTATTCTCATTACTAGCTATATACATTGATATTAAATCAAATATTCATGGAATCATTATCTTTATTAGTACAGCAAATCCCTAAACTATCACAATAGTTTTGTAATAACTCTAACTCACAAACGAAATCCTGAGATTCTAGCCATTTCTTTAAATCATTTAAAATGATCGGTTCGTAACTATTGATTTTTTGTAGCCAATAATTATTTGCAGTAATTTTCTCACTTAATTTATCAATTATTTCTGTGGTGAATTCAATTTGTGATAATTGTGTAGGATCTTGTTTCTTAAGAATATTATTGGTGTTCGTTAATATTTCAATCATTTTTTGTTTACTTCTACTTGGTTTTAATCCCCATTGTTTTAAAGTATCTTTTAACTGCAGAGCTGAAAAATTATGGTAATCAGTTTGTGAATATTGGGTTGTATCTTCAAGTATATTATTATTGTTGTTATTATTATTATTAGTATCAAATATATCATGAGGTTGGTCGATTTCAATAGCTTTTGCATTAGGACTTGAAGGAACTTGTAGAACTGATAAATCACCATCCCAATTGTTTTCTAACCCACTTTTGCCATGGTCATTGCAATCTTTTAAAGTTGAAATTTCTATTATACTTATATCATTATCATCATCATCAGATCCCAAAATTTCATCATCATTATTATATCTGGATTTTTGTCCAATCTTTCTCACTTTATAATCATCATGTATAACATCTTTAAAATTTATATCACTGTTGATTTCTATAACTCTAGTGTAGTATTTTTTATGTTGGGTCAAATCTAATGGTGTCTTGTGAGTTCTAGCTGAATCTTTGGGGAATTGTGAAGAAGCAGTGGCATAATTAGTACCAATAGAACTTGAAAAGGTTGGTGGGGTTAATTTCAAAGGTGACACATCAATTGTAGTTTTATTCGATGTAGATTGTTGACTGTTTCTTGTAGGAGTATGGGCTGTGGGCCTATGCACTGTGGGACTATGAACTATGGGAGTTTCTGTTGGGTTTCTCTTCATTAGACGATGTGGAGTTGTTACAACGGATTTAACTGGTGAGCTCTCTACTGAAGAAGATATAATTATTTCTTGTCTTGAAGGTAATGAAGAAGTTATCTCAGGGTATTTGATATCATGTTGTTGTTGATCATTCGGTGTTTGTTCAAATGGAATATGTGTTAATATATGATCTGAATCCATAGCAGGATTCTTCTCCTGAGAATCATAATCTGGCAGCTTTCGATCTGAAGAAATAATCTCTATGAAGTCTTGGGATTTTATTGCTTCTTTATAAATCACAGATGGCGCCCGTCTACTATTTATATATTGAAGATCAATAAGTTCTGGTTCAGAACAAGAATCAGGAATCAGTATATCATCTTCATCTTCGTTATCCTCGTTATCCTCGTCATCCTCGTTATCATCTTCATCTTCGTCATCCTCGTTATCCTCGTTATCTTCGTTATCTTCGTTATCTTCGTTATCTTCTTCCGTTTGTTGAAATATACTGATGGGACTGGTATCCAGCTTCCCTGGAACCATCTGATCAGGTTTCAAATCATATAAAGTCTTTATATCATCTGAATCGAGTTCTACAGATGGGTGACGTGATGCTTTTTCCCATAAACTAGATCCTCCCAAATTAGCTGCTTCTTCAGTCTTATATTGAGTAAATTCTTGATCCTGTTCAATTTTACAAGTTATATCTCTTAAAGTTCTCTTATGAGAATCAGATAAATTCGGTAGACTCTCCTTAATTGTATCTACTATCTCTATCCATTCATCTTTATTATATGGAAATTTCCCATTAGCATACCCCAGAGTCACGGAATTATAGTTGCTATATTCATCAGGTTTATCCATTTTAACATTATCATTTTCCAACCGATATAATATTTCTTGCATCTTTCTTTTCTTTCCGGAAAAATATCGTAAGATCGATTGTTGGTTATCTTTAGTAAATGAGTCAGCGTCTGATTTTAATCCAAAGACCTTCTCAACATGTGCTGATAATGACTTTATTCTGGTCCCCTTAGCCCTTCGACTAGGCAAGCTATTATTATTATTATTAGCTCTTTTCTTTGTGATCTTCTTTTCTACAACCCTAACGTTGACTGCATTAGAATTTTGATCATCTAAACTATTAAACAGTCTTAATTGAGATTTAGACAGTTGAAGTTTCTTTGATTCGGTTTGTAATCTTTGATCTTCCTCATAGGCCAGTTGCATTTGAGTGGAGGCAAAATAGAGACTATCTTCGTCACTATTACTACCACCACCACCATCACCATCACCATTATTCTCTAACAAAGAAGTCATCTTTTCCAATACATTAACCTAGCGATTGGTCTCTGATAATAGATTATTTTAAAAAAACGCGATTTCAAATAAAAAAAATGTGCTGCAAAATGTGAGAAGTTGCAAATGATAGTTGCAAATGATAGTGACAAATACCAATGACAAATACCTACAGTCACACCTAGAGAAAACTAATATTCTATACGAGTATAATTTATATTAAATTAAAATAATATACAAGCAAATGGCATACAAGAACAAAAATCATAATGAACCACTTTATGAAAAATACTTCTTTATTATATCAGAATCATTATACTTTTGGAAAATGGTTAATGCTTCTTCTTGAGGAATAGTTCCAAGAAGTTGTCTAGTTATATCAACTATTGATTGAGCCGATTTACCCACAATAGCAGCGTGGGATAATGCCTGTAAAATACAATCAATTGTTTTATGTAAATTATTTTTTACAATAGGATGTTCAGCTTTAATTAATTCACCCAAGAACGTATAAACTTGAGGAGCTGCTTGTTCATTATTAACCACTGGTAAAAAGGTAAACCATTGTTGAATACGTTGATCAAAATCAGGAAGGGAAGTATTTAATTGATGTAATATATCAGCAATACTACCAATCATTGCTTCAGTAGCATAAATATTTTCTTCGGCTTTTGAATCTGGTACCGCTATCATAGTAAACATTGGATTCATACATGAAGAACAAAATTGATGATAATCACTACCGCCATTTTTGACGGCAATTCCAACCGCTTGGGCAGCATATTGTCTAACGTTAGCATCAGATGAAGTTAATGATTCACCAATAATATTTATAAAATGATCTTTATAAGAAGCAGAAGCAGTACCAGTATTAGCAATTAAATCACAAAGAATTAATAATCCACTAATTTTTAAATTAGAATTTTCTTCATGTAATAAATGATCTACTGTAGTAAATAATCCATTAAATTGTGGTAAAAAGTTGGCTTTAGAACTTTTAAATATTGAGCCTACCACTCGATTTATTTTATCTAAAATTTCTTCATCAGTATATTCACTTTCTTCTTCATCGATATCTTCAGTATATTCATCATCATCATTATCTTTTTCTTTGACTCGTTCATACACTTCTAATAAATTAGTATTGATAGCTTCGGCTAAATAATTTAATTGAACATCTGATAAAGATCCAGGGGTCATAACATCAATACATCCTTTAATACATGAATAATAAGCAATTAATAATTCAGCCACCGGTTCACTAGTTAAAGTTTTACACATTTTTTCACAAATCCTTGACCAAATTTGTAAAGTTTCGTTAGATCCACTACCAGTAGCTAATACGGTACATCTTAAAATTGATGCCAATGTAATAGCTGCTGAACTTCTAACTCCATCATGTAAATAAAAATCAAGAGCTGGAATGGCAATTTCAGCTAATTGTCCTACCCAAGGGAAAAAATCCCCTTTTAATTCCATGGCATAAGAGTTTAAAAGTTCTAAAGCAGTGACTTTTTCATCAAGAGCAGCAGTGTGTACAGCAATATGTCTACCAGATAATTGAATTACATCCCATTCATCACTATGTTCATATTCTTCAGCTTCTTCTTCATCTAAAACAGAAATATCTTGAGTAGCTTTAGCAGTTTCTAAAAGTGGTGGTAAAATTGATGGTAAATATTGATTAAATTCTTTACCCGTTAATCTACAAATTCTAGCCCAACCTTGATCTAAATAACTTTTAACTTCATCATCAGGAGTTTCAATAGTTGATTGAATATGAGCGAATAATTGAATTAATTCATTAGCATGAGGAGCAAATTTTTCTTTCCCAACTGCTAAAGCAATTAAAGTAGAACATTCAATACATCTACCCAATAAAGGTTTATTATCATCACCTACATCTGATTTTAATACATTCATTAATAACGGCATCAAAGTATCATAATACTTAATAAATTTCTTTTCAGCCGCATCAGCAATGGCAGAAATGGTAGTTAAAACTTGTTCTTGAACATATTTTTTAGGAGATTGTAATAATTCTAATAATTTAGTTAATAAATCATCCAAATAAGGTTCTAAAATCTCTTTATTAGCAGCTTCACTAAAATTAACTAAAGCAGCAGCCGCATGAGCTTGAACTCTTGGAACTGATCTATTAGTCAATTTCGAAATTAATGAAGGTAAAATTTGATTACCAGCAGTTCTTTGAATCACATCAGCAAAATCAGTAGACATTTGACCTAAGGCATTACAACAAGCATATTGAACTCTTGGATGATCATCATCAATTAATGGTAAAATCATTTGTAAGATTCTAGGGATTTCTTCTGTTAAAACATCAGCACAACCCTCAGCAGCTGATGATAATGCCATTAAAGCAGCTTGACGTTCTCTCCAATTATTTGATTGACACATAGATGGTAAATATGAAAATAATGGTGATGCTAATGAATTACCCCCTAATTTAAGAGCTACTCTATCTAAACTTTGACGAGCAGCATCATATTCTAATTCTTCTTCTTCTTCTTCTGCAGTATTATTATTCCATTCAGCAGCATCATCATCATCAATACAAACTTCAGTTAACATTGATAACGTTACTAAGACCACTGAATTAGTATAAGTTTGAGATCTTTTACACATTGATGGGGAAACTTCCGAAAATGAAGTTAATAATTCTAAAGCAATATTTCTAGTATTTGTTTCTAAATCTTTATTTTTAGATACTACTGAACAAAATTCTATTATAGTAGGAAACATATCTTTAAACATTTTAGGAGCCACCATTACTAATTCAATTAATGATTCTAATACTAACGCTAATGATAAATCCTGACCATTTTGTAAAAACATTGGTAAAGAATTCAATAAATTCGGTAATAAAGGAGATAATGACCCCCAAACAGATTTTGGTAATTCTTTAAAAAATTCTACAAAAGCATGACAAGCAGCAATTCTAACATCATCATCTTGATCTTGGAATGAGGTATTGAATATTGGTAAAATATCATTAAGATATTGTTGTCCAATTATTTCAGGAGCAGCAGCAAATATTCTAAATGCAGATTCTCGAATACTATTATTAGGATTTTGAGAAGCAGAAAATAAGGCAGGAATTAATTCATTCCATTCATTTCCAGGATTAGTGTATTCTTTAGCAACTTCTGAAATAGAATCACATAATTTATGTCTAACTTGACTGGAACTTTCATTAAGAAACCCGTTTAAAAGAATTGACCTAATTTGATATCTAGCTTGTTCACTAATAATTCCAATGTTTCTATCGGTGAATTTAGTAGCAACTTTTGGTGCTTTTATGGCAATTCGTCTAAATAACACACAAGAAAATGACCTAATAATTTCAGTTGAACCTTGGCATGATTGTTCAGCTAAAAATGTAAGTAAAATTTCCACGTTTGGTCCATCTGACCAATTTTGTTCGAGTGATTTTTCTGCTAATGATCTGGCATTATTATCAGCAGATGCTAAATTATTTAATAATTCAGTTAGGTTACTGTTGATATCAGGGGGTATCACTGACATAATTCCATAAAAAAAAAAGAAAAGCAGAAAAAAAAGAACACCTGGTAACCTGGGTAGTTACTTATGCTACTAGTCTTTAAAAACTAGGTATGATAATAAATCTTTGGTTTGAAGTTTATTACTTGCACATTTTAAAAAAATTTTAATTGAGCAATGCACGTAGAGGATTCGCAGTAAATCTGTGTCTCATAGTAAGGTAAAAAGACACCATTATAAAAAAATCTATAGTAAATATACAAATATACACACAAAAAGGTATATACACAGTTCGTTATTTCATTGAAAGGGTAAGAGTAAAAGAATAATCTCTAACGTAAAAGAATAATCTCTAACGTAAAAGAATAATCTCTAACGCTTTAAAATTGTTATGACATCTTCATCTTCTAAAGCATGGGTCAACCCAACCACTTGAGGTTGATGTTTAACAGAAGTCCCATAAACTAAAGCATTTTTAAAGTCACTCACCAAAGATTTATGAATAGCATTACAAAAATCTTCAACGGTACATCTATCATTCTTTAACACTACCGGTTCATTGAAATCGGGTAATTGTCCCTTTGGTTTGGTATAAACTCTCACTAAACTTAATTTTTCCCACATTAACTCTAATAAATCATCTAAATTCCATCCTTGACCAGAAGAAATTGGTATAGCATTAGGGATCTTGTATAATAAATCCAATTCTTCAATGGAAAAGGAATCAATTTTATTTAATGCATAAATTGCTGGGATATATCTTCTATTTTTAGCTTCAATAGCATCAATAAGATCATCAACGGTAGCATCACATCTAAATGCGATATTGGCAGAATTAATCTTATATTCATGCATAACTGCTCTCACTTCATCACTATCTAAATGAGTTAATGGCACCGTATTGGTAACGTTGATTCCTCCCTTTTCTTTCTTCAGAATAACAATATTAGGTGGTTGCTTATTAAGTCTAACTCCTACTCCTTCTAATTCTTGTTCAATAAGTCTTTTATGTTGAATGGGTTTATTAACATCCAATACAATGAATATCAAGTTGACTGATCTAGCAACGGCAATAACTTGTTTCCCTCTACCTTTACCATCTTTAGCCCCTTCAATAATCCCTGGTAAATCAAGCATTTGAATCTTGGCTCCTTTATATTTGATAATCCCTGGAACCGTAGTTAAGGTAGTAAATTCATACGCAGCGGCTTCGGAATGAGTTCCGGTTAATTTGGATAATAATGTTGATTTCCCAACTGATGGGAATCCTACAAATCCTACGGTGGCAACTCCTGTTCTTGCAACATCAAATCCAACTCCTCCTCCACCACCACCTCCAGATCCATCACTTATTAATTCTCTCTTTAATTTGGCTAATTTGGCTTTTAACTGACCTAAATGGAATGAGGTGGCCTTGTTTTTTTGGGTCCTGGCCATCTCATCTTCAATGTTTTTAATCTTTTCCACCGTCGTCATATTGTTTAAATAGACCTCTGGTTATATAGATTGTAATGAAATATGTTTCTAGCAATCTAAAATTTTTTTTTTTTTCAGTTTGTACAGACAAAAAAAAAAAATCGTGAAAAGTCGTGTGCTCGCGGGGTCGCTCTTTTTTTATTAAAATTTTTTTTAAATACCTGAAGACCTTTTGAAGATACACCCATTATAAAAGGTTTATATAACCCTGAATTAATTGATTGATTAATTAAACAATGGCGAAGAAAGGAAAGAAAGGAGGTAAATCTGGAGGTGACATTTGGGATGATGAAGATATGTATGAACAAAATCAACCTCAAGATGATCAACCTCAAGATGATTCAACTCCAGTAGATGGAGACCAACCACAAAATGGAGAACCTGAAGCCGCATCTGCTGATGATGTAGCAGGTGACTTTTTAAGTTCAATTAAAAAATCCAAGAAGAAGAAGGAAGAAAAGGAAGAAATCAAAAAAGATGCTCCTAAAGTTTTAAGTAAAAAAGAAAAAGAAAAATTAAAGAAGGAAGCTGAAAAGCAAAAAAAGAAGGAACAAGCTGCTCAAAAGAAAGCTCAACAAGCTGAAAAGAAAGAACAAATCAAGGAAGCTAATAAGAGAAATGCTGCTTCTGGTAATGCTAGTAATACCAATGGTACTAGTTCAGCTGAATCT
Organism: Yamadazyma taylorii; assembly: GCA_030583035.1. Taxonomy (NCBI): domain Eukaryota; kingdom Fungi; phylum Ascomycota; class Pichiomycetes; order Serinales; family Debaryomycetaceae; genus Yamadazyma; species Yamadazyma taylorii. The sequence goes on along the minus strand of JAJMHJ010000001.1, from coordinate 78,996 downwards.
TCAACTCCTGCTACTCCAGAACCCGAATCTTCAGAACCTGAGGCTGCTAAACCAAAACCTAAGAAAGGTGGTAAAAAAGCTCCTGCTGGTTTATCTGCTTTAAAGAAACAATTAGAAATGAAGAAACAAATGGAGGAAGAACAACGTCGTCTTGAAGAAGAAGAAGAACAACAACGTCTCGAAGAAGAAAGATTAGAAGTTGAAGCAAAAGCTAAAAAGGAAGCTGCTAATGCTGCTAAAAAGGAAAAAGAAAAATTAAAGAAAGAACAATTAAAAGCTGAAGGTAAACTTTTAACCAAAAAACAAAAGGAAGAAAAGAAATTACAAGAACGTCGTCGTGCTCAATTATTACAAGGTTCTAATGTTAAAGTGGCTGGATTACAAACTCAAGGAAATAATGATGCTGATGATTCTGAAACTCAAAAACCTAAAAAAGTGGTTTATTCTAAAAAGAAATCTTCTAAACCTAAATCATTCGTTCAAAATAATAACGTAAAATCTGATAAAGTTGAATCTAAAGATGATGAAGATGATATTGTTGATGATTGGGAAAAAATGGCCCTTGATGAAGATGAAGATGATAATGATGAAGAGAAAGATCAATCATCACCAGCTGATGACTGGGAAACTGAAGCTACAGAATCTAAGCCTGAAAAAGTTGAAAAAGTTGAAAAAGTTAAAGAAGTAACTATAGATGAACAAAAAGCTGCTGAATCTGAACAAATTAAACGTGAAAAAGTAGAAAGAGAAATTAGAGTTAAAGAAGCCGAAGAATCTAAGAAAGCTCTTGAAAAAGCTGAAAAGGAAAAGAAATCTACCGAAAGAGAATTAAGATCACCAATTTGTTGTATCTTGGGTCATGTTGATACTGGTAAAACCAAATTATTAGATAAAATCCGTCAAACTAATGTCCAAGGAGGAGAAGCTGGTGGTATCACCCAACAAATTGGGGCTACTTATTTCCCTACTGATGCTATCAAGACCAAGACTGAAACCATGACTAGATATGAAAAGAGAACTTTTGAAGTTCCTGGATTATTAATTATTGATACCCCAGGGCATGAGTCTTTTACTAATTTAAGATCTCGTGGTTCATCATTATGTAACATTGCCATTTTAGTTATTGACATTATGCATGGATTAGAACCTCAAACTTTGGAATCTCTTAGATTATTAAGAGATAGAAAAGCTCCATTTGTAGTTGCTTTAAATAAAATTGATAGATTATTTGATTGGGATGCTACTCCAAATGAAAATTTCCGGGATGCTTTTGCTAAACAAAAACCATCAGTTCAATCAGAATTTGAAACCAGATATGATCAAATTAAATTAGCATTAGCTGAACAAGGGTTAAATTCAGAATTATATTATCAAAATAAAAATATGTCTAAATATGTTTCAATTGTTCCAACTTCAGCTGTTACTGGTGAAGGGGTTCCAGATATATTATGGTTATTAATGGAATTAACTCAAAAGAGAATGTCTAAACAATTGATGTATTTATCAAAAATTGAAGCTACTGTATTGGAAGTTAAAGTTATTGAAGGGTTTGGTTATACAATTGATGTGGTGTTATCTAATGGTTATTTAAGAGAAGGGGACCGTATAGTATTATGTGGATTAAATGGACCAATAGCTACTAATATTAGAGCATTATTGACCCCACCCCCATCAAGAGAATTGAGATTAAAATCTGAATATGTTCATAATAAAGAAGTTAAAGCTGCCTTGGGGGTTAAAATTGCTGCTAATGATTTAGAAAAAGCCGTAGCTGGTTCAAGATTAGTAGTAGTTGGAGAAGATGATGATGAAGAAGAAATTATGGAAGAAGTTATGGATGATTTAACTGGTTTATTAGATTCTGTTGATACTACTGGTAAAGGGGTTACTGTTCAAGCATCTACATTAGGTTCATTAGAAGCATTATTGGATTTCTTAAAAGATATGAAAATTCCAGTTATGTCAATTGGTTTAGGGCCAGTTTATAAAAGAGATGTAATGAAAGCTTCTGCCATGTTAGAAAAAGCTCCAGAATATGCAGTAATGTTATGTTTTGATGTTAAAGTAGATAAAGAAGCTGAACAATATGCTAATGAACAAAAAATCAAGATTTTTAATGCTGATATCATTTATCATTTATTTGATGCCTTTACTGATTATCAAAACAAATTATTAGAACAACGTCGTAAAGATTTCTTGGAATTTGCTATTTTCCCATGTGTTTTAAATACTATTCAAATCATTAACAAACGTAATCCAATGATTATTGGGGTTGATGTTAGTGAAGGGGCTGTAAGAGTTGGAACTCCAATTTGTGCCGTACGTAAAGATCCAACTACTGGAACTCCTAATGTGATTTTATTGGGTAAAGTAGTATCATTACAAGTGAATCATAATTCAGTAGATATTGTTAAAAAGGGTCAAACTTCAGCAGGGGTAGCTATGAGATTAGAAAGTCCATCAGGAGCTCAACCAACTTGGGGTCGTCATGTTGATGAAAAGGATAATCTTTATTCATTAATTACTCGTAAATCTATTGATACTTTGAAAGATCCAGCTTTCCGTGATACTGTTAGTAGGGATGATTGGCTTTTAATTAAGAAATTAAAACCTGTATTTGATATAAAGTAATTACATAACATATATATTAGGAATAAATAATTATCGTATAAAGTATAAGTATAAGTATAGGTATGAGTAGCAGTATTAATTTGTGAGATGTTTCCTAATTAAGTAATCAAGCCTCTCATTGAGTTAAACCTGCGCGAAGAAAAAAAAATTTCGCCCAATTGAAGTTGAATAATTTCAAATTAGTGCAAACCCTATTGTAACTAATCTTATTAACTAATAATGCAAGATTTACCACCAATCGGAGGATATGCTCCAGTTCAATGGAAGAGAAATCTTCCATCTAGAGGATTCAGACCATCTATTTATATCGGGATATTTTCTGGGATGATGGCCTTTGGATTTTACAGATACTATAAAGGAGTAGATGAACAAAGAGAATTAGCTAGAGAAAAGCAATGGGCTAGATTTTATTTACAACCTTTATTAATAGCTGAAGATGATAGAAATATTGCTAGAAGATACTTTAGTGAATTAGAAAGACAAGAATTAGTCAAAGAAACTATGAGTGATGATAAGAAGAGTAAATTTGACAAAGAATTATATAATGATAAATCCAAATTACGGTTCCAAAGATACACTGCTGGTCCTCATCCATCTGAGAAATAAATCCGGTTATGATATAGCATTTGTAAATTATAGACCATGTCATTACCATCTCCTCCAACATTTCCTCGTGCCAATCCGAAGAAGATGACGTTACATCTGATCCCTATATGTATGTTCATGTGTCTATTTTCATGTATCTTGTCATATCCAATCCTTTAAAAAATGCATATTATTCCAAAAATTAGATTCCATACATAATAAGGTCCTATGTATGTATGTATGTATATATATAGATATACTTATAATACTTTATACTATTGATGAACTTATTATTCCCCAGTATATTTCCAGTAGTGGATATGTAAAATATCTCTCAATCTCTGTCCTAATTTTGATCAATGTGCGACTCAAGAGCATTTTGTTCTTTCTACCAACGGTTGAGTCATTTGAACCCATTATCCATCATGTCCACTCCAATAACTAGTAAACAACAAATAAACCAATTACTTGAAAACTATGACTATTTCTTATTTGACTGTGATGGGGTTTTATGGTTAGGTGATCATTTACTACCATCAGTAAGAGAAACATTAACGTTATTAAAACAACACAATAAAACCATTGTATTTGTAACTAATAATTCTACTAAATCAAGAACAGAATACTTGAAAAAATTTGAAAAATTAGGAATTGAAGGAGTTACCAAGAAAGAAATCTTTGGATCATCGTATGCTACTGCCATTTACATTAATAAAATCTTAAAGTTACCAATTGATCAAAAAATATGGATTTTAGGTGAACATGGAATTATTGAAGAATTACAAGAATTTGGATATGAAACATTAGGAGGTAATGATCCTGAATTAATTAAAGATGGGGTTGAATTCAAAAATGATAATCCCATGTTAACAAATTTAGATGATAAAGTTGGATGTGTAGTAGCAGGATTAACATTAAATTTAAATTATTTAAAATTATCCATTACTATGCAATATTTATTAGCTAAAAATAAATCCCTTCCATTTATTGCTACAAATATTGATTCAACGTTTCCTCTGAATGGGAAATTATTAGTAGGAGCTGGATCAATAATTGAAACCGTTGGATTTGCTAGTGATAGAACTCCTGATGCTATTTGTGGGAAACCAAATCAAGCTATGATGAATTCAATTAAAGCTGATAATCCTGGATTATTATCTAATCCTAAAAGAGGGTTAATGATTGGTGATCGGTTAAATACTGATATGAAATTTGGAAGAATTGGGGGATTGGATACTTTATTGGTATTAACTGGGATCGAAACTGAAGAAAAAGTATTGGCACAACCTAAAGATGAATGTCCTACTTATTATATGAATAAAATTGGGGATATATATGAATATTTACAATAATAGAGAGTTGAATAGAGTGATTAATAGAACCATAGAATAGACAAATAGACTGTAAAGAACATATAATATCGTGTAGGCTATATCTGGATATCTATCCCTATTGTCACTATTCTGTAGGACAATGCCATTTGGTGCACTATCTAATGCCATTTAATCACTGGTGCTTGAAATAGGCCTAGAATCGACTTTCTGTCCATCACCGACCATACTCAATCTCCGAACTAAAAGATCCAGACCCAAAATCCTAGGGCCCAGAAACCTGTCCAACTGTTTGTTCCCGCGCCACTAATTAGACGTACGGTTCCAAACCGACCATCCGTCGTTCCCCCTCAATTGAAGATCACTGGTCTCAAGTGGCTGTCACACCGCGTGAAATATAAAACCCTATGACGTAACTATTATCCTACAATACTCAACGGTAGTTCCTTCTAAACCCCTATCATCTAATTTCTAACTTTGACTTGATATATAGTATCATCCTTCCCGTTCAATTAATTATCTTATCCCTGAATGCTTTATATCATCAGTACCCAATATGTTTATCCCCACCAGTTGGATCATAGATCAATCTATTTGAGAAACAAGGGAAAAAAAAAACTCTCATGGTGGGTCTCGAGTTTTCACGCATTAGGCTCTCATTCTCTCTCATTCTCTCTCACTCTCTCACTCTCTCACTCTCTCACTCTCTCAACCATATTTGCTTATTGATTATTTTTTTGTCGCCTAGCAGGTACTTGTTTTTTGAAGACATTCTAATATCTTGACTTATCCTAAATCCGTCAATAACTTGTCCAGGACTAAACTCCCAGTGACTTTGACTGTTAGATCTCTTGAATTCCTATAAAAATTTGAAGTGCTTTCTTTGAATTCGGAGCACCTTTTTTTTTTATTTTGTTATATTTTATTCTTCATTCAATCAGTCAATTGATTAACATAACGAGAGAATATATCTTGGCTTTTCATTACTTTTGGTTGTCATTTTCTGCCGGTTTTCTTGTTTGTATTATTTTATTATCAAAAAATTCAATTATAGCATGTTAGAAGAGAAAAAGAGAAAATTAGAAGCTTCGGGATTAGTTGCTTGGCCAGTATTTTCCGAATTAATTGCTATGGATGAAGATGAAGAAGGATTTTCTAAGAACTTGGTTCAAACTTTTGTAGATCAAGTACTAGATACTTTTAAAGAAATTGATGAAAATTTAGAAGAGAAGAATTTAGAAAAATTAAGTTCATTAGGTCATTATTTAAAAGGATCTGCTGCAGCTTTAGGGTTAATTCAAATTTCTTATCAATGTGAAAGAATTCAAAATTATGGTAATAGAGTGAATTTTGATAATTTTTCTCCCGACGGTAAATTAGATGCTGATGGTGATGATTATTGGATATGTTTAATTCAAGATGCATTAGGAAAGGCAAGAAATGGGTTTGAAGAATCTAGACTAGCTCTTAGTGAATATTTTGATGATGATTTATGAAGAGTTCAATTGTGTTGTGAACCCTTCCAACAACCATAACCACCACTACCAGTAATAGTATTATCATCATCATCATTATCACAACAATCACAACAATCAAAAATCAAACATCCACCTGGAAATTATCTTTCCCCATGCCGTTTATAAAATTATCCTTAGGTCATCTCGCATAATTACTCTTTATTTCATGGCTGTTAATCCAAATATTTTAGTTTCGTAAGATATTTCGGATATTTTTAGATCTTTGGTTTTTTTTTTTTTGTTTTATTCCAAATACAAATTTATTAAATCCTTATAAAGAATAAATTTCTCTATAAATAAGTTTCAATATATACATAAAATACTATATACAACTAATTTCTACCACTTCATGGGGTTGTATTCTTTAATAGACAAAATTGCATATAATCAACGTCATAAGGAATAAAATCCCGAATGATTGGTGGCACATATAATAATCTTCCAATACCTCCATGGTTTCCATCAGGATTGATCAATTTATGACAATGAATTATATCCCAATTTGGTTGCAAACTTGATGGTATTGATGATGATGAACTTGAATCAATTAAATCAGGTTCTATTCCATTGGTTTTACCGGAATTATCTATATAATAATGACATTCAGAAAATGGAATTACCATTGATTCTACAAATTCATTTTTATTATTCATTTCTTTGGGAATAAAACTAGTCAGTTCAAACATTGATTTACCTTCTTGGAAATCTCCTGGTAAAAGACCATCAAATCCTGATTTAACAAATCTTAATCGATGATTTTCTGGTAAAAAGAAGGAGTTAGGGAAATGATACCATTCTCTACCAATACATACATTTACTAAATCATTTGGTTTGTTATTACCATCCTTATTATTAATCGAAAATAATGATTTCGATACCGTTAATGGAGCGTCATAATTTTCCACCAAATTAATGATTCTTAAAATCGATATAATAAAAGTGGTTAATATCAAGGCCAATCTACCAATATGAAGAATAGTTTTAATTAAACCTTTATTGGAAAAAATCAATTGCAATCCTTTTTGAATATGTGAAAGTAATAAATTTATAGTAATAGCAGCATTTACAAGGATTAATCCATAAATAGGATATAAAAATCGTTCTTCTTTATGAGGTTGAGATCCAAAAATTAAACACCATATTATTAAAGGACCATTAATTACTAATCCATTTTTATTAGTTGTAAATGTTAATAAAACCCCTAAAAACCCTAATATTCCTATAATATTAAAATTAAGTAATAAATTTAATACATAGTAACTGAATGGTTCAACACCAAAAATTTCTGGCCCTTCACCTTCCCCTCCAAAAACATTATATAATACAATGTTTAATGGGATTAATACTAATCTTTTATAAAAGAATGAATCAATAGTAATAATAATAATTAATATGGTTATTAAATTAATTAATGCTTTCCCAATGATTGGGAATAATTTATTAACGGTGGATTTGAAGTTTAAATTAATAGTGGTAGCTAATAAATAAATTCCAAAGGGGATTCCTAATACTAAAATAAAAGGCCAACCTATTAATCCTCCCATCATAATCCAAGTTAATGCCATTACGGCATTGGTGGTAGTTAGATCATTTAAACTATAACTTATGGACATATTAACACATTGCATAGCCCAAGAAGATGGAAGTAGTGCAACCCCACCATGAGCCATTCCTGGTGATATACTGGAAAAAAATAAATACCAATTGGCAATAGTTGAATTATAATTGGTTTTCAATGAATAATATAATTTCAATTCACTAATGACTGTAAATCCATTTAATAAGAATGTCCGAATGAAATAAAATATGTAATATTCAGGTAATTGTAATTTAGTCACTATAAAGTTAATAGGATAACTTATAGTATAATAACTTAATAAATAACTATAAGATCTAATAGCAAAATCAGGTGAATATTCCCAAGTTTCTTTCCCAAATCCTCTTAATAGGAAATTCAATGGTTCCCAATAATTAAAAGTTTCATCGCAATCGGGTATTATCATCCGTAATGATGAGTATAGTCTAACTATAATATTCAATGCAACCAATCCATAATGAATCATAGTTAATAGGATTATATCTTATTTTTTTATTTTTCTGGTTTTGTTTTCAGCTTTATTTTCACCACTTCGCGTAAGTACTGTTCCTCCTACTAATTACTATGAGAAACAACTCTCACCTGTCAAGAGATAATACTCTATAACCAGTCGATATAGGTTGGTTGATAGATTGATTTATTTATTGATTGATTGATTGATTTTTTCTATATAGACTGAAAAACCCTAATTAGGAACTTTCAACATGGAATCACGACCTGGACCAGTTCCAACCCATTTAACAGGAACTCCGGTAAATTCTTCAATATATTTCAAATAGTTTTTAGCATTTTCTGGTAATTGATTAAAATCTTTGATTTTAGTAATATCTTGTTCCCATCCTGGTAAAGTTTTATATTCGACCTCGACCTTACCTAATTTTGTTAAATCTTCTGGGAAACTAGCTAATTTTTGACCGTTATAACTATAAGATATTCCGATTTTAATATCTTTAAATTTATCTAAAACATCTAATTTAGTAATATTTAAATGAGTATACCCATTAATTAAACAAGAATATTTTAATACTACTAAATCTAACCAACCACATCTTCTTTTTCTACCAGTAGTAACCCCATATTCAGCACCAACATCTTGTAAAGTTACTCCGACATCGTTTAATTGTTCAGTAGGGAATGGACCTTCCCCTACTCTAGTAGTATAAGCTTTAGCAACTCCATAAATATTATTAATAGATTTTGGGGGTATACCTAAACCAGTTAATACTCCACCAATACCTGTAGCTGATGAAGTAACATAAGGATAAGTTCCATAATCTAAATCTAACATTAAAGCATTAGCCCCTTCCACTAAGATTTTTTTATTTTCAGCAAGTGATTTATGCATAAAATCAACCGCATCAACCACAAAAGGTTTTAATAATTGTCTATATTTTTCATATTGAGCTAATTCGGCTTCAACATCATATTCAAAATCTCCATAACGTTTATATCTAGAATCGATTAACCGATGATATCTAGTTTTAAATTCTTCCCAAGCTTCTGGTTCTTCTGATACTAAATGATGAACTCTAATCCCAGATCTTGAAGCTTTGGTAGAATAAGTTGGTCCAATACCTTTACCAGTAGTACCAATCGATTTTTTAGTAGTTGATAATTCAGCTTCTTTTAATTTATCAGTTCTTTGATGGAAATCAAACACTAAATGACATCTTGACGATATAAATAAACGGTCTCTACAAAATAATCCTTTTTTTTCTAAATTATCTAATTCCTCAAATAATGAAGGAACATGAACAACTACTCCTGATCCGATTAAGTTTAAGCATTTTGGATTGACTAATCCTGAAGGTAATAAGTGGAAATCATATTTAACTCCATCAACTACAATAGTATGCCCGGCATTATTACCTCCTTGACATCTAGCACAAACATCAATTTCATCACATAAAATATCAACTAATTTTCCTTTACCTTCATCTCCCCATTGAGATCCTAATACAACATCACACATCTTAAGTAACTAATATATATATATTGGCTATTTTTGAACGAAATATTCCGTTAACCAAAAGAACCAAAAGAACAAGAAGAACCAAAAGAACGAAAAAAAAAAAAATCCGACTTCAATTAGCAAAAAATTTGTATTTTTCACCCACGCTCGATGATTCATTTTCGGAGTCAACCATTAATGCTAGCCAGAGTCAACCCTCGGTTGAAAAATGGTTGCACTAGTTAAGGACCAACCACTGTAGGTTAACCATTGACTTGACCATTGAGTTGACAGGTTAATAATTCATTTATTATAAGGCTATAGCTCACCATATATCACTCGTTGATAGTTACTCTAACACCTTTATTTTTTTGTTGGTTTGTTTAGTGATAAATTGTGTTACTCTTTTGTGCTTGCACACCCTTTCACCCATGAGTTAAATCTCATTATTCACTATTTGTGATTTTTGCAACATTTTCTGAGATTGCTGCAAATCGAAGAACCATTAGAAAACAGTAGTTAGAAAACAGACCATTAGTTAATTTATAAAAGCCTAAAAATCACCAAAAATTATGGTTATATTCTATAGACTTCAAGGATTATCCTCATATAAATACTTTAAACATAGATAAATAGGAAATTGAATAGATCCCATGTTATGATATTAAGTACTAAATCTTTTTTTTTAGGTCTATTTAAGATTCAGAAATTCAAGGAGAAGAGGAAACTAGACCTATTCAAACAATCATATGAATTTTATCATTCAACATTATCCCATATGTATTTGGTTACAGGTTTCACCAGTTAATAAACAGTACATGGCAGTAGATACTTTGATAGTGCTTTGTTAAGGGACGCTCTCTCAGGAATTATTTTTTTCCTATAGCTTTCAAATCTGCGACTGAAAAAAAAATCTAAATCCCACTAGAGACCAGGACCCATTATGGATCAAGATTCCGATACTCTTACCATCCCCATCCCCAGCTACCCACCATTCACTCTACGTTCATCATTGATAGATAAAGATCCAGTAATATGGGTTCATTTGTTGGAAGCTTACATTCGATTATTTCAATACTTAATGGATGATAATTTTAAACGATTATCAGTTAAGTCAAAGCAACAACTTTATCAATTTTTAAAAAGTTATTTATATGAAACCTTCGATGAAGAGTCCAAAATCTTTTCTTTAGGAGCTATAAATCCAGACATAAAGCATAATGAACAAGAATTGAAGCAAATAATCTTTCAATTAATCAAGACATATAGTATTCTTAAATTAAATTTAATTGGTGAATCCATTTGGTATTTTATAGGGATTTATGTTAATAAGAATAATTCTTTAGTAAGAGGATTAGTAGATGGAAGTTTCAAATGTAAATTGAATGATAATAAGAAATCCGGTAAAATCAGTTCTATTAATTCAGTACAAACCTATTTACAACAAAAGATATCTAAAGGTAAATTTAATAAAAAAGATCTTGATGGATTATCGATGTTATTGGGACAATCAATAAGTATTAAAACCACCATTAACTTAAATGATGGGAATCAAAATAAAACCATTAATAAAAAAAAATCCATTGAATTTGCTGAAAAATTTGTTACTAAAGAATGGATTCAAACTCTTGAAGGATTATATAATAATGGGAAAAATATTCATGCTACTACCACCAAGAATATAATGATAATTTGTCTTATTAGCTTACCGGCTTCTCATATTTTAAAACTCCTTGGTCAATTAGGAATAAATAATGCGTCATCTATGATATTAAGTCCTTTATTTTGTTCTATTATAATATCTCCTCAATTTATAGAATTAATACCTGGTCTTGAAGAAAAAATCTTATTTTTAACTGAAAATGTCGTCATGAGCCCTAGAAATGAAGATATTGAAACATTATTAAGTATTCTTCCTGATATTCCTAAACCAAAAGCTAAGATTCTTTTACAAGAAAATGACAATGATGTAGAAAAAGTTACAAATATGGTATTAGAAAACCCTGGAATTATTGATAATATTCAAGTCGAGCCAGAACCTCAACTAGATTCAGAATCAGGTACTTTATCAGTATCAATAGTCAATGAAACTACTAATAACCGGTTCAAGAATGATGATCTTAGTTTTACTAAGTTTTCTAAAAAAGCTAAAGATGATGATCATATTAATGATAAAGCATTGAACGAAAAAACTATGGTAACTGCTTTAAGAATGATGTATGATAGTGATGAAGATGAACCAGATGATACTTATGATGAACAAGAAAAAACTACTGGAGATGACCTTCAAACCAGTCATACTCATACCTTTGATCCAAAAGAAGAATATTTATTTGCATTATTTAAAAAGGATGGAATGGCACAATTTGAAAAAACCAGTAGAAAATCTAGCCATAGAAACAACATGAGGAAAGAAACTGGTTGGTCGGATGAACAAATAGAAGGATGGATTAAAATGCTTCTTAAATCTCGTAGAAGATTTAAAATGATGGAAGAAAATTATTTATATGGAAATGGTAATCCTAATAGAAATCCTAATCCAAAGTCTAATAATCTGAGTAAACAGCACTCTGAGCTGGAACCAGAAGCTTCTGAAACTTCTAAGGTTAAGAATAAGCCTACTGCTAATAATTCAGCTCCAGATAAGGCTAAGACGAAGTCTACATATGCTTATAATGATAAGAACAAGGCGAAAAAGGCCAACCATAATCGGAAACAAGGTCATAATAAGAAGGCCAACCAAGAATTAAAGGGTGCACAGATGTCATAGATGTGTGTGTGTATGTGTGTAAATAGTTAGTATATTTATAGATATAAGAGCATTATTTCCGTTACATTAAGATCGCGTTACATTCGGGTCTCACAAAAGTTATTGACAAAAATTGTTTCTGAACAATTGAACCATTAAATAATGATCACAGGACTATTTGTTTATGATGGAAAAGGAGATGTTCTTATATCCAAGTTATATAAAGAAGGGATCAAAAGAAATGTCTCTGATGTATTCCGGATCCAAGTAATCAATTCGAGTAATAAAATGGGGAACTCGAAAGAGGTACGATCTCCTATATTAACCCTTGGATCAACCTCATTTATATATATTAAATCAGGTAAATTATGGTTTACAGCTGTGACAAGATCCAATCAAGATTGTTCAGCAATTTTGGAATTTTTGTATAAATTTGAACTGTTATTAAAGGCAACATTTTCTAATCAATTAACCGATGAAGTTATTATTAACAATTTTTTCAATATTTATCAATTATTAGATGAAATCATTCAATTTGGTTATCCCGTCAATTTAGAACCGACATATTTAAAATCGGTTTTACCATCTATGTCTATTGGTGAAGGATTTAAATTGAATAATACTTTAAGTAGAAGAAAATCTAGTGGTAATACCTTCATGTTAAATTCTAATAAAAGTGGAGAACGGTTAAATCAAGCATTACTGAATATCACTTGGAGAGAACCAGGAAAGAAATATCGAAGGAATGAAATCTTTTTAAATGTCGAGGAACAAATCAATGTCTTAACCAATGAACAATCAGAGATTTTAAATGCTTATGTAAATGGGAAAATCATTATGAAAACTCATTTATCTGGAATGCCTGAATGTAGATTTGGATTAAATGATGATGGATTATTAATTGGGAATACTTCAACAACTAGTAACAATAATAATAATATAAAAGGGGTTAATGATAATGTGATACTTGAAGATTGTAAATTTCATCAATGTGTTGAATTAAATAAGTTTGATACTGAAAGAGTAATTCAATTTATACCTCCTGACGGTGAGTTTCAATTAATGTCATATAATTGTTTACTGAATATCAATCTTCCATTTAAAGTTATACCACAAGTACAACAATTCGGATCAAAACTCCAATTTAAAATCTCCATTAAATCTTTATTCTCATCCAAATTATCTGCCAATGATGTTAAAATAAAAATCCCAACTCCTCTGGGAGTCATTAAACATCATAGTTCTACATCTCAAGGGAAAGTTAAATTCCGCCCTGAAGATAATTTAATTGAATGGAAATTTAATAAGTTTTTTGGTAATAGTCAATATGTATTAACTGAAGAAGTTGAATTAACCGAAGATTCTATCCACCAATTAATTAATTGGACAAAGCCTCCAATTAAATTACAATTTCTTATTGATATGTTTTCATGTTCAGGATTAGCGGTCAATTATCTACGAGTTTATGAAAAGTCCAATTATAGAACTGTTAAATGGATCAAATATGCTTCACAATCTGGGTTTTATGATATAAGGTATTAGGGGATATGCTATAGAAGGAGTGAAGGTGGTATGCATGGGGAGTAGTAGACATGAATGTATCATGGACGGTGTATAGATAGTATACATAAATCAGTCTTCACCACTATCTCTACTATGCGATTTTTTGCAATCATTTAAGTCTGCGTGGTCTGTCATGCCATCTGATGAAGTCGCATTAACAAAATTTTTTATTTTTTTCGTTTCAGGGTGTCTGTTAATTCTGTTAATTAAACCTAATAAATCAATAACTAATGAGAGATATTATAGTATTAGGGGGTTCAAGCCATCCTAACTTAACCAAGTCCATCTGTAGAAACTTAAGTGTCGAACAAACAGTGGTCAAATCCAAAAAGTTTTCTAATGGAGAAACATCGATTGAGATTGAAGACTCAGTTAGAGAAAAAGATGTATTCATAATTCAATCAGGATGTGGAGAAGTAAATGATAATTTTATGGAATTATTAATCACTATTGCGGCTTGTAAAACCGCTAGTGCTAAAAGAGTCACAGCCGTTTTACCATTATTCCCATATTCAAGACAACCAGATGTACCACATGCTGCTTCATTAACTGGGGCCCCATCATTAACTTACCAAAAAGATCAATATACTTTTGAAAGTGCTCCTGGAACTCCTAAACCATTAAAAGATGAATCCAATGATGTTTTCAATTCAGCCCCACCACCACTTAATTTGAACGGACTTAATAATCATCATGGGAATGGATTATTAGAAAGAGCTACATTAAATAATGCTAATTCATCTGCAAATACAAATACAACTTCTAGTGGGATTACTGGTAAAATTCCTCATTTATCCCCTACATCTATAGTAACCAATTCAGCAGCAATAAATATTCCATCCATTGATGCTTATGGGAAAACAGAAAGTGGATATAAACAATGGATTGCCCAAAATGGAACCTTAATAGCTAATTTATTAGTCACTGCCGGAGCTGATAGATGTATTACTATTGATTTACATGATCCACAATTCCAAGGATTCTTCAACATCCCAGTTGATAATTTATATTCTAAACCATTATTAAAAAGATATATAATGGATTATATTCCTAATTATCAAGATGCCGTGATAGTTTCTCCAGATAGTGGAGGAGCTAAAAGAGCTACTGCTATAGCTGATAGCTTAGGATGTTCATTTGCATTAATTCATAAAGAAAGAAGAGCTAAAGTACCAAAGAATCCTCCTTCCACTAATGCTAGTGCCTCTCCATTAACTAGTAGTGGTTGTAACCCTACAACTGCTAGTATGGTAGCCACCACCATGTTGGTAGGTGATGTTAAAGATCGAGTTTGTGTACTTATTGATGATTTAGTTGATACTTCTTATACTATTACTAGAGCAGCAAAATTGTTAAAAGATCAAGGTGCTAGAGAAGTTTATGCATTAGTAACTCATGGAATATTCAGTGGTGATGCTCCTAATAGAATATTAAAATCTTCAATTGATAAAGTGATTACCACTAACTCTGTTCCTCAACTTCATACTTGTAATATTTTAAAAGATAAATTAGAAGTTTTAGATATTTCAAGAATTTTAGGAGAAGCTATTAGAAGAATTCATAATGGTGAATCTGTATCGATGTTATTTGATCAAGGATGGTAATGGTAAATTTAATATTTGCCAAACCCTAACCGTTAGGGTCTGTTACGCTACCAGTTACACCAACAGTTACGCTACCAGTTACACCAACAGTTACGCTACCAGTTACTTTATAAAGGTAAATTTTTTTCTCACCGCAACGGTTTATTGCTATTATGGTGATGGTTAGGATCCTACCCCACCCTACATTTTTTTTATTTTTCACTTCCCCAGATTTCAAAAATTTTGTGAGAACCATAAGTGGCATTTTAGGAAGAACATAAACAGAGTCATTGGGGCCCCTCTCTTAAATAAATGGGGATTCGGAGAGAATAGGAAATATAACGTGGGGTTAAATGTTTAAACAACGGGATCGCTTCGGTTACTTAAGTTCCTCGATTACTTCGAGTAGTGGTCCTTTAGAAGAAACCCAACCTCCCCTAAAACAACCCGAAATTACACGTGTTTCGGGCTAATGATTTGTATGGCTATAACAAACTTGGCATTAGTGTCCTAACTATAGTGTGCTAACTATAGTGTATTAACTTATAGTGTATTAACTTATAGTTTATTTTATTAAATACATAGTAATAGACCTTTTAGTAGTGTAACCTCTTCAACAGGGTCCGAATCATCGCAACTTTGCCGGAAGTGTTTCTCCGGGTCGGATTTGATTATTTGCTGTTAGAACGAACTCATAAGGAGGAAATTACGGATTAAAGTATTTAGATATACTACTACCACTTAATATCAACCACTGAATAAATATTTGTCTGACCTGTTAAACTTTTTACTGACGGTCTAGAACTTTTGTTCTTACCTCTTCTTCTACTTTCCCCCCGACCTTCCCCCCCTCCTTTTTGTATTGGGTGCTGTGATCGCCAACGACTGCTGCTTAGAGAGTCCGATCCTGTTTAGAGAGTCCAATCCTGTATACAGCCCCGCCTCATCTATCTAATAAAACTTGTCACAAAAGGTCTTTTAATTTTACTTTTAAAACTATAAATACGGTAGCAATTGTTGTCGATAAATACTGGAAACAATAATTATTAATAAACATGTCTGTTGAGAAAGACATTCAAAGTTTATCATTGGACAGAACCACTTCCAATAGTTCATCAGTGGTTAGTGCTAAACATGGATATTTAGATCAACCCTTTTCAGGGAAAAAACATCAGTTTGATCAAGTATTAGATATTTTAGATAATACTGGGTTTATCCCTGAATCATTAATTGAATCCGAAACTAAATGGTTCTATGATAGTTTAGGAATTGATGATGTTTTTTTCGCTAGAGAATCTGCTGAAGGAATTGCTAGTCATATTCATTCATTATATGCTTGTAAAGTTCAAGCTTATTCTAATGATAATTTAACTGATCAACCATTGATTCAATATAAACGGGAAGCGGATGATCATGCGGTATTCTTTGACACGAGTATTCCTCACAGTAAAAGAATCAATAAGTTCAATTTTGAAACCAAAATTGATGATAAATATATTGATTCTTCTACTTCTATATCTAATAGTTACAGAGCAGAATTTTTTAGTGCTGCTTTAAATTATAGAACCGATCCAATTTTATCAGGAATTCATCAAAGAAATTCTTTAATTAAAGATCAATTGGTCAATTGTTATTTTATTTATAAAAATACTTATAATTATCATCAAGATATCTCTGCTGATGAAACGGATATTGAAAGAATTGGTGATTCAACGTTTTTAAAAATTGCTTCTAAAAAGACTAAACAATTATATCAAGAGATCATTAAAAATGTCGTGAAAACTACTGGGCCAGTAATTAGAAATTATCCAGTTGAAGATTCTGATGAATATAGAGTTATTATTGGATTTAGACAAAAATCTGCTCCAAGGTATAATTCAGCTTTAACTGATTTGACTAATTATTATAATTTAAGAACTACTAGAAAATATGTGGAACAATTTGCTAATGGAGTTACTATTATTTCAATGTATATAACTTCAACTCAAAATAAAAGTCCAGTTGATTTATCCATTTATCAAGTTATTAAAGAAGCTTCTTTATTATATACAATTCCTCATAATTATTTCCATGATAATTTTATTGATGGTAATTTATCAATTCAAGAAAGTATTTATGCTCATTGTGGTGTAATCTTTGTAACTCATTTTTTGAATCGATTAGGACCTGAATATAATAAATTAACTTCATTATTAGATCCTTCTAAATCTACTCAACATGCAGAAGTCTTAAGTAGTTTAAAAAAACGATTAAGAAGTGAAACTTATACTAGTGATTATATTCGTGAAGTATTTGATATGAGACAAGAAATTATTAAAAAATTATATCGTCAATTTGCTGATATTCATTATATTCGTTCATCTATGGAAAAAACTTTATCTTATCAAAGAATTTCTCAAATTACCCCTTTGGCTAATGAAGAAGAATTTGAAAATTTATTAAGTCGTGAATGTTCTCAAAATCAACATCATGTATTGGTTTTAAGAGCTTTATATGTTTTTAATAAATCGATCTTAAAAACTAATTTTTATACTTCTACCAAAGTTGCTTTATCATTTAGATTAGATCCAACATTTTTACCAAAAACTGAATATACTGAAACTCCTTTTGGAATGTTTTTCATTGTTGGTAGTGAATTTAGAGGATTTCATATTAGATTTAGAGATATTGCTAGAGGTGGTATTAGAATTGTTAGATCAAGATCTGTTGATGCTTATAATGTTAATGTTCGAAATTTATTTGATGAAAATTATAATTTAGCTAGTACTCAACAACGTAAAAATAAAGATATTCCTGAAGGTGGATCAAAAGGAGTTATATTATTAGATCCTGGTAGTGCTCAAGATAGACCTCAAGCTAATTTTGAAAAATATATTGATTCATTAATTGATTTATTATTGAAACAAAATATTCCTGGAGTAAAAGATAATTATGTTGATTTATATAATAAACCAGAAATCTTATTTTTAGGTCCTGATGAAGGTACTGCTGGTTATGTTGATTGGGCTACTTTACATGCTAGAGCTAGAGGAGCTCCATGGTGGAGATCATTTTTAACTGGTAAATCTCCTACTATTGGTGGAATTCCTCATGATGAATATGGTATGACTAGTTTGTCAGTTAGAGCTTATGTTAATAAAATTTATGAACAATTAAATATTGATAATGCTTCAATTAATAAACTTCAAACTGGTGGTCCAGATGGGGATTTAGGTAGTAATGAAATTTTATTATCTAGAAATGAAAATTATGTGGCCATAGTCGATGGATCAGGAGTTATAGCTGATCCTAAAGGTTTAAATAAACAAGAATTATTAAGATTAGCTAAAGAAAGAAAAATGATTGATCATTTTGATAGATCAAAATTATCTGATGAAGGTTATGTAGTTTTAGTTGATGATTTTGATATTAAATTACCAAATGGTTATACAGTAACTAGTGGAGTTCTGTTTAGAAATACTTTCCATTTAAAGATAAATGAAGTATTTGGAAATAAATTGATTGATTTATTTGTTCCATGTGGTGGTAGACCCTCATCAATTGATACTAATAATGTTCATGAATTAATAGATTCTAAAACTGGTAAAGCCATTATTCCTTATATTGTCGAAGGAGCTAATTTATTCATTACCCAATCAGCTAAAATTTATTTAGAAAAAGCTGGATGTATTATTTTTAAAGATGCTTCTACTAATAAAGGAGGAGTTACATCTTCATCTTTAGAAGTTTTAGCAGCCTTAGCATTTGATGATAAAGATTTCTTATCACATATGTGTGTGGATCCAAAAACTGGTGAAATCCCTGAATTTTATCAAAAATATGTTAAACAAGTTCAACAAGTTATCGTTAAAAATGCTGAAGCTGAATTCCAACTGTTATGGGATTTAAAACAAGTTACTGGTAAAGCTTATACAGAATTATCAGATGAATTAAGTGTAACGATTAATAAATTAGCTGATGAATTAGCAGAATCTAAAGAATTATGGAATGATGATAAAGAATTTAGAAATGCTGTTTTACTTGATTCTTTACCTCCATTATTATTACAAGATATTGGTATTAATAAAATCCTCGAAAGAGTCCCAGAAACTTATTTGAAAGCATTATTTGCTTGTCATTTGGCTTCTCGTTTCGTTTACTCCAGGGGTATTGATTCTAATCCTGCTAAATTCCTTGAATTTATTTCTTCTACTAGAAAAGAATATGTTCAAAAAGGATTTCTTTAAATCTGAATTAAACTAGAGAAAAATTATATAATTATTATTCTAATAAACGTTTTTGTATTTGTACGTAATACGTAACTATTATATACTACTGAGATTCTATTGTGCACGAGAGGGTAATATCAATTGTAGTAGGATATGAGACCAATTGTTGGTGGTGGTAGGTTGTGGTGTGATTTTGATACTTCACAATGATGATGATTATTTTTCGAGTTCAGATTCGATTTTTTTTCTAGCTTGAGTTTCATCCTCTAATTTTCCCAATACATAATCGGAGGCTAAAGCAACTATGAAGGTAGAACCACCAATGTACATTCTAGCCTTAAAAGGCAAATTCATCCATCTTTGGTAAATACTCATGTCACTCTAAACTCTACAAATTCATTGGAAATTGAGATATCTCATTTTGATTAGGCCAGGCCAGGCCATGTCATTTTTACAATAATCGCACTCTATGGACGCACCTTATCGAATCGCATCGCATCGCATCGCATCGCAAGATGTCATAGATTTGTTCTATTATTACACCCAAAAAGGTTATATATGTCAGAATTACCTCACTGTAAAAGACTCGAAGTACTACAGTCCCCATTGCCACCTTGTTGTGTACAGACATATCCTCATGATGAGTCGATTTTGTTCATTGGGACTTACAAGTTGGAAGACAATGGAGTAAAGCATGGTTCAATAGACATCTATAAACGCAATGAACCTCTCAAATTAATTAATCAATGGTTTACCGGAGCTATCTTAGACTTGAAGATAAAAGATAAAATAGTTTGTTCATGTGATGCAGACGGAAAAGTGATTTTATGGAAGTTCAATGATACTGAATTATCATTAACAAAATCACAAGAGTTAAAAGTTTTCGATGCAACTGTAACTTCTATTAACTTTTGTCCCACTAAAGATATTATAATTGCTACTTCTACAGATGGTCAAATATGTTCAATTGATATACTAACAAGTGAATTGGACTATTTCAATGATTCTCATGAGTTGGAATGTTGGATAAGTGAATTTGGCCAATTAGGTGAATTATCGAATGTTGTATTCACTGGTGGAGATGATTCAAAATTAATGGCCCTTGATTTAAGAACCAAAGATAAAATATGGAATACTGGGATGAGACACCATGATGCTGGAGTCGTATCGATTTTAGCTCCAAACGACAATTGGAATAAATCTAATTCTAATCATCTATGGACTGGTTCCTATGATGATAATTTAAGAATCTTTGATTTAAGGGTTATGGATAAAGAGAATCCTTGCTTAATTCAAGGATATATTCCCAAGATCCATCAACAAGAGAATTTAGGGGGAGGTGTTTGGAGATTAATCCCATCACCTGTATCAGGGGATGATAGAGTTTTGGTCTGTTGTATGTATGATGGAGCCAGAATTGTTGATGTTCAAAATGAATCATTTGTGGTCTCCAAGTATTTCAAACAAGATCATGAAAGTATGTGTTATGGTGGAGATTGGGGTTATAATTCGACTCTGATCACCACTTGTTCATTCTATGACAAAGTCATACAAACATGGGAACCATAAAATTAGAAGCAAACAACCAGTATGTATATATTTTAATAGATATAAACTATTTTAAGAAAATAAACTTAAATCTAAAGGTACTGATGACCCTCTTCCACTCGGATATAATTTAACTTTTCCCTTTTCACCAAATCTTCTTGGATGTGGTATGGATTTTTCATTGGAAAATTTAAATCTACTTGAATCAGGAATCTTAACTCTTGTTTGAGATTCACCACTAGATCCATTGGAACTCCTACCTGTAGGATTAATAGTATAAGCCAGTGCCGATATCTTCCTCAATGATTCTCCAGCATGTTGTTGCAGACTTAAATTTGAATTATTTGCAGATCCACCACTGCTTCCTGGAGGTGGTGGGGGAGGGGCAGCCTTTTTATATGGTTTCCTTTCAAAAGATGAAGGTGTAGGAGATGGTGCTGGTGGTGCTGGTGCTGGTGCTGGTGGTGCAGATGGTGCAGATGAAGCTGGTGGTGTAGGTGGAGCTCCTTGTGGGATTGAAGGAGGCATTGATGTAGGGGGTGGAGGAGGAATACTAGGAACGGACGGTTTAGTTTCTTCTTCTTCATCTGAGGTTTCAAACCCTGATACAGCGTCACCATCGCTATCAGCATCATCATAATCATCATCACTATAATTATTGTTTTGAGCAGAATTATTATTCTGTGGTGGAGCTGGAGCTCCAAACATAGCTGGAATGGGTGGTGCTTTACCTTGGAAAGGAGCTGGCGGTGCCTTTGAAGGAGGAGCTGGAGCTGGAACATTTGAAGGGGGGACTGGAGCTTTAGGAACTGGTGGTGCATTCTGTGGCAATGGTGGGACAGAGGTGGTAGGTGCAGGTGGCTGTTTGGGCATTGGAGGGGCACTGGTTGGGACAGGAGAATTCGCCTTAGATTGTTCAACACTAGAGGAGTCAACCACATAAGATTCATTTCTTCTAGCATTAATTTCAGCTAAGAATGGTAAACCACCAGGAGCCGGAGATGGGGATGGAGATGCTGCAGTAGTATCAGTTTTGAAATTTCCTGGGGGAGGAGGTGGTGGAGCAGGTGGACCACTTGATGGAGCAGGAGGAGGAGGTGGTGGTGGAGCAGGAGGTGCACCAGCACTACTTGAAGATTTGGGAGGACCACCAGGAGGTGGAATAGGTGGTGCCTGAGGAGGTGGTGGAGGTGGAGGTGTAGATTGTGAAGGGATTGGTGGAGCCATAGATGGAAGAGGAGGTGGTTTAGAACCTGAATCTTCTAAGGAGCCCATAGACGAAGTGGAATTATTTTTTAGATGGCTGGATTTCTTAGGTCTCGAAGGAGGCATTTTAGGAACTTGTAAGCTACTTCCTGGAGGTGTAGGAGGGGCAGATGTTGGAATAGATGGAGGATTTGAAGAAGGAATTGGAGGTGGAACACCAGGAATTGGAGGTGGCCCACTTGGAGTCGGAGGAGTCGGAGGACCTGTAGATGAACCCATTGAAGAAGAAGATTTTGAAGGACGTGACCCAGGAACTTGTGGAACCGGAGGAGTAGTAGTTGGAACTTTTGGACCTGATGGTCTACTTGGAATTGAAGGAGTTGGTGCAGCTGAAGATGGAGCCGGAGGAGAAGGAGAAGGTACATCAGGAGGACCAAAGCCAGGAACTTTAGGAGCAGAACCAGGGATTTTACCTTGTCTATTATCCTTATTAACAGATTTTAATTTTGGGATTCCACCAGCAAGAATGTCACCTAATTGTGGAACAGCAGGAGCTGGCAGAGGTCCAGAACTACTGCCACCAGAAGACATAGAAGCACCACCAACAGGAATTGAAGGAGTCGAAGCACCACCCAGGGATTTCCCGTCTAAAACAGGATTAGATCTATCGTTGGTAACAGCTTTTTTCAATTTGGCTCCTTTTCTGATATCACCCAATAACGCATCCCTTCCAGGCATTGAAGGTGGAGGCATTGGCATATCAGAGCCACCACCGCCACCCATACTTGGAGGAGGAGGTGGTGGTGGTGGTGCACCCATTCCTGGGAGAGGAGGAGGAGGGGGAGGAGGGGGAGCAGGCATGATTGAGTTTGCTTATAAGAATATGATGCAAACAAGTAGTTGATGTTATCAAAGGTAATGATGGAAATCGAGCATTGGGTAGATGAAAGAAATGGTGATACACACGACCAAAAACTAAGTAGTATAACAGTACATCAATACAACAAGCTATTCTATAACCTATATATACTATTTAATCTTCCAGTTAAGGTTATCATATCCAAATAACCATGGACCAACTGTATGTCTAACAAGGACCATGGAGAGACCAAGGATCAATTGTTCCGACAATATTAGTATACATAAATAATCTTCTCTTAAAGGACCAAACCAAACTAAATTTAAATTTATGATAGTCATATTAGAAAAATGAGTAATAGTGGAATGTTCATCTCTTTTTAATTCAATCAATTTAAACATTTCTAATGTCTTCAATGACCAAGTTATTATGGCAGATTGTTTAGTAAGTTGACCGAAACTTGGAGACATTAAATTGGTTTTAGGATCAAATTTAGGTAATCTATGTCTAGGACAAGGAATTATATGAAATAATTGAGGAATTGAGTAAATAAAATTAAGGATTTGTGGTAGGAAAAAAATTAATAAAGTTTTAGAAAAATGCCCTAAAATCCCTACCAATCCAAATACCATTCCACTAAAATAACAATAAGTATCACCAACAAATACTTTAGCTGGATACCAATTAAATTGTAATAACCCTAATGATACTCCTAAGAATGGTAATAAAAAAATTACTGAAAATAAATGGGAATCATAAGCAGCATCAGTGATATCAGTAGATAAAATATAACAAAAATCATTAATTAAAAAAATTATAGTTAATACAACTGATTGACCAACTTCTAATCCATTAATTCCTGCTAAAATATTAATTGAGTTTGGACAAAATATTGAAATCGATGACATATAAATATAATAAAAAATCCCTAGATCGAGTAATTTAGGAGATCCAGTGGGAATTAAATAATCAGTACTTAAAGTACTAAACTTAAGACCAGTAACATATGAGACAATATGATTACCTAATTTAATGAAATAGTTTACTATATCTAATATAATTTCCCCTTGTGGTATATGAGTAGTTATAAAGGTTGGAATCACTATAGAAGTCACACTAAAATCCACATAATATACAATTAATAATGGTAATGAAGCTACGGCTGGTAAAAAAAACTTATGCCTCCATCTAATGTCAAATAAATCATCAAATAACCCTAACATGATAGTACTTTGTAAGCAAATTATAGCACTTAAATATTGCGATAATTTATTATGAGGAAATAATTTCGTATTATCAATTGAATTATATTGTTCAAGGTAATTATTTGATTGATAAGTATCATTAGATAAATTAGAATATGACACCAAATATTTGAAGAATACAAATGGGATTAATCCGTACATAAGGAATAGGTAACAGATAGCACTAATAGCTCCTATAGATTCGGGGATTTCTTTGGGAGGTCCTGTTTTTGACATATCTTTACCCTTTAAACCAATTTTCATAAACAGATCACCTAATCGAGGAATCAATGTTACTGTTATAAGATATCCTATAATCCCAAATGCTATACATGTTCTTATAGGATTATTAGGAGTGATCATGGAGAATGCCACCCCCAACATCGACAATTTCACCACTCTAGACATGGTTCAACTATTATTAACACGTTTGCAGTCAAAAAAAAACAATCTACAATAAATGCGACAGTGTTAAAAATAATTTCTCCGCGATTTTTAATATTTCTTCCTTAAAGTTAAACCATTTAACGAAGAGAATAATAATGAAACCATTTATAACTGGACATGAAGAATTGATTCATGATATAAAATATGATTTCTATGGGAAACATATAGCCAGTGCGTCATCCGATCAACATATCAAAGTATTTGATTTGGATTCTGCCACCAATTCTTGGGTATTAAATGATCTGTGGAAGGCTCATGATTCTCTGATTGTTAAGATTACTTGGGCTCATCCAGAATTTTCTAGTTCTAAAATATTGGCATCTTGTTCTTATGATAGAACAGTAAAGATATGGCAAGAGCAACCTGATGAAATGCAAGGATCTGGAAGAAGATGGATGAAATTATCTACCTTAGCTATAGAATCTTATGGTCCAATTTATGATGTAGTGTTTGCTCCAAATCATTTAGGATTTAAATTAGGATGCGTAGGAAGTGATGGAATATTTAGGATATATGAATCATTAGAACCTTCTGATTTATCTAACTGGACATTAACTACCGAGATCCCTATTTTAAATCAACAATTACCTGCTAAAAATTTACAAAGTAGTTTTTCAATTGAATGGTGTCCAGCAAAGTTTTCTAATACCGAGAAATTCATAGTAATTGCTCTTGATCAAGGATTTATATATTCGTCTATAACAGAAGGTAAAGGATCAGGATCAGGATCCGGGTTAGGATCAGGATTAGGATCAGGCCCTAGTGATCTTGATGAAATTGATGATGGGTCTGTGAAGTATAAAAAGATTTGTAATTTACCTGAACATAATGGATTGATTAGATCAGTTAGTTGGGCTCCTTCAATGGGTAGAGGATATCATTTAATTGCTACCGGTTGTAAAGATGGGTTTGTAAGAATCTTCAAAGCAACAGAAGACAACAATAACAATAATTTAAAAATTGAAACTGTAGCTACCTTAAATGATCATAAGGGAGAAGTTTGGAGAGTTAATTGGAATCTAACTGGAACTATATTAAGTAGTGCTGGTGACGATGGGAAAGTAAGATTATGGAAATGTAATTATTTGAAAGAATGGAAATGTATGAGTATAATTAATAGTAGTAATAAGGATCAAAATAGAATAGTACAAGAAGAGGTAGAATCTGGTAAATAAGTTTAAGTTTATTTTTGAAAACTATAACTATACAATCTTTCTAGATTTCTTTTGAAGTTTTTTATCGTGTTTTTTTGGTTGCGATTGAGATTCTAATTGGTTCCATATTTCATCATCATCATCGTCATCGTCATCATTAGTATTAAGTCTTTTCTTTTTATTCAATTTGATTTTCTTATTATGTGAAATATCTTTTGAATCACCATCATCTTCATCACCTTCATCTTCGTCATTTAAGATTATAATTGAAGAAATTTGGGTTCCAAGATAAACTTTTGCAATTAACTTTCTGGTATTTATATCAAATATTCTAAGATATCTATCTAAACCACCAGTACCAACATATTTATCATCATAATTATAGATGGCATGAGTAGCACCACTATTAGTACCTTCATTAAATTTACCTAAAAGTTTAACTGATGGTCTTCTCAACTCACCAGCTGAAGCTGATTGAATTTTAACAGCTTTTGAATCGATTTGAGTTAATGAATATTTTCCTATTAAATTAGTGGTGTCACTTAATATAGCATTATCTTCGGTTAATGTCACTTGTATGATTGGCTTAGGTCCAATCTTAAAATCATGTATAGGTTTCTTCTTAATAGTTGTATTATAAATCCGTAATTGTCCATATTTAGTGACAGTAATGAATTCATGTTCATTCATAAATCTTATATGTTTGATACTTATAGGTACTCTTAAGTCTAAGAAATCATTGGGGACATTTTCAGCTTCAAATATAATAGTAGGATTAAATTTGGTATTTGAAAAGGTTTTATTATTAGGATTATCATAAAGAGAAATAATTTTTACATCATTTTCTTCACCACCAAAAGCAAAAACCCCACTTTTAAAAGGATTAGATACGAATGATACAATAGGTTTATTATCTTTAACGGGTAAATCAACTTGAATTGTTTCAAAAGTATCTAAACTTATAATGAATATTTTATTGGTTTCAAAAGCTACAATCACCGAATTATGATCTTGATAATTAATTAAAGAAATGGGTTTATCACCACACAAGTTGACATCTTTAACTAAATCATAATCATTCAATCTATAGACACATAAAGTTCCATTTAATCTTAAAGTGATCAAAAAGTCATCGATTATTGTCATATCAATTACTCTAGCTCTTATCGAAGCAGCTGGTTCATCACATATATTTTTCACGGATTGTGGTTTGATTCCTTCCTTTTTGGAGGTGTCTGTACCTTTATTACATATGACCTCTTTTATGAGACCAGTCTCATCTGCAGATACTAATACTTTCATAATTGGTAGTATTATAGCTCTGGAACTAGAAATTATGATAATGTGATAATGAGCTGGATGAGATGATGTGAAGAATGTGCGATGAGATGAAAAATTTCTGGGTTCGCATTGATTGCAAAAAAACAAATTTAGTTGTTGCAACTGTTAGATGGGGTTTATTTCTTAGTTGGACATATTTATAGAAATAGCCGGGTACAGAGGAAGAGAATGGATTTATTATTTTATGGTATTATGGGGTTTGGTGTTGGCGATGAGAGATTATCTGCGGACTACCTGCGGACTACCTGCGTATGCTCATCTGAAGATCTGATAATGGGCAGGAGAGTGGCTAGGGAAGTCTGATACTGGCCGTAGAAAATATCCTATCATACATCTAATTGGATTCCCTTGCAGTATTGCCGTCTCGTCTTCCCATACAATACTTCCTTTCAGTCTGCCCATATCATATATGATCCCAACATACCATCTTTTACTGTGCTATTGTGTCACCTGATCTCTACTTGACAGGTCCAGATTTTGCGGCAATTCACAAATTCGAACTTTCGGGACGCAGATTTTTTTGAACTACTATTTCACTACTATTTCATGGATTATAGAGCCCACAAATACATACACGCCATTTAAATGATATAGTTAAATAGCCCCAGGTTGTGCCCATGTAACCGTGTTTTTTATAAGAAGAAAGCATATCCTTTTACCCCCACACATGTCTAAAGTATACTATCATGTCCTTCATCATTCCTGTATTAAATCGACCCTCTAGTTTAGTTTTTCTAAAACATCTTAGAAACACAAAAGTAAGGTTTTTATTAAGGGTAATAGTTAAAAATAGTATTAATCAATAGTTTGGATGTATACGAAGAAGATTTATATTGAGAAGTAAACGTTTAAGTCAATAAATTAACAGTTATTGTTATTATTTAATAAATAAATTAGGATTGAAAGGGGACTGCGTCCCTCTACAGTCCCCTTTCACCCTCTGTAGTTCCTATGAAAATGGGACGGAAAAAGGGACGCGTCCCAGTTCAGTCCCAATGAAAAAGGGACTACCATAGTTAAGAATGCGACCCGATTTTTACAACTTTCACTCAAGTGTGCAATCAAAATTACACACCTTTTGGGGTGGAGCTCTCGCATAATCGTCGCTCCCAAGCTCTTTTTCTTTTTCACACTTTAGGCTGCAAAATATGAGACAATAAATATATTGGTTTTTTCCCTACGGTACTTGTTGTTCTACCATATATTAATTACACGACATTAATTATTGAAAAGAAGTTATGTATGAAAATCTATTTACAAAGTTAGTACCTATTTCTAGACTTTATGTGAGTCCTCATCAGTCTTATCCATATTGACATCAGAACTTTCATCTCCTTCCTTCTTCTCCCCTTGTTCCCCTTGCTCCTCTTGCTCCTCTTGCTCCTCTTGCTCCTCGGCATTACTGTCATTATTACCGTCGCCTTCTTTGCCTCTATCAGCAGTCCCCACTTGTTTATGAGTAGGAACCTTCTTATTGGTGGTAAACACACAAGCTATCAATGTCAATGCAGCAAATCCAGTCGAAACATAGTATACAATTCTGAGTGATTTCATCATAATTTCTTTAACAAATTCTTTAGCTAATGGTGATAATGATTCAATAGCTTCAGTATTATCTCTTAAATCACCTAATTGACTCAATTCTTGCACCAAGCCTTGATTATTAGACAGTTTAAGAGCAGCTTTAAATTTTTGTTCAAATGAGGAATTATAAGCTACTTGAGCTATAATCGAACCAATGACCCCTCCTAAAGATCTTAAAAACATGAAGTAAGATGAAGTCATAATTAATCCTCCTTCGACCTTGGGTGCTCTCACTTGTCCTCCACTTAAACATCCTTGCATAATACATCCATATCCAACCCCACTTGGGATTAATAGACCAATTTTCCTTGAACTTGATGAATCGACATCCAATAATGTAATAATTCCACATCCTATCAATGCCATACTGCCACCAAATACATTAAATGGTTTAGTAAGTTTGGTCTTCCCAATGAGAACCCCTAGAAGAACTGAAGCAACCACAAGAGGTATGATCAATGATAATAAACTAATCCCCGAATGTAAAGCATCTTGACCTTGAATATTTTGGAAATAAATACTAACATATAAAACATTACACATAAAACTTGCAAACATGAAAAATAATCCAAATCCAGCCCCATTAATCAGTAACACTTTAACTACTGGGGTTGGGATGATTTGATACTTAGAATAAACAAAATTCCAAATCATAAAAATAATACACAAGATGATTCCAATAGTTAAAAGGGATATAACTGCTCCAGATCTCCATTTATATGTTCCATCGCTTCCAAAAGTTAACCCTAATAAGAATAAGATGATACCGGAAGCTATAAAGAACAATCCTAAGTAATCAATTTTCTTCAACTTCTGAAGAAAGTTGGTGGTTGGTGGTGGTGGATTAAATACAATAAAAAAGAATAAAGCTGCAAGTCCCCCAATCGGTAAATTAATATAAAAACTCCATCTCCAAGATACATTACTGGTGAAAGCTCCACCAATCAATGGTCCGATCACTGAAGCAATGGACCAGGTTACCCCTAAAAATGCAAAGATGATAGGTCTTTTATTAATTGGACAAACTTCTGATAATATAATGAATGTTAATGATTGAATCCCACCACCTCCAACACCAGCAAGAACTCTTCCACCAATTAAAGTATTTATGTTTGGTGATAAAGCACACATTAAAGATCCAGCTTCAAAAATTAAAACACAAAATAACATGGTATATTTTCTTCCAAATACGATGGAAATTTGTCCCCAATTAGCTGCAAACATGGACATGGGTAATAAAAACCCAGTCACCAACCATCCTACTTTATCAAAAGCATCAAATTTATTCCCCACTACCGTTAAGATAGTGGCCACGATGGTTTGATCTAAGGCAATTAAAAACACACAAAGAAGAACTGATACTATACAGATTACAAGTTTAACCCCATGCAAGTATTGGTCTTCTCTTCTGGTACCATCACCGGCATCATTTTCTATGAATTTTTTAGGAGCTTTGGAGGCTTCAACGTCGGGTTGGATAGCGTCACTTACCCTTGTAGCCCCACTAGCTCCACTAGCTCCATTGTGGCTCTGACTACCACTGTTACTTTGACCACCACTAGAGCCTATATGGTTCTGGGTGTCACTAATTTGAGACTCGGCCATTTTATACTGATAGTATTTATTAGTTCAAGTCGAATTGAAAGAAAGATAAAGTCGTTTCTGACAAGCTTGCCCGTTTATATAACATTGCAATCATACAGTTAATTGCATTAGCAACACCGTTCACCATTCCGTTTCAACAAAAATACTATGACTATAACCATTTCCGCCTCCATCGCCGTCCGCTTCCCCCACATCTCCGTCTAGTTTCACCTCCATCTCCGTCTAGTTTCGCCTCCATCTCCGTCTAGTTTCGCCTCCATCTCCGTCTATTTAAATGAGTCAGCCGCGTAGTTGCGTAAACCGTAAGTAAACATGGTAAGAAGCTAGAAAAAGATAGGGTGTTGGTTTTCAGGTATCAGGGTATTTATAGCGAAGTGTATTACACTGATATATTCTCCCTGAGATAAATTTTACTTGAGTTATACTTTCCTATAGTTTGATGTAGAATATGATGATACTAGCCAACTGGAAAAGCCGTCAAAGCTGTCAAACATGCGGCGATATCAGCGGATACACGGCGTGCATATCCTCCGTCCGTCTGATCTAATTTTCATAGCCCAGAAGGTATTCTACACGATATTAACATCACGAAAAGTCGGTCCGGGTCCGTAAGGATTTGCAGCCAAAATGGATTACTAATGTAGACCCTCTGATTCCCAGCACTTGTGTTGCTTATAGCTTAAGTCCTCTATAACCATCTAGGCTTCTATTATAATACATGATCCTCGATGATTTGATCCGTTTGGGTTGAAGTTAGAGAGGTTGATAAAGTATACAACGACCACTTTTAATCACCATGTATTGTTGCTAGGGACTCCCTAGATACATGTTTAAAGTCTTCTTAGGACCTTAATTCATCAATGAATGTTACAAGTCTTTTCCTTCTTTTGTAAGACCTGTGAATGGGCTTTTAATTGACTTCTTTTCTCAACTGAAAAAACATCACCCTGGTCACAATACTGAGTGTTGCCTTTTTAGGTCACTAGAAGATGGTGGACTGGGATATGATGTAACCTGGATGTTTAGAAACCATTTCTGAATCATCTTCAAGACCGTATTCTATTTGAAATTCACTTTCTTCACTTACAACCTCATCCTTTCACCCTCCAGTTCTCCTGGTTCTGGTCCTCTTAATTCTTCTCGTACTGCTCTGGGTTTAGGCTCTGGGTTCAGGCTCTCCTTCTTTGATAATGCTCTAATGACATCTTCTAATGCCCTACCATCTTCTGAAGCCCTACCATTCGAAATTACAACCACCTGTTTGGGATTTCCAGTCGTCTACTGTTCTTATTCTTTTGAGCTTCCTTCCATTCTTTTTGATTGTGATTTCCCTGTCCTTCAGTACACCACACCGTCCTCCAGCATCATCACACCGTCCTATCCCCACACCGTCCTTCAACACCATCACCCTGGCTTTCAATACCACCACCTTGACCTCCAATATCATCACCCTGGCCTTCAATATCATCACCTGAACTTGGGGATACACTCCAGGACGATATAACACCAGTATCGTTCTTCTTTGTCTACCAGTTCCTTCTGTGGCCTTTCTGTGGTCTTTCTGTTTGGTGATCCTTTCAATTTAGGACGTGGGCTGTTCAAAGAATCAAAACTTTTCTTTAAAACCACCTCTGGGGGCCTAATAAGCACCATTTGTTCATCAATCGCTTGTGCATTTACTATTACTTTTGGTTTATCCTTGTTATTCTTTGAATCCCGTTTATTACCACCATTTAAGTCCACTTTTTTATGTGTGTATGTTTTCTCGTGAATTTCACAAATTTCCTCTAATTCCAAACCATCCAAAGTCCCCAATCTCTCTCTGTTTGGAAATACCTTAAAATCGAAAAGATGAAATGTGGTGATTATTCATTACCAAAAAGTACCACATCTTATCCCCCCGATTTTCCTCTACCCACTATGTTTTTTTGGTGATTTTTGGAAGCGTTTGTAATCTATAACATCACTTTTTACTTTTTGTTTTTGCACCCACAATTTCTAACCAAATAAACCCAAATAAACCACCCTTAAACATCACCACTTTTGACTGCAAATTATTACACATACAAAGTTGCATAGATTTCATGCACCATGGTGGGGCACTGGCGTCAGCTCTGATTACATAAACTGACATTCGATTGACCCAGTTAGATAAGTGCTCTACGTCAATTCAGGCCGGACTGGGACGCGAGGCGTGCCCCTGCCCAATTTGGGACGAGTCCCAGGCCTCCCATACATAAGCGGTCCCTTGGCCCAGTTGGTTAAGGCGTGGTGCTAATAACGCCAAGATCAGCAGTTCGATCCTGCTAGGGACCACTTATATTTTAACACCACGGGCGTGTGGCGTAGTTGGTAGCGCGTTCGCTTAGCATGCGAAAGGTCTCCGGTTCGACTCCGGACTCGTCCATTTTTTTTGTCAATTCGTTCTATTTTTTTTAATTTTACTACCACAAGTTTAAGTTATTTTAAAGTTGACAATGTAGGCTACACAATGGTGGTTTTTATATTGAATTTGAGCAAACGAGCAAAGAGATACTTCAAATTAGGTTTCTCAAAGGGGCTCACATTTTTTTTTTTGCAGCCATCAATTACATCAACTAAGGGTAGGAGTAACAAGAGACCCATTTTAATTTAAGCGAATTGGCAAGTCCAGAGTAACTTACGGTACAAGTTACCATCAAAATATAATTGTATCAGTACTTAAAGGTCCAATAACTCCTGGCTATTTCCCTTGATGTCTCCCTTGATGTCTTTGGATCCTGACCCGGTCTCCGACTCCGTCCAAGGGGAAAACGTAGAGGGTCCAAACCCCCCCACCCCCAAATTATTTCCTCATATTGACTACTTGATGATTATTACCCAAATATGATTAATAGATTAGTAGTATATATACGTCCTCTAGTAATACATGTCAATGATATATATAGGCACATTGTTACCCACTAATTTGGAATCGCATCGAATATTTAAAAATGCAACCAATTCCGGGTAATGGCCATCTCGCGATAACTATAAAAGTAAGCCATTTTGAACTGAAAATTTTTTTTAAAGCAACTACTTTTCTTTCTTTTAAACCCAATAAGAACTTTTTAATAAGGGCTTAGTTCATTTAAATTTTGAATAAAAGAAACCAAAAAGATCATTCATAGAAATGAAGCTGATGAAATGGAGTATTCTTCTTTCTCTGTCTGACTCGACTATGACGACAGGGTTGACAATATGTTGATTAATCATTATGATTCATTTATGAATCGATTAATTGACTTTTACGTGCCAGTAATTTTACAATTCTGATTCATAATCTAAGGATATCTTTTTCTTTTTAATTTATTATATTAAGCACTTCTTAAAGAGTTTTGAGAGGAGATATAATTCTAGTGACTATATAAACTATATGATTATTATTTAAGTGATGAAATTTCCTGTTAACATTCGCAGTTTCCTCGGTAGCATACATAAAGAACCCATCTTAGTATGCCGGTGACCGCTTTTATAGACCTTCCATGGATGTCTGATAAATAATAAGAATATAGTTTCAGTTATTAGAAAGGAGTAAGGGTAAAAACAGAAAGAGGCATCTGCATGTCTACATCTATTGAGCTATACCTATACATATACATGTATACCTATACCTATTGAGCTATACCTATACATATGCATGTATACACCTATACCTATACGTCTACATGTAGACCTATACATCTGCATGTATAGACCTATATCCACATGTATACACCTACATCTCTTAATATTGCAATTATATATTGTTAGATCATAAAAAAAGTAGAGATGGATAAACATTTATCGCAAGGCATTAGTCAGAGATAATCCATATTGACAAGAGATAACCTCTGTAATTATTAAACAGGATTGATAACTATGTTCTTGTTCTTGTTCTTATTCTTGATGATGGTGGTGGTGATGATGATGATGATGATCATGATGATAGTGGTGATTTAGTTGATTCTAAATTTTACCTTTAACATTAGGAGTAGTTAAAGGCCATTCATAAGCACCTTCATCATTAAAAGTATAATTATGTTTCATCAAGAAATCTCTTAAATTTTTTGGACCTTTAGAACCATAAGGATAAATTTCAGGCTTTGGACCATTTTCAGATTCAATATGTTGTAATAATGGAGTGAATAAAGCCCAACTAATTTGTAATTCATCGTCTCTAACAAAATTAGAATGATTACCTAAATAACAATCTCTAATTAAAGCTTCATAAGCTTCAGGAATCCAAAAATCTTTAGAATATCTAGTAGCATAACTTAAATCTAAATCAGTTAAAGAAGTTTCAGTAGAAATTCCAGGGATTTTAGAATTTATTTTTAAATAAACAGATTCATTAGGTTGAATTCTAATAACTAATTCATTATTTTGAATTTCTTTAAACATCCCTTTAGCTACCGGTTTATATTGAATTCTAATTTCAACTTTAGATTCATCTAAAGCTTTACCAGCTCTTAAAACAATTGGAACCCCATCCCATCTTTCATTATTAATTTTCATACCAATAGCAGCATAAGTAACACATTTAGAATCATTTTTAACAGTATCATCATCTAAATAACCTGGTTTGGATCCATCTTCAGATTTCCCATATTGACCAATTAAAATATCATCAGTATTAAATGGTTCAATGGCTTTTAATACTTTGACTTTTTCATCTCTAATAGCTTCAGGATCAAAGGAAGTTGGTCTATCCATAGTTAATAAAGTTAAAACTTGTAATAAATGATTTTGCATAATATCTCTTACAATTCCAATTTCATCAAAATATCCTCCTCTTCCTTCAGTTCCAAATGCTTCTTTAAAGGATATTTGGATAGAACTAATATGTTTACTATTCCAAGCAGCATTTAATAATTCATTCCCAAATCTTAATACTAATAAATTCTTGACCATTTCTTTACCTAAATAATGATCAATTCTATATAATTCATCTTCAGTAAATAATGGGGCCAAATCTTTTTGTAATTGATTAGAACTTTCTAAATCATGACCAAATGGTTTTTCCACAATTAATCTAATTCTACCATTATTTTTTGGTTGAGCATGATCTTTAAGTTGCTTACCAACAGTAGCAAATACTGATGGAGGTAAAGCTAAATAAAACAATCTTTCTCTTTTACTTTCTTTAGAATTTTCTTCTTCATAAGCTTCCATTGATTTATTCAATTCAATATATCCATCTGGTGTATCATATTGACCAGAAGTATAAGTACATAATTTTAAAAATTCATCAATTTTTGGTTTTTGATCATCGGATTTAATTTTAAGATTGGGGGCAATTCTGGCTTTTAAATCATCATCAGTCATTTTAGATCTGGCATAACCAATAATTTTAACAGTTGAAGGTAAATGACCTTCTCTAAATAATCCAAATAATGCTGGATAAGTTTTCTTCTTTGCTAAATCACCAGAAGCTCCAAATACAACGATTGAAGTATAAGCACCAAATGAATCTGACATGTTGTTAAGTTGTTTGTTTCTTTTCTTGTTTATTCCTTTCTTTTAATAAATCACGTTGATATTAGTTATTCAATTGAATTTATATCTCGTGGAAAAAACCTTCAATTGTGGTGGGTCAATCAGCAATTTATCGCAATTGAAATTGAAAAATTTAGGGGCAACGGAAATGATTCCAATTTGTGTGAGAGTGAGAGTGAGAAGGAGAGAAAGAGAGCGAGAGACTGTCAGAAATGTGGGTGAGACATCCTTTAAAAATGTTGTAAATCCACCCAGTGATTACGCCAACAAAAAATGTCGTCCAGTGCTTACTAAAAACCCCCAACACCAGAATCGTTGAAAATGTATGGGGGATTACTGGAGAGCGACTCTAATTTAGTCATCGTTGAGGCTGGATGGTTCGGGTTAATATTTATTAATACCCTTACTAAGCCATTAGATATGATTAAGAAGACAACAAGTCTATCACCAGAGATTGAAGAAGAATATAAGAAAAAAAATAGAGCACGATGGACGGGTGGTATGGTGGTTGTCGATATCAAAGTATGCATTAACCCCACACAGTTCGGTCCAATTTATGGAAGTCCTAATTTTACATATTAAGACATTCTAGCCAATTATTGTATAGTGATTTTTACTACATGGTTCTAATTTTGCTTTATTGTAGATGTGAACAACCGGTAACCCATCAATGGCAGCAAATGTAATGTCCCGAGATTCGGGTAACTGTATAACGAGAAATGCTGATAAAGGAAAGTACGACATTTTTCCTCCGCAGGTGCAACCTCAACAACGTAAACTTTCGGTGGATTTAACACCGGTAGGAGATGGGTCCATATTACCTATTGGAAATTGACCCGTTTAGATTTATCAGATTCTTGGTTGGACTCTTCATTAGATTTATTCGAACTCTTATTAGATTCTGAGGTATCACCAGTACTAAGTTTTTGATGTTGTTGTTCGTCTGGTTTATCTTCATCTCCTCCGATTTTAAACATCTCTTCTTGTTCATAATCAGGTAAAGTATCAGCATTAAGATCATCATAAAGTCTATCTCTTTCTTCATTAACATTGTAATTATCATCATTTCTATGTCCTAAATCCAAAGAATCATGTGAATCAACATCTTCACTATCACTATAATCTTCACCTGGAATAATATCAAATTCATATTCGTCTCTTCTTCTTCTTCTTCTTGAACTTCCAGGAGTTTTATGATATTTCATAATTAATAAAATCACCGCAAAACCAACCACCACCAAGGCCATGAAATAGATTCCTTTATGATCATTAACGTATGGTTCTTTTCCTTCTTCTGGTTCAGTGGTTTCTTCTGAATCGCTATCACTATTAGTTCCAGTTTCGGTTTCTTCACTTTCATCAGTTTGACTAGCTGATTGAGTTGATTCAGAGTTAGTGGCTTTACCACTTGGTATAACTTGATCTAATTTAGTATCATTAGTAGTAGTTGGAGTAGCTGAAGATTTAGATCCTTCAGTAGTAGTGCTACTAGGTTCAGGGTCTGAATTATATAATTTATCTCTTTTTATTTGAGCATAATCTTTTTCAATATCATATTTTTCAGCTTTATCAGCATCTATACTTTCACCAAAAAATCTTAATTGCCAATCAATTACTTCAATATCATTACCATTACTTTCTTTATTGTTGAATACTTGTAATGACCATTGTCCTGATCCTTTTTCTCCCCAATGAGCTACTGACAGGAATGTCCAATTAATAAAACCAGCCCCACTTCTATCTCTAGGTCTAAAAGTAGCTAAATCACTAGTAATACCTTCAGGAGAAATTAATCTAATTCCAACTTGACCTCTAAAGGTAGCTCTAACATTAACGGTTACAGTTACATGTTCAACTCTTTCTAAATTCATTACTGATAATTCTCTTGGATGAACATCAATCACTGATTTAATCACTTTATTTTTATCCCCTTTATTAGCTTCATTGAATTTAATTTCTTCATTAACTTTAACAATATCAGAATAATACCAAGATTGTGGTTTAACATTTTTCCAAGTTTGGGCAAATTTTGCCATTTTATAAGCATCAATTTTACCATATCCATATTTATGAGAATATTTTCTTCCTAAAGCAGTATCTTGATAATCACCATCATCTTCATTAACAGGAACACTACTTAAAGCAGCTACATATTGTAAATCTCTCCAAGTTAAATCGGGATTTGATTGTAATACTAATGAAAAAATCCCTGCTGCTAATGGAGCAGCAGCAGAGGTCCCCCCATG
Source organism: Yamadazyma taylorii (assembly GCA_030583035.1). Classification (NCBI taxonomy): domain Eukaryota; kingdom Fungi; phylum Ascomycota; class Pichiomycetes; order Serinales; family Debaryomycetaceae; genus Yamadazyma; species Yamadazyma taylorii. The sequence continues at coordinate 40,551 of JAJMHJ010000001.1, read as the reverse complement.
TAAACTAGCACACTTTTTATGAATATCAGTGGTATGAATATGTTCACCAGAACCTGATGAATATGTAACTACCATTACTGCAGAACATGCTTCAGCATAATTAGGATGTAAACCTTTATGATCAATTGCTCCTACCGTAATAGAATAAATTGAATTAGTATATCCATCAAAATTACAAGAATCTTGGGATCTACCCCCATTTCCAGAAGCAAATACATAAATAGACCCTTTATTCTTTCTACCCTCTTGAATTCCTTTAACCATTGCCTTTTTAACAATTAATTCAGGTGCTGATAATGTTTTCCCATCATCAGTTGGCCCCCAAGAACAAGAATAAATATCATTAACATCTAAACCAAAAATCATAGCAGCAGCTTCATCTTCTGAAGTAATTGATCCGGATAAAATCCGAACTCCACTAACTTGTGATTCATAAGCCACTCCTACTCCACAAACATCATTTTTAACAGCAGCAATTTCACCAGCACATCTAGTACCATGATAATCATTAAATAATCGAGGCTTGGGTAAATTGGTATTATCATTAAAATCCCATGATCCTTTAGCATTGAAATTATCCTTTAAATCATCACTATCACAATCTAATCCATCATCAATCACTGAAGTGACAATACCTTTACCAGTAATTCCTTCATACCATAATCCAGTAACATTAACATCATGACCAGGATGACGAGTATTAACTAAATGCCATTGTTCAGCAAATATTGGATCATTGATATTTAACTTATCAGCCACCTCTTTAAGGGGTAATTGTGACGAATCAACTATTTGAAGTTCTCTTGCTTGGAATTCTTCCTCTTCTTCATTCATTATAGGAACTGGTAATCTTCTCTCTAATTTCTTAGGGGTTAATACATGAATTGATTTCAAATGTTTATTACTCACTAAGGATTCATATTCTTGTCCGTACCCATCTCGTTTTTGTATCAAATTCTCATCATTAGAATTATAATTACCAATAAATTCATTATGAGAATGATTCTTTGGTAAACTAAAGACAAAATGATCATCAAAGCCTCTTACTTGATGTTCATATTCATAGGTTCCTTTATAAGTCTTTATAAAATCCACCAAAGGTTTAGTACTTTTGGAAGTATCTAATTCAAATATAAAATAATTTTTATTGTTATAATCCCGTTTGGGGATCTCGAATCCATCGACGGTAGGTCCTAAAAGGGCCACAACCATTAACACCGTAGTTAAAAACGCCCTTATCCCATCCGTTAGTATCATCATTGATTCAACGAGTTCTTAACTATGAGTCCTTGATATGGGGCGATGATATGAACTGATACGATATGTTATAATCTGACCGGTGGTGGGGTGTTGTTATTTTGTTCAATGGGGTGTTATAGTGTATGTGGTAAGTAAATGTGTGTAAATGAATGTGAAGGGTGTGAGTTCTCAATTTTTATTTTTATTTTTTTTTTTCTCTCTCTCTCTTTTGACGTAGCTGGAATTTTATTTTGTATGCTCGCGTACTAATTGTATTGTTAGCAATTGACACAAGAAACACTACTTGGCGCCGATCCAAGCACACCAAACCATGGAAGACACCAAAGAATTACATGCTATAAATGCCACATCCAAGTCATTCCATTGGATAGCCTCAGTGATAATTCTCTTGATATTACCGTCGATTTCATGTAGTTCAATATTTGCCAATCGATTTTCATGGGGGATTTTATTACATTTAATCCTGACATGTTACCTGATCTTTGAGACGTTATTTTTAGATTTTCCTGATAATGAAGATAATCATGAAAATAGAACCTCCAAGGGCACAAGTGTGTTTTTAAGTTTGATATTAACAGGGGCAGTGTTATTGGGAACTTCAATTAATAGATATTACAACCAAGGGTCAAAATTGATAATTCATTCAGTGTATAAATATTTATCATTTATAATCGTGTTGACCGGATGGATAAGAGTATCATTAGCACCAATCGCATTATTTGGATTCTGTTATGGTAAACATACTGGTCAGTGTATTGCCCATGGAATTATGGGGACATCATTTATAGTATATGGGTTTGTATTAGTATTATTATTAACAATCCCATGGAGTCGGAAACGATCAAATACTGGTAAGTCCCAAGAGTTTTTTGATTCTATTGTCATGTGTGTATGGGGGATTGTTAATACATTTACTGAACATAGATGGGGGAAAGAGCCTTGGTCAATGGGTGATTATGATCATACCTCTATGGGATTATTATGGGCCTGTGGAGGATTATTAGGGATTTGGTTATCACGGAAATCTCAACGGTCATTTATTCCATCAATATTATTAATTTATACTGGTTGGTCTATGTCTCAACATGTCCAACATTTGGAATTATCAACAAAGGTTCATGCCATGTTTGGGATCTTATTAATGACTGCTGGGGTTACTAGAATCATTGAAATTCTGATTATTTTAAAGGATAAATTCTGTTCCGATTCGGGGAAAATAATTTCTTTCCAATATTTACCCCCAATTTGTCTTGTATTATCTGGATTAACATTTATGGCTGCTAATGAAGAACAACTTGTGTTGGTTCATGATTTAGGAGCTACTCATGCGGCTTATATATTGACAGTATTGGCAGCAGGATTTATGATTTATTTATGGATGCTTTTAATAATTAACCTATACCTTCGATGGGTGGGATATGATGAAGATGGTGAAATGTCTTCGGTACAAGATAGTGAGTATCATAGGATTAATCCTGATGACGTAGAACAATTTGAATTAGATAATATGTCTGATAGTGTTTAAATATAAAACCAAATGCCAGGGTCTGGTTGCAAAATCTCTTTCCTCACTCTCACACGACTTCTCTTATTGGTAATGATTGTCACATAATTGGTGCGACATCTTGAGAGATGAGATCATCTTTCATTACTCATCATAATATATATATATATATATACATATCTAAGTCAGTTATTGGTAATAATACTTGTAGCTAACAGAGTATGAGTGCTATATTATCAGCAGATGATCTAAATGATTTTATATCACCAGGGGCTGTTTGTGTGAAACCTCCCACCTCAGACGAAGCTAAAAACAAGGATATTAATGGTGATGTAGAAGTTCAAGTAGATAAAGAAGGCAATACATTAGATGTTTCAAAAATCGATGGGTCAAGCTCCAATTTATCACCAGCACAAATCTCCCTTTCTGATTGTTTAGCTTGTTCAGGATGTATCACTTCCGCAGAAGAGATTTTAGTGGCCCAACATTCTCATGATGAATTATTAAAAGCTTTAAATGATAATAACCATAAACAATTTGTTGCTAGTATTTCTCATCAATCTAGAGCTTCATTAGCTACTGCTTATAATATTTCGATCGAACATGCCGATAGATTACTTATTGACTTGTTTATAAATCAAATGGGGTTTAAAGCTGTCATTGGTACTTCATTAGGAAGAAAATTATCATTAATTAATGAAGCATATAATATCATTCAAAGAAAAGAACAACCAAATTTTCAAGGCCCTTTATTATCTTCAATATGTCCTGGTTGGGTTTTATATGCGGAGAAAACTCATCCTTATATCTTACCAAAATTATCAGATATAAAATCTCCTCAACAAATAACTGGTTGTTTGTTAAAGAATATAATGGCTGATGATTTAGGAATTGATAAAAAAGACCTTTTCCATTTATCCATAATGCCATGTTTTGATAAGAAATTAGAAAGTGCTAGACCTGAAAAGGAACAAGAAGAAAATGAAGAACCAACCGATTATAAAGATGTCGATTGTGTTTTAACTGCAAAAGAATTGGTTACATTATTAGAACAAGATAATAATCAATTTCTGTTTATCCCTCCTCATGCTAATGAAATTATAACTTCATCAATACCCATAAACGAACTATATAAAGCAGTGGCTCCTAAATCCTGGCCATTGATTGACTATTCTTGGTCAAATGATTCTGGATCAGCATCGGGTGGATATTCTCATAATTATTTAAATATTATGAAAAATCATTGTATTATTAAAGATCCTGATACTTATAAGGAAGACAATTTTCAAGTGAAAATCTTGTATGGGAAAAATTCTGACATGTATGAATTAAGATTAATGTATAATAATAATGAAACTATTGCTAGTGCAGCAGTAGTTAATGGATTTAGAAATATTCAAAATCTTGTAAGGAAATTCAAACCAAATCCTCAAGGAAGAACCATTGGGAAATCAAATCCATTAGCCGCTAGAAGAAGAATTAGAATGAAAAATTCTAATAATGGAACTGGGAATGAACCTGAAAATAAACCTGAAGAAGTAGCAGATGCTTCTAAATGTGATTATGTGGAAGTAATGGCATGTCCAAATGGATGTATTAATGGAGGAGGTCAAATCACCAACCCTCAAGAAATCCTTGAAAAGGATTGGTTATTAAAAGTCCTTGGGAATTATAATTCAATTCCTGCTCTTGATTTAAGTTCTAAACAAATTTCAATTAATTTAATCCCAGATTTGATTGAATGGAGTAAACAATTTTCTTATAAGCATAATGTTAATGAATCCAGATTATTCAGGACTTGGTTTAAAGAGGTAGAAAAACCTACTGATCCCAATTCTATACTTTTAGGGGCTAAATGGTAATTGGGTTGTATTTATAAAAGTATATAGGTATTTATAGATTAATATGGGGGTATGTCAATATAAAATTTTGCAGCCTTAAATGGTGAGAATTTGAGAATATGTGAAACTCTAACGTTTTGGCTGATTTGTTTTGTGCTGCGAGTGCTTTAAAAGGTGCGGCTCTCTGATTATTTATTTATATCAATTTCGGTTATCTTTGCTGTTACAACCTTTGGTCAGTTATAGAACTTGGTTAGTATTAACCAGTCTTTGGTGTACTAATAGAAAACAAAAATGTCGTTGTCGTTGCCGTCAACTACTACTGCTGCTGGTGCTACTACTACTGCTGCTGGTGCTACTACTACTGCTGCTGCTATTTCTCCAGACCCATTTCAATTACCCAAATGGGTTTACATTGTATCATTCTATTCAGCTATTACTGCATCTTTAATCATATTTCTATTAATATCCCTACATCTAATGAATTACAGAAGACCATTTCAACAAAGACTAATGATAAGAATTCAAATCATCGTTCCCTTATTTGCATTATCATGTTATTCCATGCTTAGGAATTCCGAATCATTTATAAATAAATTTGTATTAGAACCAATACGAGAGATTTATGAAGCATTTGTGATTTATACATTTTTTTCATTACTCACCGATATGTTAGGAGGTGAACGGAAAATTATAATTAATACCAGTGGAAGGAAACCAGTATCACATCCAGGATTAATAAGATTTATATTACCTGATATCGATATATCAGATCCAACGACATTTCTTATTATTAAAAGAGGTATTTTACAATATGTATGGTTTAAACCATTTATTTGTTTTGGAACCATTTTAACAGAGTTAATGGGAGTTTATAATGTCAATAATATGAGTGCTCAATCCATATATCTTTGGTTAATGATATTTTATAATGTTAGTGTAAGTTTATCATTATATTGTTTAGCAATATTTTGGAAGATTTTATGGACTGATTTAAAACCGTTTAATCCTATTGGGAAATTTTTATGTGTTAAATTAATAATTTTTGCTTCATATTGGCAAGGAGTTCTATTAGCAATTTTAACTTATTTTCAGGTGTTACCAGGGTCAAAATCTATTGATTCCGATGATAATTCTAAAAATAATTCAAATATCGGAATTTCTATTCAAAATGCTCTTTTATGTGTTGAATTGATTGGGTTTGCTATGGGGCATTGGAGTTCATTTTCTTATAAACCTTTTACCTTATCAAATATTCCTAATGGGAGATTAAAATTTTATTATGCCATTAGAGATATGTTTGGTATTAAAGATTTAATCCATGATTTTAAACTAACGTTTTATGGGGATTATTATAAAGATTATAAAACTTTTGATTCGGTTAACGCATTAGTTCAACATCCTAGTTCTAGAGCTAGGATGAAAAAAATTAATAAAGGATTAAGATATCATTATGATGGGAAACAAAAACATTGGTTACCATTAAATTCTGATAATAATAAACCTATTACTGAAAATGCTACTATTGGTGGTGAATCTTTATATGCTCCATCAATTCATTCTTTAACTACTTCAACTCAAGGAATAACTCCTAGTTCACCAAGAAATATCCAATCTCCTGATAGTTCCCCAGAATTAGGTGGAGATCATTTTGAAATTATTAATAATAATTTCTCTATTACTGAATGTTTAAATAATGATCAATTTAATTATAATAATGAAATGCTTGATGATGATGAACTTCTTTATCATCAAGCTTATTCAGTGATAAATAATTATCGATTAGATCAACAACAAGTTAAAGATTTGATCAATTATCCTATAGTTGATAATGTAGTTGATGGTCATTTATATGGATATAAAATAAGAAAATTAAGACAACTCCGGAATTCTCTGATGAATCGGGGTAGATCTATTGAAAGAGATAATTCTTCTAATTATGGTAGTATTGTTTAGTTATTCTATTAATGTACACGCAGTTACGATGTTATTTACAAGAAGTGAAGAAAAAAAAAAAAAGAACTAGTCCTCAATTTTAAACAGATATAAAGAATCTAATTCATCTTCATTAATATTCTCTTTCTTCTTCATTTGTTTTTGTTTTTGTTTCTCTAAACGTTTTTGTTTCTTATCATTTTGAACAGATGAATTCTTTTCAATAGACTTTTCCTTTGGAGTACAATTTAAAATCAATAATTTATCAATAGACCCAGTGACCTCAAATTTAGTAGCAGTCTCTTCAAATATAGAATCCAATTCATCTAGTATGAGATTCCTCCTTTTTAATTCTATTGGTTCTAATTCATTACTATCAAGAGAAAACGAATTATGGCGACCTTCAAGTTCAGAGGTCATTTTTGATAAAGTTTCAGCAGCTTTCCTAGGATTGGTTTTATGTCCATCTAAGTATACCAGGAATTTCTCCCCTTTATCAATCCTTTTTAATAATTCAGCTTTCTTTTGATTTCTTAAATCACTAAGACTAATATTCCAATTTAAACTTATAATCTTAGCGGCTGATTTCTTTTTATCCGCTTTTTCTCTTTGAAGCATTGCTTTTAAAACTGATTTACTTCCTTGTTCAAGTAATTTCAGTTCCATTTCTTTAGCTAATTCATCTGAATAATTCTTAAGCATATCTTGAAGAGGGATAACTTTAACTAATATTCCTTCATTGTTGGTAGGTACTAATTGGATTCCTTGTTTCTTTGAATCTAAATTATTGATAATAGTTGCTAAATGTCTATGTTCTAATTTCCCTTTATTAATAAAATTTACTCGAAAATTTGGTTGTTTAGAATGAATTTTTTCAATGATCGACGTCAATGCACTTTTGGCTTTTGAAGAAAACTCATCGATTTCAAATCTTAATGGTCTTTGGTGTCCCTTATGAGACCTTGGTCGTTGATTATGTGATGAGGATGATGATGAAGAATTTGAATTAGGTTTATCAGTATCAAATTTCCTAGCAAATCTATTGGTAGGGTTATGGTTCTTATATGAGGAATAGTAATTGATCCTACACCGCTGGATTCCTACCCATTGGGTTAACTTTATGGGTTGATAGGCTAGTTGGAATGTTTGAGGCCTACTAGCTATTAGATAATTAGAGGAGACTCTAGTTCCTATCAAACTTAGACTCATACTGGAGGACTGAGTTCGAAAAATTTGCAATGTGATGCGAATCTCAATTTTGTTTTGGCAGCAGCAGCAGCAGCATCAATGCTCATTACTTTACTGTTTTTAGAAATGAGATTGAGAAAATATGTTATGTAATATCTATATCTATTTCAACTATGACTACTACATGCACTATAGTGAAACGAGATGGCTCCACTCAAGCATTCAAACCAGAAAAAGTCACCACATTCTTGGAATCCTTACTTTTTGGATTAGATAAAACTCACCTAGATATTCCTGAACTAGTCAATAGTATCGAAAGAGCATTACCAGAACTGATAAATATCAATACTCTTTATGAATTTATAGCAGAACTGGCAGCTTCAAGAACTATAAATCATCCTGATTATTCGAATTTAGCTGGAAGAATCGAGGCTATTAAGATTCAAAAGACCGTGGGATTACCATTTAGTGACAATATTGATAGACTTTACAATCATAAGCCTAAAGCATCAAATTCCTTAGTTTCTAAAACCCTTTATGAAATCGTACGTAACAATAAGGCCATATTCGATGAAAAATTAATGGATTCAAGAGATTTGGAGCTATCATATTTTGGAATCAAAACTCTAGAAAGATCATATCTTTTGAGAATCAATGAGATAATATCGGAAACACCCCAATATTTATTTATGAGAGTTTCTATTGGAATCCATGGAAATGATTTAGAAAAAGTATTTGAAACTTATGAATTAATGTCAATGAAGTATTTCATTCATGCTTCACCCACCTTATTTAATGCTGGAACTGATTATAGTCATCTTAGTTCATGTTTTCTATTAGCCATGGAAGATGATTCAATTGATGGAATTTATAAGACATTACATAATACGGCCATGGTATCAAAAGCTTCTGGAGGGATTGGGATTCATGCCCATAATATTCGAGCTTCGGGATCAATAATTAATAGTTCTAATGGTAGATCAAGTGGTCTCGTGCCAATGTTAAGAGTATTTAATAATACGGCTAGATATGTTGACCAAGGAGGTAATAAAAGACCTGGGGCTTTTGCTATTTATGTTGAACCATGGCATGCTGATATAATGGAATTTCTTGATTTGAAAAAAAATTATGGTAAAGAAGAAATGAGAGCCAGAGATTTATTTTATGGTCTTTGGATTCCTGATTTATTTATGAAAAAAGTTAAAAATGATGAGGATTGGTGTCTTTTCAGTCCTAATGAATGTCCTGGATTAAGTGATTGTCATAGCGAAGAATTTGATCAATTATATTATAAATATGAACGTGAGGGCAAAGCTAGACAAGTCATAAAAGCTCATAAATTATGGATTGCCATTCTCCAAGCTCAAACCGAAACTGGGGGTCCTTATATTCTTTATAAAGATGCTTGTAATCGAAAATCTAATCAACAAAATTTAGGGACAATTAAATCATCAAATCTTTGTTGTGAAATCATTGAATATTCATCTCCACAAGAAACGGCTGTTTGTAATTTAGGTTCTTTAGCATTACCAACGTTTATAAAAGAACATGAAGAAACTGTAGAATTTGATTTTATTAAACTTCATTCAGTTACCAAAGTATTGACCAAGAATTTAAATCGAATAATTGATGTTACTACTTATCCAATTGAAAGTTCTAAAACTTCCAATATGAAACATAGACCCATTGCTGTAGGAGTTCAAGGGCTTGCTGATACTTTTCTTCTTTTAAGATTACCGTTTGAATCAGAATCAGCAAAGATTCTTAATATTCAAATCTTTGAAACTATTTATCATGCTTCATTAGAAGCATCAATAGAATTAGCTGAAATTGAAGGTCCTTATGATACATTTTCAGATTCTCCCATGTCTAAAGGAATTCTTCAATTTGATTTATGGAATAATCATAAACCTTCTGTATTATATGATGATTGGGATGAATTAAAATCAAGAGTTAAAACTACTGGAGTAAGAAATTCTTTATTAGTGGCTCCTATGCCAACAGCTTCCACGTCTCAGATCTTAGGTTATAATGAATGTTTTGAACCATTTACTTCTAATATTTATACTAGAAGAGTTATATCCGGAGAATTTCAAGTGGTTAACAAATATTTAATTAAAGATTTAGTTGAATTAGGACTTTGGGATAAGTCCATTAAAGATGAAATCTTATTAGCAGAAGGATCCATTCAAAATATTTCAAGAATCCCAACTGAATTAAAATTATTATATAAAACGGTATGGGAGATTTCTCAACGAGTAATTATTGATATGGCTGCTGATAGAGGGAAATTTATTGATCAACTGCAAAGTATGAATATTCATATGAAAAATCCTTCTTTTGGGAAATTAACTAGTTGTCATTTCCATTCATGGGAGCAAGGTCTTAAAACTGGTATGTATTACCTTAGAACCCAGGCTCCATCAAAAGCCATTCAATTTACTATTGAAAAGAATGATTCAGGTGAATCAATTAATCATAAACACATTACTCCAATTTCTCAATTAAACAGAAAAAGATATTCAGAAATTCAAGGAACCGTTTTATCACCAACAAATCCCCATAAAAAATATAAAAATTCTTATTCAACTCCAATATCGAGAGAATTAAGTTTTGAATCATCGTCTGATAATATCTATGATGACACTATTAGAGCTTGTAATATAAAAGAACCAGAGAATTGTGATTCATGTTCTGGTTGAAAACAGAACAGACTTGTAAATATTTTTAAGAATTAAAATTTGTATATAGATGTATGATACCCCTGTAATAAATGATACATGTACCTGTTCTTATCTATTCCTTCTACTAGAAAAATCTGATACTTGTTTTAAACCTTCTTTAGTAACAAAGAATAATTTTGATTTATCATCAGACCAAAGAAGAACTCCAATTTCATTAGCATAATTCCGAAGAATTTCATATTCACGTTGATTAGAAAATTCTTTAAATAAATACCCATCAAAAGTTTGAATTCTATCTAATTCTAATTGCCATAATTTGATTTGATCGACTACATTAGGAGGTAATATTTCAAGACGATGTTGAGCAGAAGTATCATTATTTTGATTATTACCTCCCATAACCCCAGTAGCAGTATTTATATTATTACTAGCATCAAATTCAATTTTTTTATCAAGTTTTTCTTGGGCTAGTAATCTCATTTGAGGATGAGCATGAGTTTCAAGAAATTTAATAATTTGTTCAGCAGTAATTCCATTATATAAAGCTTTTCGAATAGATTCTCTAGTAATTTGTCCTAATACCATATTTGAAAATCTAGTCTTAGGATGAACAAAAAGATTTAATATAGCAATTTCTAATGGACTATGAGTATATGCATATAATTTGAAATTGGTTTCAATAATAATAGATCCTTGCATTTGTTTAGAAGAATCCCCATTGGAGTCTGAAGTAGAACTAGAACTTGATGTTGCATCCGTATTAGCTTTATCTATTGCACTAGATGGAGATTGTAAAGAGTTAGAATCTGAAGTTAAAGTAGTAGCTAATCTGGTAGGATAAAATCTACTAGAATTTGCAGACCTTTGATAAACCAATCCATAGTCTCGTAGATCTGATAACATTTCTATTTGAGTTTCACTTAATGCTGATACACTATAACTTTTACCTAATTCAAGGGATCCAAGCATGAAAATAAAATTAAGGACATCAACGGCATCCATTTGTAATTCTAAAGTAAGATTTAAATATTGTAATAATAAAGTCCATATTTGTGCATTGATGTCTTGTAATAAAAATTGGAATCCTACATTTGTGATTTTTAAATCTTTTGGATTATCACAATCACCTTCCATTAAACCTCCCAGTTTTAATAATTTTAACACTGATTTAGAAGGAGTTATAGATAATTCCGTCCCCACCATATAATGTAGAATGGTTTCCCATTTATTAGATGCAAAGTTGTCTAAAAATTTTAGATCTACCTGATGTTTATCAATAGAAGTATCTAAATTTCCAAATGAATTGTATGCTTGAGTTCCAGTTAAACAATCACGGAAATTGTTTCTAAACACTGGATGTAACCGGATAAACTGACCAGAGTTATCTAGTTCAATTAAATGCAAGGATTTCATTCTTTCTAATGATTCCCATTGAAATTTTCTTGCCATTGGTTTACACCATTTATCTAAATCTTTTAATGGGACTGGTTTCTCATAAAAGAGCATAGTCATTATATAGAATTTGGCCATAGGCGGTAGTAATCGAAAGATCGATAAGCATGTGGCGGGGGCTTCATATAATCGTGATTGTATAGAATCATCCAATTCTTCTAGGTGCCCTATAACCGTCACCTTGAATAGATTACTAGATGACATGGTTTATGATTAATTGATTAGTACATAGGATTATTTTTCTGGTGACAATCAAGTACAAAAAAAAAAGTCTCCCGCGATGATTATGGTTCCAAAAAGAGCGAAGCGAAGAGAAGAGGTCTTCAAAAGAGAGAGAGAAAAAAAAAAAGTTTTATAGAGATTTGATTGTATTTGTCATCTTATCAATCACAAATTTTATTTAATTATTTCTTCTTATCCCCCTCCTCCACCTTGTTCTTTTTCTTAACATAAAAGGATGGTTGAAAAGAGAAAGGCTTCCCAAGTCAGCACAGAAGATTTCACCACTGATGAAGCATTTCAACCTTTATTGAGAGAAGAATATAAAGGGAAGAAATTAGCAGATCAAATCAATACTGCTGAAGATAAATGGAATTTATTACCAGCATTTTTAAAAGTTAAAGGGTTAGTTAAACAACATTTAGACTCATTTAATTATTTCGTGGACACTGATTTGAAGAAAATCATCAAAGCAAATGAGTTGGTATTATCAGATGTTGATCCTGAATTCTATTTAAAATATTTAGATATTAGAGTTGGACATCGGTCATCATCAAAGAATTCTAACAAAGGGATTGCTAAAGAAGTGAATTTAGTGCCTCATGACTGTAGATTAAGAGATTTAACTTATTCAGCCCCTATTTATGTGGATGTTGAATATACTAGAGGACGGAAAATTATTGTTCATCGAGACTTAGAAATTGGTAGAATGCCAATAATGTTAAGATCTAATAAGTGTTTATTAGATGGAATAGATGATAAACAAATGGCTAAATATGATGAATGTCCTTTAGATCCTGGTGGATATTTCATTGTTAATGGGACTGAAAAAGTGATTTTAGTTCAAGAACAATTATCAAAAAATAGAATTATTGTAGAAGCTGATGAAAAGAAAAATATAGTTCAAGCTTCAGTTACCTCATCAACTCATGAACGGAAATCTAAAACTTATGTGATTACTAAGAATGAAAAAATATATTTAAAACACAATTCTATTAGTGAAGATATTCCAATTGTTATTGTATTAAAAGCTGCTGGAGTTATATCTGATTTAGAAATTTTACAATTGGTATGTGGACCAGATTCAAATTATCAAGATATATTTGCGATAAATTTTGAAGAAGCCGCCAAATTAGAAATTTTCACCCAACAACAAGCTCTTAATTATGTGGGACGTAGAGTTAAAACTATTAGAAGAGCTGGTGCTCCTAAATTATCTCAATTACAAGAAGGTATTGAAGCTATAGCTACTACTATAATTGCTCATATTACTGTGTCTGATTTACAATTTAGAGAAAAAGCCATGTATATTGCTATGATGACCAGACGTGTTTTAATGACTATGCATAATCCTAAAATGGTTGATGATCGTGATTATGTGGGGAATAAACGGTTAGAATTAGCTGGGCAATTAATGTCTTTATTATTTGAAGATTTATTTAAAAAATTTAATTCTGATTTTAAAGCCAATATTGATAAAATTTTGAAAAAACCAAGTAGAGCTTCTGAATTTGATGCATTATTATCAATAAATATCCATTCAAATAATATTACTATGGGGATGAACAGAGCTATATCAACGGGGAATTGGTCATTAAAACGGTTTAAAATGGAAAGAGCTGGGGTTACTCATGTGTTATCAAGATTATCATATATATCAGCTTTAGGAATGATGACGAGAATTTCTTCACAATTTGAAAAATCTCGTAAAGTCTCAGGTCCAAGAGCTTTACAACCTTCACAATTTGGAATGTTATGTACATCTGATACTCCTGAAGGGGAAGCATGTGGATTAGTAAAAAATTTAGCATTAATGACTCATATTACTACTGATGATGAAGAAGATCCCGTGAAAAAATTATGTTTTGTATTAGGATGTGAAGATATTTTAGAAGTTGATTCTGCTACTTTACATTCCAAAGGTAATTATGGAATTTATTTAAATGGTACTTTAATTGGTACTACTAGATTCCCGGCTAAATTTGTAGGGGATTTCCGGAATTTAAGAAGATCTGGTAAAGTTTCTGCATTTATTTCAATTTATACTAATACTCATCAAAGAGCTGTTCATATTGCTACTGATGGGGGAAGAATTTGTCGTCCATTAATTATAGTGGATCAAAATAATCAGCCAAAAGTTAAAGCTAAACATTTATTAAAATTGAGGAAAGGGATTTGGGCATTTGATGATTTTTTAAAACATGGACTAGTAGAATATCTTGATGTTAATGAAGAAAATGATTCATTAATTGCCATCTATGAACGAGATTTAACTTCTAATTCAAATCAAAACATTACTCATTTAGAAATTGAACCCTTTACTGTTTTAGGAGCAGTAGCAGGATTAATTCCTTATCCTCATCATAATCAATCCCCTAGAAATACTTATCAATGCGCTATGGGTAAACAAGCTATTGGAGCTATTGGTTATAATCAATTTAGAAGGATTGATACTTTATTATATTTGATGGTATATCCTCAACAACCAATGGTTAAAACTAAAACCATTGAATTAATCGATTATGATAAATTACCAGCAGGTCAAAATGCTACTGTAGCAGTGATGTCATATTCTGGATATGATATTGAAGATGCTTTAGTATTAAATAAAGCCTCTATTGATAGAGGATTTGGTAGATGTCAAGTTTTAAGAAAAAATGCGGTGACATTAAAAAGATATCCAAATCATACCACTGATATTTTAACTGGGATGAGAGTTGATGAAAATAATCAACCAATACCTCCACATGCTTCATTAGGACCAGATGGATTAGGAGAAGTAGGAATGAAACTTGAAAATGGTCAAGTATTTGTAAATAAATCAGTACCTACTAATGCTGGTGAAAGTATGTTAAATGGACCAGCAGCAGTTACTACTACTCCATCACAAGAAAGTCATAGAGAAACCCCTGCTTATTATAAAGCCCCAGAACCATCATATGTGGATCAAGTTATGATGACTACTAGTGATAATGAACAACATTTAATAAAAGTTTTATTAAGACAAACCAGAAGACCTGAATTAGGAGATAAATTTTCTTCTAGACATGGACAAAAGGGGGTTTGTGGGATTATAGTTCAACAAGAAGATTTGCCATTTAATGATGATGGAATATCCCCAGATATTATTATGAATCCTCATGGATTCCCATCAAGAATGACGGTTGGGAAAATGATTGAATTAGTTAGTGGTAAAGCTGGTGTTTTAAATGGAAGTCTTGAATATGGAACCTGTTTTGGTGGTTCAGATTTAGAAGAAATGTCACAAATATTAGTAAATAAAGGATTCAATTATAGTGGTAAAGATATGTTATATTCAGGGATTACCGGGGAATGTTTACAAGCTTATATATTCTTTGGCCCTATTTATTATCAAAAATTAAAACATATGGTTTTAGATAAAATGCATGCAAGAGCTAGAGGTCCAAGAGCGGTTTTGACTAGACAACCCACTGAAGGTAGATCAAGAGATGGAGGATTAAGATTAGGAGAAATGGAAAGAGATTGTGTAATTGCTTATGGGGCATCACAATTATTATTAGAAAGACTTATGTTATCATCTGATGCCTTTGAAGTTGATATTTGTAACAAATGTGGGTTAATGGGTCATGATAATTGGTGTACGTCTTGTGCAAGTTCTGAAAATGTTATAAAAATGACTATTCCTTATGCGGCAAAATTATTATTTCAAGAGTTAATTTCCATGAACATTGCTCCTAGATTAAAGTTGGGAGATGTATTTTAATGAGATTATGTATGTAGATATCCGTATGTAAATATGACCACTTGCAAATATATCCATATGTAAATATATTTATATGTAAAAGATCTACTAGCATCTGATCCCGGTGGATCTCCGAGTTCTGGGGTATCGCGATATCATGTTTATTATTTTTAGTTGTTAACAGTTATTGCATTTCTTATACTTGTTACCTAGATAACATTATATAGAAAGCTCCTACAAGCTGGATTAATGTATACTTGTGGGCTAACTTTAAAACATTACCAAATTCTTTGTTTCATTTATTGTGAGACCGCTCCTCAATCTATCTAATTATTAGATTATCCATTTAACATGACTAATGGATCCAGAAAACTTACTCATTTAAAACTAATCACCGTTTTGGTGATCACCATGACAATGTGGATGTTGGTGCTTGATAGTAATAATAAACAAATAGATCTAGGAGACGCTTGGTTTTTAACTAGGAATTCCTTTAATGAATTAAGAAATCAATATTTTCCCAACAAGACTTTAAACAACCCCCCTGATATAGAAGCTAATGAACAGACTAAAGTTATTACTGATATTGAATATCCCATCAATAATATGGTGAATTCGGTATTTCCTATTGATACTACCTTAGAATTTAATACTACTGATAATCATAAAATTGAATTAATTGGAAGGTATGCTTCATTTAGTCCTATATTAAATAATCCCATCATTGGTCATTATAAAACATTTCCTAATAATGCTTGTGAACCTATAAATTCAACGTTATTAAATTATAATCACTATGAGGATAAGATTTTAATAATCCTTCGAGGTGATTGTACATTTGTTCAAAAAGTTGATAATATAATCAAGTCAGATTTAAATCCCAAATCTATTATAATTGCTAATGATGAACCATCCAAGGGATTAATTACCATGTATTCAAGTACTTTTAATGATGATAGATCATTAAATGTTCCGATTTTATTCATCACCAACGAATCTTTTAATATATTTAAACGATTCAATAATGACAATTTATTGGTAAGAATTTCTACTGCTCCATTAGGAAATTGGATTAATATAATTATATCAATGATTTTATCACCTCCTTTACTTATCTTGGTATGTTATTGTCTTGTTCAATGTATTCAAAAATGTCGTAGATTTCAAATAAATAAGTTGAGTGAAAAAATTGTTAAAAACCTTCCGGTTTACATTTATAATAAAAATCATTTAATTCTTTATCAAAAATTTTATAATTATTTAAATGTCACCGGTCAAACTAACTTATTAGTTGAAAATAACCTTCATCAATCTCATGATTCTTTAGAAGAATCTGATGGAATTACAAGTTATAAACCGACTCCTAGTGGATCATCTGTAACTCTTAATAATTTTATTATTAATGGAATTGATATAAAACAAAAAGCTTCTGATTTGAATGTGTTAATTATGAACAGTGATTTTTATCCGGCTTTTAAATGCTCAATATGTTTAGATGAATTTAAACCTTTAAGATCACGAGTATTAATATTAGATTGTAAACATTTTTTCCATGAAACTTGTTTATCTAATTGGTTAATAAATTTTAGAAGAAGCTGTCCTTTATGTAATAATTCTACCATAGCTAATGTAGCTAATAATGTCAATATCGGTAATAATGATCAAAGGTCTAGTTTAATTGCTGGTCAATTAAATCAAGCTAATTATAATAGTTTTACTGATTTTGATTTTGAATCTCATATAGGCTTTGATTCAAGTTCTGGTGATGCTAGTAATGATGGGCCACTTGAGATCAATTCTGAAGATTATGAAGGGGTTTATGAAAATAGAGGTACAGAACCATCTAATTCAGCCCAGAATAATCGTCCTACATCTTTACGGAATCATAACAATAATCAATTAGATTTGAATCAACCTCATGATCAAGATGAACATCACTCTACTGGTAAAATTCCATCGGGTCATTTGGATAAACTTCTGACTAAGCCTATTAGTGACGGCTCAGCTAACCAATCACAAGAATCATTCAAAACTCCCCCTGGTACTTTTCATGAAAGAGAATCTATTGCTTCAAATTCGGCATCTTTTTTTACTACCAGATCTCAATTTGAACCAAAGATTTCAGCAAGAATCTTTAAACCACTGCATATTTTAAGTCAATATTCGGCCAATCGGGATAATTTAAATGATCAATTAAGTACTAGTATAGATTCAGACCTTGAAGGGAATGATGCTAACGATATAAGAGATCCAATTAATGGTGGTAATACTAATGGTTCAAATGATTTGACTGGCTCAAATGATTCGACTGGTTCAAATGATTCGACTGGCTCAAATGATTCTGACTCAGATACTTCTACGATTAATTTAACTACCGATTAACCCAATGCTCTTGCTAATATATGCATTTTATATTAAAGTCATATCTCTCCCATCATCTAAACCTATTATTCTTCTCTCTCTATTACGGGTCCCGGTAAGATACGGAGCCCTTCTCCACAAAAAGTCGGGCGTCGTGCCGGTACGAGACAGTTGAACTCGCAGCCTTACACTTCCAACAACTAAAAAGAGAGCAAAAAAAAAAAAAAAAGTATAACTAATTTGATTCGATTGGTTTATTTAGATGAATTCCATAACAAGTTATTGATTTGGACCATATACCGACTAACATCCAACCCTTCAAATAGATTGAATTTTTTTGCTTCTTTGATAATTCATTATGTCAGCAAAACCACAAGAAGGATCCGAAAATAATGCTCAGGTAGATCCGGCTGATGAAACCATGAATAGTCCCAAACCTAAACCAACTAGAAGAAGAAAGAAAAAAGTAGAGATTGCATGTGTATATTGTCGGAGATCTCATATGATTTGTGATGATTCTCGACCTTGTCAAAGATGTATTAAGAGAGGAATTGGTCATTTATGTTATGATGAACCATCAAATGTAAGACAAAAGAAAAAGGCCCAATCAATGCTGAAGAGTGAATCCTCACCAGTTCCTGTAGGAACTAATCAAGGGTTACAAGGAGCATCTCATCTACAAGTAGGTCAAGGGTCTCCTAATCAATTTAACAGTGGAGCTACCTCAGAGATGAGTACTCTTCAAACTCCGAATCAAAATCAAACACAACAAACTCCGGGATTTCCTCAATCAGTCAATACTTCAAATAATCAACCAAAATTATTCAACAAATCTGTATTATCACAGACCATGCCATTTAATCATGAACCATTCTTTTATTCAGAGCATGCTGGTAGTGAATTCAGTTCATTGAATGACTTTTTATCGATGATTGATGATCCTGATTTAGTTAATGGTGCTTTAAATGATGATACACCAAATGATATGCTCAATTTTGGTTTGAATGATTCGAGTAATAACAACAACAATAATAATCGAAATAATGACATGGGAAATCCCAATCCCAGCACTGGTAGTACTAATGGTGGTGCTAATGGTGGGGTTGCTAGTGATAACTTGACAAATATTTTAGCATATTCTCCAAATACCAATACATCACAACCCCCACAATTCTCGAACCAGCCACAATTACCACCTCCGGGACAACTATTAAACCCATCACAAAGTTACCCAAAACCAAACACATCAACCAATCAACCCACCAAAGATAATAATCCCGGAAATAATGGAGAATCACACCAACCAGTAATATCTGATTCAGCCAGAGATAAATTTTTCTTAACAGCTGCCGATCCTACCACTGAAATTTCCCCAGAAGAACGATTGAAACAAGTCATTAAAGCCAAATTAGAGGCTGGCCTCTTACAACCATATAATTATGCTAAAGGATATGCTAGATTACAAAATTATATGGATAATTATATGAATACTACTAGTAGACAACGGATTTTAAAGCCGTTATCAGTGTTTCGACCAGCATTTAGAGCCATTGCAAGGACATTAAAAGATGTTGATTTAGTATTAGTAGAAGAAAGTTTTGAAAGAATGTTATTGGATTATGATCGAGTATTTACCTCAATGGCTATACCTGCATGCTTATGGAGAAGAACTGGGGAAATTTATAGAGGTAATAAAGAATTTGCTTCATTAGTAGGAGTAACTACTGATGATTTAAAAGATGGGAAATTGGCTATTTATGAATTAATGAGTGAAGAAAGTGCGGTCAATTTTTGGGAAAAATATGGTGCTATTGCATTTGATAAAGGACAAAAAGCGGTATTAACTAGTTGTAACTTAAGGACTAAAGATGGGATTAAAAGGAAAAGTTGTTGTTTTAGTTTTACCATAAGAAGAGATAGGTATAATATACCTAGTTGTATAGTAGGGAATTTTATCCCCATAGATCCATAGTTCATATTCCTGTAGTATTAAATATATTTATTCTATTTCATCAAAGCTTATTCATCACTATCATCGTCATCATCTGATTTCAAATCTTCCAAATCTACATCAGATTCATCATCATTTTGTTCGTCTTGTTCGTCTTGTTCCTGTTTTCTTTTATTATCTTTAGCTTCTTCTTCTTGTTCAATTGCTTCTCTCAATAATCGCAATTTTTCTTCTTTAGCTTTTCTTTGAACAATTACATATTGACCAAGTGGAGTCTTTTCCCATTTAAAATCATTTAAAAATAATGATACTTCATGTTTATTTGATGGTCCATATTCAACATTAGATCTCTTACCGGATATAAACGTAGAATTCTCATTTAATTTTTCTACCAATTGTTGAATTTGTTTATTAAATTTAACATTTTTAGATTTTTTCATAAATCTTCTTAATGAAATTATAGCTGGAGTAGCTAATTCAGGGAAAGCAATATTCTTAGAATACAAGATAAAGAATTCATAAGATAATTCAATGAATTGTTCAATTAATCCATCTTGATAAACTTTAGTCCCAAGATATTGTTGATTAACTTTAATATTATGATCAAAATCAAAAATCGGTAAATTGATTCTTTTACTAGATTTATTAATAGCAGTTGAATTTAAAATTTCTAAAATTAATGGATAAATTGGAATGAAAACTCCAGTAGATTGTGATAACCGAATTAATGATCTAATCAAATAGAATCTTAATGGGAAAAATTGAGCAGTTGGAATTAATCTAATAGTTCCTAATGTAACTTGAACTAATGGATAAATTAATTGTCTTAAAGGACTTTCTTTATTTTTATGATTTTGTAATTCTTTTTCTGGATTACAATGTTGGGATAATACTCTTGACCAAAAATCTAATGAATGACAATATTGCCAATTATATATGGTTTTATAACCTTCTTTGGCATTGGAAGTTGCATTAATACTATTTCTAAGATGAATAGCGGCCTGTCTAATATATTCAAATCCAATTTGATATGAGATAGTTTCATCAATTCCATATAATTCTGATGCAGAATTTTTACAGAAATTTAATGATGCCATAGTAAAATGATTAGTTTTTCTACAATTCTTTAAAAAAATTGTATAAGTAGATTTTAAAACTGTTTCTAAAATAGATTTTGGGAATTCTTTAGAAATATTATTTAAAAATGCAAATGATGCCATTTGGATTTGGGTTTCAGTGGTTGATGACCAAACATTAACTACTGCATTTAAAAGGTCTTTTAATAATCTTCTAAACGTTAAATAGTAGGGGAACACTTCTTGTAATGAAAATAATACTAATGTAGCAGTCTCGGTATTATTAATATCATTCAATAATGTAATAAATGATCCAGCATGAGATTTTAAAATGGAGGAAATAGTTTTAATATGTTCATTTTTTTGTGGAACAATTCTAGTTCCATTAGCTCCAGTTTTATATTTAGCCAAGTGTTGGATGGCTTCAGGAACTTGTTTTAAAGCCACCATCATTAATTGATTGAAAGCTTTAGCATCAGTAATAGCATATTTATATTGTTTAGAATCATCATGAATATGAACTGCTGCTTTAAAGGCAATACAAACTTGTCTAATAACATGAGTGTTTGGTTTTGAGGCTAATTGCTTTTCCCATGAATTTACTAATTTTAAAGTGATTTCGGTTTTAGAAATACCAGTACTTGGACCATTAGCTTTGGCTTCTTGTTTTTGTTCTGATGATTCTTGTTCTTCGTCACTTTCATCAGCTTCTTGTTCCATTTCTTCATCTTCATCTTCATCACTAATGGCATCTAATGGATTAGTTCCTTCGAAATCTAATAAATCTTTATCATTTTCTTGTAAATATTTATAGAATTCAGGGTCTTTTTCTTCAAGTCCTTTAATATTATCTTGAATACCATCAAGATCTTCTTCATCTGATGATGATTCATTTTGATCATCATCATTATCACTCATTTCTTCATCAGAAGAGGAAGGGTTCAGGTCCAGTTTCTTTGTGGTATTAGAATTCTTTTTAGGTTTTGGGACTTCAAATCCTCCTTCGAAAAAATCATCAACTGACATGTCATCGAATACTTCTCTTGGTTTATTCTTTGGTTCAGGTTCATTAGCACTTTTCTTTTTACGAGAGGCTATTTTCTTGTTATGTTTTTGCACCTCTTTTCTGTGATCAAGAGTATGCTTTAAATGATTCTTTTGAAACTTTCTAGTAGATTTACCTGTTTTACCCATGATTAATATGTGGTTTAGTGGTTAATTAAATGATTTTTCAGTTTTCACTTTTTTTTTCTGAGATGCGATGAGGAGATGAGAAGAGATGAGAACGAGATGAGCCCGCGATAACGTCTACCTATTAATGTAAGTGTGTAAGTGTAACTGTTAATATTAAATTCTATACTACTACAAAAAGTCCTTAAATTTACCCATGAATGCATCCTGTAACCAGTGTTGAAGTTTATCAAATACTATTATATCCCCATTATTATAATGAATCCCATGATCATTGTCAGGGAAAAATTGTACATCATAATTCTCAACATTATTAACATTAAATTTATCTACCAACCAGGCCAGATTTTGAAAATGAACATTATCATCAGCAGTTCCATGTATTAAAAGTAATCGATCAATCGATTTAAATGGAGCCACATCCTTTATATAAGCATTATTATAGCTGTCTCTACGGTATAACCCCAAATATCTCTCAGTATAAAAGGCATTATAAAATAAAAAATTTGTCACTGGAGCTACTGCCATGCCAAATTTAAAAGTTTTCCCCTTATCGAATTCTAAGGTTTTCAAAGTGGTAAACCCACCATAAGACCACCCCCAAATCGCCACATAATCTTCATTAATGATTTGTTTATTCTTCTTAATATATTCAGATGTGATGGTGACAACATCTCTAGGTTCCCAATATCCAATATTTCTACTGGCAAACGATTTATATTTCCATCCGAATCCATTAGTACCTCTAGGATCAATTTGTAATACTATGGCATCTAAGGTAGCACTAATAGATTCTTCAAATCCTAAAGCAAATTCTTTAGTAACCGACTGAGATCCTGGACCTCCATAAGCATTAACCAAGATGGGATATTTTCGGTTTTTAGGATCAAAATTTGGAGGTAGGATTTCTGCTATATTAATTTTGATATCATTTTTAATTGTAACAGTTTTATAAATCTTGGTAGGTAAATTATATTTTTGTAATTCCTTTTGATATGCCTTATAATTACTTTTCATAGGAATTGATGATAAATATTCATCAACATCATCATAAACATGAAGATCTCCAGTATTTATAATCTTTTGCCAACTTAAATCAGGACCTAAATATTCCAAAGTAATAAATTGACCATCATCATCACTTGAAAAATCATATTTCCCTTGTTTATTACCCCCCAACACAAACTTGATATTACAATCAAGATCAACTGCTATTAAATGACTATCCATAGATCCATTAATATTGGCCAAGGTATAAACAAGTTTTTCATTAGGATTATAAACCATAGGAGCTAAATCAAGTATATCCCAATCGGGGGACGATGTTAATAATTTAGGAGTTTTAGACAAGGGTGTTTCATAATATCCAATATGAGTTCTATTATTAACAATGATTTTATCGATATATCCATCATTAACCAAAGTTATAGGAGAATATTTATCAATCCAACCATTAAAAAGTTGTGAATTTATTTGATAAACTGTTTTGAATTTATTTGTAGATAAAGTGAAAACTTGATTCTTTTGCATGGAACTCCTGGAGTCAGTGGATTTTATAAGAAATTGATCATTGTTAATCCAACCAGCATCATAAAGAATATCCATTTTTAAAAATTCATGGTTCTTTAAAAGATCCAGTTGGTTCTTGGGAACATTATAAACATATAAATCAAGAAAAGGCTTGGAACCATCAGGTTTAGGATAACTAATTTTTTGTTTAACAGGAAATTGAAGAACATCTTCATCAAGATGGATATGTTTTCTACCATTATAAGTTAATCTAGTATCAGAACTATCTTTTACATAATAATCAATTTCATATTTGGATACTCCTGTTTCATTTAAAGTTCCGTATAAAATATTCTTACTATCAGGAGACCACCATACCATTTTATCATCACTTAAAATTTCTTCTTCATAAACCCAATCAGGTTTACCATTGAAGACATCTTCAGACCCATTATCAGTAATCGCAGTCACTTGTAATGAATCAGAATTCAAATCTTTAATGTATAAATCATGATCAACTCCAAATAAAATTTTGGTACCATCCGGAGAAAATTCAGCAAAATGTGATTTGGTCAAGTTAAATGGTGATAACCCATTCCTAGATAATTCAACCTCATAAGTTTGAATAGGAATAAATTCTTGAGTAATTGGTTTATATAACCAGTAAAGGGCATATGTCAGATGTCTCCATTGTTGTTGAACATCTGTAGTCACTATATGATAAGCATTACGATCATTAAATGGTTTAGCTGGATTCAAAATCAATTGATCAATATAAAAAAAATTACTATTAAATGGAAATTGTAAGTCCTCTATAAGGATAGTTTCATCATCAGAATTATGTTTTTTAACCACAAAAGATCCCTTTTGACCTCTAGTCAAATAATATCCATTTTCATTATTAGGATTTTGGGCCTTTTTCAACCATTTAATATGATGGAATTGTGCATAAATATTATCATTTCTAATAGCATTCATGGTGAGATTTTTATTTTGAGGATTATAAGCATTTAAAGTAATGTTTTCACCACCCAATTGAATATCAGTCTTCCAACTTAGGCTTGAAGATAACTCATTAACATCAATATTAGCGTATAATATTAATAGCATAATCCAAAAACTTACCCCTATAGCAGATGCAATAACACAGGTTCTTCTCCCAAAATTGGAAGTTCCTTTATAATTGGATAGAATAGTTTGAAAATTGATATCATCGGTGAAATTCTTATTAGTAGATTCATTATCATTATCGTTATCACCAGCATAATTATTCATTTCTAATTCTTCAAATATGACTGACGATATTGAATCATTGTCTGAATCATTAGTTGATGCTAGAGGTTCTGTTTCCTGAGGGCCAGGTTCTCGAGTGTCTGTTTGATCAATTGACTTTCGATGAACATCAATCATTTCGTATTCTTCTAAGGGGGAATTAAATTTCATATTGGCATTAATGGTTCTTTATTGATGTATATATATTGGGGAAATGATAAGACTGGTGTGGGTGTGGGTGTGTATGGGTGTGTATGCTGTGGGTGTGTGGAAGCACGGGGTGAAAGGGTGCGTTCCAAGTCAAAGGGCAATAATTATGGAATGATAGGGAATAATAATACTAAAGTAGAAGTAGAATTGAAATAATATTAAAATGTGGTAAGTTAATGGGATGGGAAATTACCAGATTGAGGTTCGAATCGGGTATTATGAAACCAAGCCGCGTTACAGGAAGCAGTCACCACACACACACACACACACACACATCCACAGCTTCTTGTTTGACTTTTCCTCGCGCAGACTATTGCCATTGAAAATTCCTTAAAGCAAACACCGCAACATTAATCATGTTATTAGACATTCAATCCCAATCTAAATCAATTAAAAGCATCTCTACCGATGAGTTCAGTGGTAATTCCTTCACCAATGATATAGTTGAATTAATTGGTAAGGAAAATAAATTGAACAAAAATAGAATTAGAATCACTTATCAAAAAAATGGTAATAAAACCCCATTACCATTAAACAAACAATTAAAAGTAATTGGCATTACTAATGACATTAAATTAACGGTAAAAGATTTAGGACCACAAATCGATTGGAAAACCGTGT
The DNA here is from genome assembly GCA_030583035.1 of Yamadazyma taylorii. NCBI lineage: Eukaryota > Fungi > Ascomycota > Pichiomycetes > Serinales > Debaryomycetaceae > Yamadazyma > Yamadazyma taylorii. The sequence continues at coordinate 14,553 of JAJMHJ010000001.1, read as the reverse complement.
TTGTGATTGAATATTTTGGACCAATCATTATTCATTCATTGGTCTTTTATGGATTAAAAGAAGTATTTGATCTGATTCATATGTCAGGGACTAACATTTTATTGTATGATTTAACGTTAATTCATTTTGCTAAAAGAGAATATGAAACTTTATTTGTTCATAAATTTTCTAATGCTACCATGCCATTCTTTAATATCTTTAAAAATTCTGCTCATTATTGGATATTAAATGGATTATTATGTAGTGTATTTGTTTATACCCCAAGAGATTTAATTGGTTATGATGGCAAGTTTTGGGATATTTTATTTTATACGAATGAATGGTCAATGATGCCTAATTTATTATTCACAGGATTAATTTTATTTTTTGAACTTTCTAATTATTTAACTCATGAAAATTTATCAGCTATTAGAGATAAAGATCCCAAAAATTATCAAATTCCTTATGGATATGGATTTGATTGGGTCTCGTGTCCAAATTATTTCTTTGAAATCATGACGTTTATTACTTTCACTATTTACAGTGGCAATTGGAGTTATGGATTATTTACCATTGTGGCTACGGTTCAAATGTATATTTGGGCAGTTGGTAAACATAAGAGATATTTGAAAACTTTTGGGGATGAATATAAAAAATTAAATAGAAAAGTGTTATTCCCATATATTCTTTAAATAATAAATATAAGATGTTAATGTTATTTATCTTGTAATTTTAAACAGATACTATTGACACAATGTCTGGCATCAGTAGGAGTGTTATATCCTTCACCTCTAAAAATATGACCTAAATGGCCATCACATTTAGCACATCTCATTTCTTCTCTCACCATCCCAAAACTATCATCAACTAAAGTATTAATAGATCCAGGAATGGCAGTATAAAATGCAGGCCACCCACAATGGGAATCAAATTGGGTAGATGCTTCATATAAGGGATTATCACATCCTACACATTTATAAATGGCATTGGTATTTTTAGGGGTTTTAACATATTGTCCAGTTCCTGGTGGTTCAGTTCCATTTTGTCTTAGGACTTTAAATTGTTGTGGGGTTAACATGGCCCTCCATTCTTCTTGAGATTTCATTTTGAAGGTTCTAATGAGGGATAATCTGGGAGATGATCTGGGAGTTGATCTGATGGGAGATCTAGTGTGAGTTAATGATCTAGTGGAAGTTAATGATCCAATGGAAGTTAGTGATCTAGTATGAGTTAGTGATCTAATAGGAATTAAATAGCTCATAAATTATGATAAGAGATGACCTAATGGCGCAATGACAATGAGTCTATGATGTAGTGTGATTACTGCTGGTTGCACTACTAGTGCTCAATGGACACTACTTCAGAATTTAGTTAGTACTTGATCTCTTCCATCTACAAGTTGATATATATACATGTATATATATTCTTGTATATATATTCTTGTATATGTATTCTTGTTCTTTCATGGTATCCTCATTTGTGTATAACCATGCTGCATCACTCCCCTTTATCTTTAGATTCATGCTCTTTCACATCCTCATTCTACACTTCCAAACTAATCAACTAATACTGTGAAAATCGCACCCACTGCTATTAATTTTAGGTCTATTCATTTATAGTTCTAACTACACACTTAAAAATGTTAACGCATAAAATAATTGTATTTACCAACTTGATGTCTTGATTTATCATTGGTTTTTAACTCCCAATCAATTTCGATATCTACTTCTCTTGGATTATTAGCATTAGGTCTTGAAGAAAGTTTCCCCTTTATAGTATCAGTGGTTTTAATATCTAATATTTGATCCATATAAAACACAGTCTGTTTCCAATGAGTATAAGGATTCATTGGTCCAGTTTTTAAAAAGACTTTTTCATCACCAGGAAATTCACAATCAAACCAAATAATATAAGCATGACATAATTCATTAGCTATTGGCTTTAATTCAAATTCTCTAGTAAATTCTAAATCTTCTTTACTAACATTATTTATATCAAATTCAAAAAATTTATAGGGATTAGTAATCAACGAATTGTTATTAACAGTATCAACTAAGGGTTCAACCATGGCAACTTTAATAAATGGACTATAATCAAATCCATAAACATCTTGCCAATAATTAATTTTTTCATCTTTATATTCTCCATCTTCAATTCCAGCAATATACATTGAGCACTTATCAGGTAAAATTAATCCTCCTTCAACCAAATATTTGTCTCTAGCATATAATACAGTATCTAACATGGATTCATAAAGTAAAAAGTATCCCATCCATTCAGAAACAATTATATCAACTTTATCAACTGGTAATTCAATATCTTCTAATTTTCCTTGAATTAAAGTAATTTTATCATCAAATCCATTTAATGTAACAATTTCTTTAGCTTTTTCGATAATATTGGACATATCAACGGAATAAACATGTTTAGCTCCTGCTTTAACTGCAAACATTGATAAAATCCCGGTTCCACATCCTACATCTAATACAATCTTATCTTTAAATAAATGTCTATTTTTATACATGGCTGATCTGTATGATAATGTACGGGAGGTATCTTTTAACATTTCCTCATGGATCCCAAAATGATCATAAGATGAGAAATAATGCTGTTCACTGAATGCTAATGATGATTTATCGGTAGCTGACATGGTGATTGAATTGATAAAAAGCAATAAATTTTTTTTTTTCGTTGTGTTTTATGGGCCATCTCTTCTCGCATCTAAAACGGTTAACACACGGGATGGACCATAACCAGCTAATAGTTTGATAAGGCCTAAAGAGGCTTAGGTACCAGAGGACCAACTAAAATAGGTTTAGATATGTACTGAAGTTATAATGACATTACAACAGCCTATATGGTTTCACTGATGCTTGTTAGAACCTTTACCAATACTTACATCCCTTTTGAATGTTCCTGACTTGTTGCAAAACCAGTTGCGAAATTGCTGCAAAAAAAAAAAAAAAAAAGAAATGTTTATTAAAACACATCAGATCTCAGATCTAACAGTCAAAGAGATTTCTAAACAATCATAAGCCCATGAGCCATAATATTACATTACCTACATAAACTAGCTAAACCTTGACACAAGGTTTCACCTTCACCCTCAATCTAACTAAACCTTTGTAACATCTTCAAAGTGATTTCAGAAAACTCTACACTTTGATCTACACAAAAACTATGAGTTATCCCATCATCTACATCACCCAATTGAAATGATAGATTATGATTAGATTCATCATGGTATCTAGAAAAAATATACGCTCTAGTATTATCATGAACCCAATGATCATTCAAAGCAAAATACCCCCATATTTTAACCCCATGATCCCGGGTTAATGTTTGGAAAAACCAATCATTCAATTCATCATCATTAAGAATCATATCCATTTCTTCTATAGCCATTGTAAGGGCTTGTTTAACAATTCTAGTGGATCTTATAAGTTTATAAGATGCATTTACGGAATTTTCAAGGGCTTCATTAGACTGTTGATTATCAATTTTTGGACTAGAAAATATCCAGTTTCGGAAAATATATTTAATAATCAGTTCAGGTAATATAGTCGTTAAAACCCAACTAACAACAACAGCCAAAGTTACTACGGGAATATATGATTGTAAAAAGATTAATTTTTGCCCTGATGTTGACTCTCTAATATTAATCACGGTAGGGCATATAAGACCGATGAATTTTAAATTGATTTTAGGATTTTTAAGCAATTGTTTTACCACTCTTTGGGTAATATAACACCCAACAGAATGGGCAAATATATGCAAATTAACTCGATCACAACGTTTCTCGTCAACAATTTCATTAATGATATTAACTTTATGAGTTACTTGAAAATCTAAATTATAAATTGGATATTTCTTACAACCTTCATTAACATAATCATCAGTGGTTTGATATCCTGCTTGTGATAAGCAATAAATCTCAAAATTAGGATGTTGTTGTTGGAGCAAGTTCAAGTAAGTGATATAATATTCTACCAATCCAGGGTTCCCGGGAATAAAAATCAATATATCATGAGCACTACTTTGAACCAATGGAGGTTTATGGTATGCACTAGTTAATGGATATTGGGTCAATGTTGTTAAACTCATAGGTTAATTAATTAATTAATAACAAGAAGAAAAAAAAATGCCTTGAAACTTTATAATTTGGATGAGTGCGAACTATTTTTAGAATTAGCTAATTGTTATTCCAGACTATGATTATTACCAATATTGAAGGTAAAATATTGACGGTTAGGAATTGAAACCAGACTATCATTAGAACCATTCAAGTCTTTTTCATAATAATGCAAATTCCCTTGTTTATCTAATAAAATAATTGTTTGAGTTCTGGTCCCATAATATTTACCAATGGTTTCATTATGAACTTCCAATTTGGTATCAAGTGGGGGGACAAATATTGTATCTTTTAACCCTCTAATCTTTTCAAACATAGGTGCATCATTAAGAGATTCATCAAATGTTTCTTTACTTAAAATCTTAAATAATTCTTCCACTAATTGTTGTTGATCATATCCTTGGGTTACACTAGTTTTAATGGTATCAGATAATAAGTGCTTGCCCATTTCAACCTTATTCCAAGGATCATAAAACAATGAGTTTGATAAACCTATAGTTGATTCATTTGAACCCTTAGATTTATGTGAATTGTTTGGATCATCAAAAACAGTCTCTTTATCACCTCTATTACTGATGATATTAAGTTTATTGATGGTGTTATTTTCGTTTACTTGTAAATGCCCATATAATAATGAAAACCCTCCTACCAGTCTAATAGGAACCCTATCCATTTTATTCCCATTTACAAGTCTTTTAGTTAACGAGACCTCGATGTTCTCATACCATTCGTTATCATTAAGGTCACTACTAAGATAATCTATTGGAAGAATTCCTCTAGAAATCTCACTAATAACATCTAGAAAAAGAACAAAAAAGTTAGTATTGATCACAAATTAGTATTGATCATGAATCAATTGAGCATATAAATAACATACTTAAATTATCATCTTCTCTAAAGTTAACTAGGGCTGCTAATTTCCCAGTGGTATCTACTCCAATCCATGTCCCCCGTTCAGGTCTACCTAAATCAATTGGTGCTAAGATCTTTTTATGGTTGATTTCTCTAAATCGAGCAGTTTCAGTAGGTCTTTTGAAGTATTCATCTCTATTAGATAACAAGATAAATGGATATTCAGGATGCTCTGTGCTGGAAAGTAAGATACACATTGTAGTGATCAACTGGTAAAATGTGTCTGTTATGATTCTCACCAATGACCCCAAACTTTGATGTTCTCATCAATGAGATTTTGCGGGGGAGGGGAGGGAGAGAGTGGTGGGTGGTCAGATGAGACCGTTGGGTTTATATTTCCAGGTTTATTTTCATTACATCATAACGAATCATATACTAAAAGCTACAAAGATTTTAATAAATGCAATTGATAAATAGCTTATACTTGATTAAGAAAGCCAAATATAAATGACTTTAGCTCTTGGCAATTGACTCTTGAATTAATTAATTTCCACTATTTTGAATGTTTTATTTAACGGATTTAGAAGGTTGCATTCTTTGGCCATTTTCTTGGAGTTGTGGTGCTCCACCACCTTGAACATTACTTTGGAATAATGATGGGATTTGTAATTGGTTATTATCAATACTGCTAGGGAAATTAAATTGAGAATTAAAATCTTGTAATTCATGAGCAACTCCATTGAAAAATGATTTAATAAATGGATCACTATTTTCATCTACTTCAAATGGATTATACGAAGAAATAATCTCATCACTGTATTCACTCCTAAACATTTGGTTTCTATGACCTGAAACGAGATTAAGTTGTTTAAGTTGAAATTGATCACCTGAGTAACTAAAATTTGGAGGTATGGGTTTTAATGGTGACCTTGATTGTAAATTATGGTCTTGATGGTTCATAACTGGTTTAGTTGGAGAATATCTTTCATAAACGGAAGTATTTCTAAAATAATCCATTGAAGAAATACTTCTAGCATCAAGTCTAACATCTGGATCCCATGTTAAACACTTTTTAATTATTTCAACTAAATTTTTATCAGTATTTGGAGGTAAAACTTGAGTTATATGAAGTCCTGGTTCATATGGAAAGCATAATCCTAATCTTGAAGCTAAAACTTTGCCCTCTCTCCAAAAGCCTCCTTGTGGCACAAAATAATTAGGAGTTGGGAGTTCATCATCAAGATCCGGTAATGCAGGAGTTCCTAAAACCCTCCAAATTTTCACGATTTGATCAAGTTCACTATTTCCAGGAAATAATGGATAAAAATTAACTAATTCGGTTGCAATCAATCCAAATGACCAAATATCTGCTGGTTTAGAATACCATTTTCTTCTTAGTAAGATTTCAGGGGATCTATACCATCTAGTAGAAACATAGGCAGTATAAACTTCTTTATTGTTAACACTTCTTCCTAATCCATAGTCAGCAATTTTAACAATAAAATTATCATTTTTACGATGGGGAGGAATTCTAGAAATATCTCCATAAAATTGACTAGTAGCCATTACTAAAATATTGTCAGGTTTTAAATCTCTATGGAAATAATCATGTTTATGAATATGTTTAATTCCATCCAATATTTGTGTTAAAATACTTTTTAAAGTACGAGTATTAAATCCTACATTAGCTACGGTTTTCATAAGGTCAGTTAATGGATGATCTAATGATTCCATTACAATATGAGTTCTTAAGTTCGTTCGATCTACAAATATTTCATAGATTTGCACTAAACTTGGATGTGCTGGTATTGATAAAATGAATTGAATTTCCTTGTTTATAGGAGCATTATATTCTTTTCGAGCCATGATTTTTATAGCTACTAGTGGGGTTTTATTATAAGTAGACTCTTTTAAAGGACTGAATAATGTTCCAGTCATTGGGGTATTCAATCGGACTAACGAAGCTTTATCTTTTAAAGACTTTGCTAACAATACAACTCCAAACGTTCCTGACCCCAAGGTACTGATAACCCTATAATCATCATTCATGGAACCTAGTGGTAACAGTGAGGTCATTACATGTGGTTTTGGCCGAATTTGTGGCATTGAATCTTTCTAGACCAATTAAGCGTTTGAATGCTGTAATTAACAATGAGATACTAGGTACAAATACCAGTTACAGATAGCAGTTACAGATAGCAGCTACAGATAGCAGTCACAAACAGAACAGACTTATGGTTGTCACTGCTATTACAATTCCAGATACTTTTAGATACTTTTAGGTACTTTATACGGTGGCTGGGTTATATAGAGATCTCAGACGTTTCAAGCTACCAAAGATTCAATCTTTTAATAGCTTGTAAGAGGACTGATAGTGTTAGTTACATATACATTCGTTTGTGGTTTGGTCTCGCATTTTTTATTTTTTTGCAGCATTTTTTTTTGCTGCCAAATGATCTAGGGATCCATGGGGAATATTAATATGAAGAAGGGGTGTAAATGGGAGAGGAAGTATTGGAATAAGGTATGTATATCATAGTGTATAGATTTGAATGGATCTGTAGGTTATATAGGTACTGATATATGTTATACGATGTCATGGAGTATGCTACAGAGAGAGATATATATTAGGTGATAGATAGTGTCACGGTATAGGTGTGGGGTATTATAGAGAAGTGTGGAGTATTATATGACGACAAAGAGTACCACTAGTTGGTACTAGCTAGTACCGACTACTTCTGTCCAATGACTACGACTGACTACTTCTGCCCAATGACTACGACTGACTACTTCTCTTATAATGCCCTTATGTATGTCCCTATTGTGTATATGCTAAATACCTTTATGGCCCCATGGCCCCAAGGCCTCATGGCCCCAAGGCCTCATGGCCTAATGCTAAATAATCCCCCCACTATAAAGAGTCCTTCCCCCAACACCCTTACACCTCTATATAATCATCATCTAAATCATCACCATCAGCCTCAGATTCCAGCGATTCTACCCTTATAAGAAATTGTTGGTTAGGTACAAAATTTGACTTGACCATATTTTTATCCTCATTTGATGGTGTATCATCCACTATAAATTGATAGCCACCCGATTTCCCAGTTACTCCTAAATGCTTAGGGTTTACTTGATAAGAATTAATAATTATTCTCTCATTATTGGAATCATTGGAATTGTCATTAGTAAAGTTTAATCGTATTTTGGCCTTCTCGGACAATATATGTGGTAATTTACAAGATTTTCCTCTTAAACATTCACCATCTTCTTCAAAATTAGGACATATGAATAAATGAATAAATGGACAATTGTTTCCTCGATTACAATATTGGCCAATTGAAAATGGTCTACAGATCCAATACTCTACATGAGGATCTTCATAGCCATCAAATTGTCGATGAATAAACTTACAATGTTCATTATGACATTGTCCTATTAAATGAAACTTACAAATGGGAGTATTGTATTCTGTAGGAGTATGATTTAAATAACAATATGGTTTATTACAGGTACTCTTAAGAAACATCAGACAAAGTTTTACTCTTTGAGAATCATGAATGAAAAAACATTTGTTTCCATTGGCACAGAATCCTTTTTGATTGAAATATCGACAATAACCAGGGATTCTCCCAGACTTATTAGTTTTTAAGGTTCCATCTTTGTTTCTATTATAAACCTCACCATTCCAAGAGATGGGAGTTTGATCATGAACATCCCAAACATCTAAAGGAACTAGAAGGGTACCATTTTTACAAACAGCATATCTAATCCCCTTTAACTCAATTCTGTCACAATCTTCTGTATCAATTCGATTTTTGTCTACTTTATACTTTAAGCCTTCCATTAAACTCAAGTGGTTATTCCTTCGAAGAATTCGGGTAATATTTCGATCTGAAGATTTTGCTGAATTACTTGGGATCTGATTATTATGAGCTTCCAGTGATAAGGCCTTATTCAATTGAATTCGAAGATGGTCTTGAATTTTTTTGTTTTGTTTAATTCGTAGTTCTAATTCTTGCCAGGTAGGAGCCGGTGTTCTTGATGTGATATTCATAGACGTATTTGATTTAAGTGGTGCAAATGGGTTGACTCGTTTCATTGGCTTTGAGATCTTGGAAGATTTGGTGGTGATTCTTTTATTCTTATTAATAGAGGGAATCATTATGGGATCATTTGGCTCTGGCTCTGGTTCTGGCTCTGGTTGGGGCAAAAGGTGTTTCTGTTGATTCACTATAACAGGCTCCGCAGTTAACAGACTTTCAAGAGAAGTTTTTGAATCTATCAGCCAGACCGTTTCATCTCCTGAACGTATCCTTCCCATTTCTTATCTCATGTAGAATTATATCCAAAACAGATTTTTTTGCGGCCAGAAAACACTTCTGGTGTTCCATTTTTGATGCGAAAAATTGTCAACTGAATCATCTTACACTTGATACCCAATGGTTTCTAATAAGCAAAAACTAGAACTAGCCAATGCGGTAGGGGAGATACTACCGTTGGATCCAGAATCATGTAATCAAATGATTGAATATGCCTTAACTCTTAAAGATGAACAAGAGATCCGTGCTCATTTTTTGAATATGTTAGGAGAAAGTGAAGCTACTGACAAGTTTTTAACTGAATTTATTCAAACTAAAAAGAATCCAAAATCTAAACATCAACCAGTATCAATACCCACACAGCCAATACCTAAAGATAAAAAGGATTTAAAAAACCCTTGGAATAATACACAATCATCGCAACAAGGAGGAAGCTCTTCAAATTCTTCTAAAGGGCAAGGGTCTTCTTTTTCATCTAAATCAAAAACTCCTAAAACAGTTTCTGAATTAGTCAAAGATAAACAACCAGAACCCCCGAAAGAGAATCGAAAAAGTAAGAAAAAAACCCTTGAATCCTTAAAAGACCTCGAAAGTTTATTGAATTCTTTAGAGGTATCACATTCTAAAGATACTCGTACTGTTTGTTATTGTAATGCCACTAGACATCCATTATTTGACATCGCTCCAAATTGTTTAAATTGTGGGAAAATTATTTGCTCTAAAGAAGGGCTTCAACCATGTTCATTCTGTGGAAATGAACTTCTTTCATCTAAGGATAAGAAAGATATCGAAAAAGTTCTTTTACAAGAGAAGATTGAATTAGAAAAAGGACGAACTATCACTTCACCTAAACCATCAGAAATCCAAGAAGAAATCCCTAAATCACAAAAATCAAAGAAAATAGTGGTTTCAATGAATGCTGGGGAGAATCTTTGGAAAGCCCAAGAGAAGGCATTAAAACAAGCAGAAGAAGAGAAAAAATTACAACATGATCAACTAGAAGCGGAAAAGTTACAACAAGAATTACAGGCCAAACAGCAATCGGAATTACAATATTATGAAAGACTTCATGGAAGTAATAAAGATTTAATAGAAGCACAAGAACGATTAGATCGATTATTACAATTCCAAGAAACTGGTGAAGAACGAACAAAGATTATTGACAATGCTGCTGATTATGAATTATCATCTTCTAATAATACTGGTAATATGTGGTTATCAGCCACAGAAAGAGCTTTGAGATTAAAGAAGCAACAAAAACATTTACGTAAACATGAAGAAGCTGAACAGAAGCGTATAGGTAAGGGAAAACGAAATGTTGAAATGGTTATAAAAGATGGTAAAGTTCGTATGGTTGAAAGGTATTCTTCTCCTCAGGAAGATATAGAAGAAGATAAAGATATTCAAGAATTGGAAGGAAAATTAAAAGAAAACCAGAAAGTTTCAGAACAACAAATGACTCAAAATTTTTGGGATTTTGAAAATGATAAACATAAATGGGAAAAACCTGTGTATGTGTCCAATAATAATAATAATGATAATAAAACCAATAATGCTAAAACCCATGAAGAAATCTTGAGAAAGAGAGTTCAATTGAGTGGTGGTAAAGATCAAACAGAATTAATTGCAAGTATGTATTAATAGTTTAATTTATATATAGTGACATGATATCATAATACATGATATCATAATACCATAATGTAATAATGCAATGCCATGTTAATGCTATTCATTTATCGTCTGCGACGGAACTTTCCTTTCCCTTTTTTATGAATTTTTAATCGTTTGTAGTTATGACTTATAGGAGCAATCTTCTTACCAGTAGAAGTACTTGTCTTACTATTCACAGGGGTATTGTTTGTGTTATTATCGTCATCATCATCATCTCCTTCACTACCTTTATTATTATCGTTATTGTCTCCTTGTAACATTTTCTCCATGGTTGATTCCTTTTCATGATTAATCTGTTCCATGACTTTGTGCAAGTCTTTATTACGTAAATCATCTTCCTGGGTAGCAGCAACAGGTTTCATTTTCCATCTTCTAGTGGTTCTCTTTTGGGTCTTGCTACGCTTTCTAGATGGCAGTCTGCCAGTATTATCATCATCATGTTCATCATCATCATCATGTTCGCCATTATGGGAATCATATTGGTTTATTTCTTCATCAGTAAGATGTATCTTCTTATGATCATGAAATACATCAAGAAGTCTTTTATTCCCACCACCAAGATTTAAAAATCCTTGAGACTTTAAAGGGGATGGAGATACTTGAAAGTCTATAGTAGGTTTCGTACTAGGAGTACTAGGACTTTCAGTAGCCAAACTATGGGATATTTGAGAATTATTTTCATTTGTAACAAACGGAGATTGTTTAGATTTATGTGATTGAGTAAAATCAAATTTCAGAATATTTCGATTTAAGTAATTAGGAGTTTCTAAAAGATTAGTGATCTGATTGTTTGGATGTTTGGAGGGGGTTTTAACAGGGCTTTTCAGAGACGCAATATTGGCAATTCTTTGCATGAAAGAACTTCCATTATTATTAGATCTTGTAGGAGTATTTTGAATGATAGGTTTTGGTTTGGTAGGGGTTTTAAACTCAGCATCAGGAATCATTGGATCTGCTAAGGGCTCAGAAGGTAACTCTGATTTTATTTTCAATGGAGACGATTCAGGTGGAGTTAGTTTCATGTCAAATATAGAAAGAACTTTACCACCAGCTTGGGGAGTAGGACCCAAGTTACTATTTTGATTAATTGTGTGATCTTCAGATCCACCTATATTATCATCAAAGGATTCATTATCATCGGAGATATCTTTGATGGCATCAATGAATGAGTCTTTTGGAACCACAGGTGTGGGCGGGTTAGCATGTTGTGGTTGATGTGGTTGTTGCTGTTGCTGCTGCTGCTGTTTGAGCTTCAAAACTTTATATGTTTTATAAAGCTTCAGTACTTTAGGATTCTCTTTAACATCAGATTTATTTGGTGGTTTATTATTCTGTTTTTGGAAATTGTGTTCCCAAGACTTGATTTCTCGCTTGACTTGAATTATACTAGACTCCAATGTCATCGAAATTCAGTCACAGCCTATAGATAATGATGCTACTTGATAATAGGTTACTAGATGAGTTTATGGTCTAGAAGCGTGTTATTGAGATTATGTACGCGTAAACTAGAGAAAAATAAAAAAATCCAAAAAAAAAAAAAAAAAAAAGTCCTATTTACAATGAATCAATGAAATTTCGCAACTCATTGATATTTGATGAGCTCAACTCATCAGATAACGAATTGACAATTTTTGTTAATGACAACTTTAACAGATTAGTCTCACTCAAAGTAAGGTTATCCTTTTGTGTATAAGCAGTATATTCTTGCAAGAAAGAACTTGACACTTTTGCCAGATTCTTCCAATACTGTTGAATAAATGTCTTATTAGCATCAACATTATTTCTTAATGCGAGGTAAATTATAAGACGCATCCATTTTTGAAAATCATTATTTTCATCGAGTAAATTCATGGAGATTTCCCAATGATTCCAAAAATCATGCCAGTTTGAAGCATTCCCAAGACAAATAAGTTGGAATTCTTTAACTGATCTACTTAAACATGATGGAGTAGCTTTGTTGGTTAAATAAACCTCTAATATATCATTAATATCTCTAGTTCTATTCTTGGCTTGAACCCAGGTATTATAAGATTCAAGGAAAACCTGTTCATTATTATTATAAAGCACCTCATCGATAGTTAATGAACTTAATTCTAATTGGTTATCTGAATTATTTGGAGTGAATGCCAATTTCCATATCATTGGAATAAGTTCTGGTGATGCTTCTAAATTTATGATATCATCATCAGAAAACCGGTAAATCTCTTTAAAGAATTGTGATAATGAATGATAATAATAATCTGAAAGAGATTTGGATTCATATCGATTTTTAAGTTCGGGTGAATCCATAAGTAATTTGACATATTTGACTATATCAGATTGTTTTTCTTGAGTTAAATCAATAGACTTGTTCATGACAATTGACAAGTCGCTATATTTACTGATAAGGATATCATTCAAGTCTTCAAAAGAAACCATTTGAGGATAAAATATATGAATCAAACTGTAAAACTTGGTCTTTAAATTATAGTCTTCAATAGTTGGATTTTGAAAGCTTGTGTTGAATTCCTCAATATAATTGGCTAATAGTTTGTTATCAATGGTGGAACTGGTTTCAGTAGCAAGTTTATTATAAATATCAACTAATGAACCACTTGTAGATTGAGAATATGATCTCTTGGAGATGGTATGATAATTTCTTCTAGCTTGGAAAAAATAAGGAACATGGGATGATTGAGATGATTCACTTGATTCACTTGATTCATTAGAATGTTCATGTTCTGATTCCAGTTGTTCTTTCCAAAGTGATTCTAAATTCAAGTCATCTCTTCTTTCCTTAGTAAGTATATGAATACATGTACTATCAATTCCAGTTTCACACATAATCCATGAATTAGCGGATCTGCCATAATCATTATCAGTAGCTAAAGGAGCTTTATTAGCCCGTTTCATCATTCTTCTTCTAGCAATCGGATTTGGGGCATTAGATACCAATCCATTAATATTAGCAGCAATAGAATAATTATGTTTGATATAATGCTTTAATTCTTGTCCTGCCTTATAAATATGTCTTTCAGACTTCCCTGTGGCTATTATAACATACTCAAATGGTTGATTTTCAATGCTATTTGGATGATTAGAATCTAGCGTCTTCAAATCAAATACTTCAATGCTATCAAGACCATATTCAATACTCATCAAATTTAAAAATTCTTCTAATGATCGAGGGGCACCTTCAGGTATTTCAGGGACTGGCGACCGTTCTTCTTCTGGCACTTCATAAGTTGGTTGTTCTCTTAGGTACCAAGGTAATGATGATTCGTCAGCAGATTCGGTGGTGGCATCACTGGTTTGGTGGTCAACTTGTTCGTTCAGGTCAGATTGAGCTGATTGGTTCAGGTTTCCTCTTATGACATTTGAGACATGGAACAATCTAGTGACAGGAAAACAAAGTCTGTTTGGATATAAATTCAACGTTCTAGGACTATGGCGTCTACCTAGATAAAGTAGTCTATTCATGATGAATGATTAAATGGTGGTAAAGGTATTTAAAGCTCTCAACGGTTTTTTTTTCCTCTCTCTTAGTTCCTTTCACCGTCGCACTGTTCTGCTCATCGTGCTGCTAAAAAAAATTAAAAAAAAAAAAAAAAAAAAAAA